>JBCEWE010000333.1:242500-460000 GCA_039877035.1 Silurus lanzhouensis
GTAGCACGTTTACTCTCGATGAAATGCTCTTCAATTAGCGGCAGACAGACAGAGAACATGACCACTCACGTCCACATCACAAACAAAATTGCTCGTATTATTCTGTGTGTTTTGGCAGTTTTTTATTTAACCAGCTGTTAAACAAATTACTGCGAATATAATTAGTTGGTATTTGTAATCGTGTGCTATTTAGGACGGCTGGAGATCAGGGTGCTATTTCAGATCATGTAATTGCATATAGTTCTATAAATTGGGGTTATTAGTAAGGATAAATAGGTGTGTTGAGATGTTTGTACAATAGAGACTATATTAACTGTTAAATAGTCTACTATAACTATATTCAATATGATACAATAAGTTGTTTATCACCGCTGATCTGCTAATGATATAATGCAATATTTTAAACAAGTATCAATAACTTCAATTTAATTCACATTATACTGGGATACCTGACTTTTCCAGCCAAATGATTCTTCAATAAACTGTTCCCACAAAGTTGAAGGCACACAATTGTATAGGATTTTGGGATGTGCTAGCATTAAACCTTCTCGTCACTTGAACTAGGAGACCAAAACATGTTCCAGCATGGCAGTGCCCCTGTGCACAAGATGGTTTTGATTCTTAATGCAGATTTGATATTTGACCTAAAAAGCACCTTTTCCAAAATTATTTGCACATCCGACTTTTTTATTCATTTTCAATAGTAATGGATTTCAAATCAATTTAATTCTAACTGATTTATGTATTTTTTTGTAAAAAGTATAACGAATATTCACATCGCAGAGCGATTATTTTTTAAGATTTACCCCTAGATTTGAAGTTTTTCTAATTTTTCCACTTGCATTTACACTATATTGCCAAAAGTATTCGCTTGTCTGCCTTTACATGCAAATGAACTTAAGTATCATCCGATTCTCAATCCAGAGGGTTTAATATGGTGCCCTTTGCAGCTATAACACCTTTAACTCTTCTGGAAAGGCTTTCCACAAGCTTTAGGAGTGTGTTAATGGGAACTTTTGACCGTTCTTCCAGAAGCACATTTGTGAGTTCAGACACTGAAGTAGGATGAGAAGGTCTGGATCGCAGTCTCTGCTCTTATTCATCCCAAAGGTATTCTATCAGGTTGAGGTCAGGAATCTGTGCAGGCCAGTCAAGTTCTTTTACACCACACTCACTCATCCATGTCTTCATGGACTTTGCTTTGTGCACTGGTGCGCAGTCATGTTGGAACAGGAAGGGGTCGTCCCCAAACTGTTCCTACAAAGTTGAGAGCATGAAATTGTCCAAAATGTCTTGGTATGCTGAAGCATTAAGAGTCCTTTCACTGGAACTAAGGGGTCGAGCCCAACCCTACATCATAATCTTCCTCCACCAAACTTTACACTTGGCACAATGCAGTCAGACGAGTACCGTTCTCCTGGCAACCACCAAACCCAGACTCCTCCATCAGGTTGTCAGACAGTGAAGCGTGATTCATCGCTCCAGAGAACACGTCTCCACTGCACTAGGGTCCCGTGACGGTGTGCTTTACCCCACTGCATCCGATGCTTTGCATTGCACTTGGTGATGTAAGGCTTAGATGCAGCTGCTCGACCATGGAAACCCATTCCACGAAGCTCTCTACGCACTTTCTTCAGCTACTCTGAAGGCCACATAAAGTTTGGAGGTCTTTAGCTATTGACTCTGCAGAAAGTTCACGATCTCTGTGCACTATGTGTCTCAGCATCCGCTGACCCGCTCTGTGATTCTACGTTGTCTAACACTTCGTGGCTGTCGTTCCTAATCGCTTCCACTATGTTATTATACCACTAACAGGCCAGAATATTTAATAGTGAGGAAATTTGACTGGACTGCACAGGTGGCATCCTGTCATCGTACCATTCTGGAATTCTCTGAGCTCCTGAGAGCGACCCGTTCTTTCACAAATGTTTGTAGAAGCGGTCTGCACCTGTAACCATGGAAGTGTTTGGAAGACCTGAATTCAATGATTTGGATGGGTGAGTGAATACATTTGCCAAAATAGTGGATGTCTATCCATCGGCTCCTGAGGCCCCTGATCCTGATCCAGTTCCCAATCCGGTCCTGACTTTACAACTTTCTAACTCACCTGCTTTATGACTGAACACACCTGCTTCCTGTTCTAGTTAATCACGGTTTATTTGAAGAGTGCAACAGTTCTTCATCAGGCTTCATTAGTTTGTTTTCGGTTGCAGTTTCGAGAACTTTTTTCAGTTTGTTGTCTGGGCTGTGGCCAACTTTTTCTCATCTCTTTTTTGTTTATGCTGTTTGCAAGCTTGTTTAACTATGAACCTTTGGTGTACATGGACATGTCTGATGCTTATTGTACACATCATGTATTTATATTTATTCCATTTGGCAGATACCCTTATCCAGGGTTAGTTACATTTGGACAGTCAAGGGTTAAGGTCCTTGCTCAAGAGCCCCACAGTAGCAGTTTACTGGTGCTGGTATTTGAACTTGTCACCTTCTGGTCCAGAGTCCAATGCCTTAACTGCTTAGCTGCCAATTCCTTATTTCATTGTTTGTTTGTTTGTTTGTTTGTTTGTTTCTATCTATCTATCTATCTATCTATCTATCTATCTATCTATCTATCTATCTATCTATCTATCTATCTATCTATCTATCTATCTATCTATCTATCTATCTATCTATATCTATCTATATCTATCTATCATGGACTTTTTCTAATAATATGAAAAATAGACAACATTACAACCGGCACGTGTTCTTTCACCATAGAGAAATTTGGGCTCCCTGGGTAGTTTTGTTCTTACCCCACATGGGACCCTTAGTGGAAGGTAACCACTTGAATAGATGGTTATAAATACCATGAAGGTTTTCCTCAGTTCAATTTTTTCTAAGAACATGTACACACGTTAGCCTCATTAGCGTCTTAATGTCAATTGTGATTTTATTATATCTCAAGTGTCATTTGAAGACCCATTTTTCATGCATACAAGAATAACAAGCTCACAATATGCCTCCATGTCTGTCCACAAAGAAGACCCAAGGCCGGTGTTTGTGTGTGTATAGGATGTAAAAGTCACCTTGTATAATTGTCCCGTGTGGCAGGAAGTGAACGTTGAAAATGTCCACATGACCTGGCGACAGTCATTGTTTGCGGTTTGTTTGCTGTCGATAGGAGCGGAATCGGGGCTGTAATTAAACAGATGTTATCAGGCTGTTATCAGGAGTGAGTGGGCCTACTTTATTTGTCTGGGTGTGAGTACAGCGATCAGCCGTTACAGTTAAAGGAAAAGTGTTCGCTTCCTGTGTGTTAACTGTGATTTGGCGCCTTTGGATTGGAAAAGCTGTGGAGAATTAATCTGAACATGCCTGCTATATTAATAAACAATCCTTATTTCACACCTGGGTTTTTTAGTTCCTTATCTGGTCCCACAATCCCTTTTTTTTATCCTATAACCAAATCACAATGCTAAAAACAACTTTATATTTTCTCTCATCTTTAATTAGGCGGTAAATTGAGTATAATTTAAATATGAGTTGGTATCAACATGTTTCGTGACGAGCTCTGTTTACAAGAAAGTACTTTATTTATCTATGTTCACAAACCTTCACCTTCAAAATAGTCCCCTTGCACAGCAATACAGTGCTCCCAGCATTTCTGCCACTTCTGAAGTGTGTCCTGTAAGTCTTCTTTTCAAAGCAGGTCAAACACCTTCTGAGATTTGCGCTGGATCTCCACAATGGTGTCAAAACGGTGACTTTTGAGCTGGATCATCATCTTCGAGAAGAGGGTGAAGTCCGCAGGAGCCGAATCTGGTGAGTAGGATGGGTGAGGAAGTGAGATCATGTGGATTGTTTTCCAACAATCATCATGTACAAGCTGCCGGCCGTTTTTGACATTTTTTGGGGTTTGAGCTCGTTGAAGGTCCTCCTGATCTCTCGTCGTCTTGCAGTGATTTTATTCCCCTCGAAACACCACTAACGCCTCATTGCAGCATCGCCGTACGTCAGACGCGTCACGTCAAACGTCTCAGAATTTCATGTTTGCTCTTTGTTCTAACTTTCTGTCCATGATGAAATCGCAGACGTGGTAACGCATGTTTTATTCCTCAGTTTTGTCTACACAATTTTTGTATTGCTAAATTGCAAACAATTTCCTGTAATCTCTTTCCATTATAGAAAAACCTCTCTGTGTTTTTCCTTCGTCCACACCAGTATCTTTTCATGTAACAGAGAAAGCCACAAATCACAACTAAATGCTGAAAATGTAAATCTTAGCAGTTCTTTTATAAAGGTTAAATAAACATCTCTATACCAGCCAGATCAGAATCCGAATTGGTTTTATTGCAAGCATATTCAGAGTAGTCCCATTTTCGGTGGGAATTATGTTTATTGAAGATTTTTTGAAGAAGTACACTTCTTAAAGTGTTACATAAGGTAATAAATGGCAAAGTCTACCCGTCTACCCTTTTGTGGAATCGTGTTCGATTTTTGGCTACATCTTAAATGGCAAGAAGGAGGGATTAGTTTTTGACCCTGAAGGCATTTACTTAAAAAATCACACATTTAGAAAAAAAAAAAAAACTTGAAATCATGTGTGCCACAATTATTGGCACCCCTGATGTTAATACTTTGTACAACCTCCTTTTGCCAACAAGACAGCACTTAATCTCCTCCTATAACATTTCACAAGATTGGAGAACACAGAGAGAGGGATTTTTGACCATTCTTCTTTGCACAATCTTTCTAGATCATCCAGTGTCCTGGGTCCTCTCTTATGCACTCTTCTCTTTAGCTCGCCCCACAGGTTTTCGATTGGGTTGAGGTCTGGGGACTGAGATGGCCATGGGAGGACCTTGAGTTTGTGACTGCTGAACCACTTTTGTGTAGATTTTGCCACATGTTTTGGATCATTATTCTGCTGAAAGACCCAATGACGACCCATCTTCAGCTTTCTGGCAGAGGCCATCAGGTTTTTATTTAAAATATCCTGGTACTTCAAAGCATTCATAATGCCATGCACCCTAACAAGGTTCCCAGGGCCTTTGGAAGAGAAACAGGCCCACAGCATCACAGATCCTCCACAATACTTCACGGTGGGCATGAGGTGCTTTTCGGCATACTCATCTTTTGTTTTACGCCAGACCCACTTAGAGTGTTTGTTGTCAAAAAGCTCAATCTTAGTCTCATCTGACCAAAGCACACGATCCCAGTTGAAGTCCCAGTACCGCTTAGCAAACTCCAGACGTTTACGTTTGTGAGTGTTAGTGAGAAAAGGCTTTTTCCTTGCATGCCTCCCAAACAGCTTGTTGGCATGTAGAGAGCGTCTGATGGTTGTTTTGGAGACTCTGTGACCCCAAGATGCCACTCTTTGATGCAATTCTGTGATGGTGAGCTTGGGAAATTTTTTTACTTCTCTTACCATCCTCCTCACTGTGCGTTGTGGCAAGATAAACTTGGGACCTCTTCCAGCCTTGTTTGTCACTGTTCCAGCTGTTTTAACTTCTTAATGATTCCTCTGACTGTAGATACCGGCAAGTTAAGGCGAGTGGCTATTTTCTTGTAGCCATTGCCTGACTTATGAAGGTCGACACACATCTGCCTTACTTGAATGGTGTGTTCTCTTGTCTTTGCCATGTTGACAAATGGGTAAGAGAATTAGGCCTCTGTGTCACGTCATATTTATACCCCAGGGAAACAGGAAATCATGAATTACTAATTAAAAGTCCCTAGATACCCTGACCAACCTTAGCAACTACAGAAAAATATATAAAAAAAAAAACAATTAAATTTTTCAGAGGAATTGTTAGGGGTGCCAATAATTGTGGGACACATGATTTCAAGTTTTTTTTTTTTCTAAATGTATGATTTTTTTTACCACCAAAGTTATGTACTTAAATGAAAGGTTGGATTTTTCTCTTTTTTTGCATTTGGGTTCTATGTTGTTTTAAAAAAAAGGAGAATTTTTAGAAGTCCACGACCACATCTTAAACAGGGGTGCCAATAATTGTGGAGGGCACTGTATATATATATATATATATATATATATATATATATATATATATATATATATATTTTTTTTTTTATATATATATAAAATCTCATACATTTCAGATTTGACACTCACGGCGCACTGCACGGTTGGTGTGGTCTGAATGTTGCACGTTTGTACCTCTGTGTGAACTTGTTGACGGAACGAGAAGCAGACGGGCGTGAGTATGAGCGTTCGCCTGTGTATGTGTAGGTGTTTTGATGCAACGTTAAATAAGCCATTCAAACATGGCCCACGCCTGCGACTGCCATAAGCAGAAGAAGGAATTTGCTCCGCTTTCCATGCGTTTGCTGAGCAAGTCATGGCAGGCGAGACTACAGCGTGCTCTTCAAGTTAAATAAGTGCCAATTCTTAGAACCTGGCTGAGGGTGCCAATAATTTCAAACCCGAACTGCATTTAAGGTAAATGTGCACGTTTGAGTTACACACATCGATTCTGCATACGCCCGACCATATCATGTAGCTTTGTTTATCAAGATTATATGTAGATAGAGATAATAGAGCAAAGTGTGCAAAAGTATGTGCACCAATTTAAATTGCTGATGGTTTAGAGCACTAAAGCTCGCCCAAATCAACCTTTATAACCTGGTCCATAGCAAAGTTTCTGGAGCTTTATGGAGCTCAGTTTACAATTATTTTTAGGATAATTTCTAGTTTTTCTGAGTGTCTAAGATATAAGCAACTTTTACTCTCTACTCAACTACATTTATAAATAAATATATGCACTTTTTCTACAATATTTTTAAATTAACAATCACCATGATCAACTACATTTTGCATGGCAGTTTTATGTGCCATAGCTTATTTATTCTGCAGATGTGATCTCGCCATCAACGTTTTACTTGTCCATTGAATACTAATGGCTCTTTTACTTTGTGACATGGTTAATGCAGTGTTTAGGTGTACAATTAGATTTGTATTTTAAGAAATAAAAACTCACAAAACAACTGTTTTTGGCTTTTCATTAAAATGTGGCTTGGTGTTGAGGACGAGTGTATCTTTGAGCCTACGTTCAATATGATTCAAATACTCAAGTACTGTTTAAATCAGATACTTTAAGACTTTTACACAACCCTTTGGTATTTATGTTCTTTCCATGTTTATGTCGGTTGCCTCTTATCATCTAAAATCACACTGTATTTGAATTGGCTACAATATATTGCCTCTAGGTGTGAAGGAGTGAGTTTGATTTGTGTCTGTGTGTGAGTGTGTATGTTAATGGACTGATGTCTCATACAGGAAGTAATCCTGCCTATGGTTCTTTGATAGACTTTGAAATCGCCACGACTTTGAACAGGATAAAGAGCCTACTTATAGATGATATATATACTACAACTGCTCAATCAATGCAATTATTCAATCAGCCGATCATCTAAACGGTGCAATGCATAAAATCATGCAGATATAGTAGTTTAAGAGCTTCAATTTACCATCATAGTCTAAATGTGGCATGTTGTTTGGTGCCAGGTTGAGTATTTTAGAATGTGCTGATCTGAGTGTCAGGTCTTCAGGTGGAATGATCTTGTTGATAAGAGCGAGGTCACAAGTGAAAGACCAGACAGGTTCGATCTCCAAAAAAAGGGTATAATTGTTAATTGAAATAATTACTTTTTTCAACTGTGGTGAGCAGAAAATTATCTCAGAAGGCACAACATGCCGAACCTTGAGGAAGATGAACTACTAGGTCACAAGAATACGTTGGGTTTCATTGGGTTTCATTTGGTTCCATTGGGTTTCACTGGGTTCCATTGGGTCAGCCAAGATCAGGAGGCACCCAAATAAGACAGCTGATGACAGTTTCCAATTGACTAAAATGCCAGATATGTATGTTTCACACATTCCATTGTGCCATATGTGATTCTTCCTCAAACTGTTACCACAAATTTGGAGGCACACAATTGTATCGGACGTCTTTAGATCCGGTAGCAAGGCCTTTTTCCTTTACTTGAACTAGGGAGGTCTGGGTGTGGAAGACCTCGTGTGGCATGCTATAGAGCTATGACCTAAACGAAACTGAACACCTTTGAGGTAAATGTGAACACTGACTGCACCCCAGGCCTCCTCACCTCACCTACATCAGTACCTGACTTTACTAACACCATTGTGGCTAAATAAATCTCTAACAAATTCAGTCCAAAATCTAGTGGAACATCTTCCCAGAAGAGTGGAGGTTATTATAACAGCAAATGGGGACTACATGTAGGAGGGAATGTTCAAAAAGCACATACAAATATTACGGCCATGTGTTCACAAAACTGTGCCTATAGTGTATATTCCAGATTCCAGAGTTTCACTCTGTCAGTTTTATGCCAAATAGAAAAACATTGATGAATACAAATGAGATAAAGAAACAAAACATATCTAAGCTGTCTGGATCCTAAGCAACTAATTACATTTAAATGAAATTTCAGACACAGAGCTTTCATAATGTCATTAAGGTGTCTCTGGAGATGTCCTGACAAGGCCTGGTTCAACAAAAAAAAGTCCTGGGAACATGAGACATTGAAAAAATAACTTCAATATGAAGTTTGAAGCACTCAAAAATGAAATAGACATAAACAACATTAACAATTGCACAACTCTTTCACACGACTGCGTCTTCAACATGTGACCCTTCCCATTTTCCGTGTATGAGTGGAAGCTTCTCGTCCCCTGTATTTAAGCTATACATGGTAATAATGGCAGAAATGTCCATTCTGTGGATTCCAAATGTGATATTTGTGTCTTTAACAGAAGAACTTATGTAACATGGAGAACAGGAGAGAAGATTCTATCAAACTGCCTCACCTCCACAATCAAACATAGAGGTGGAAGCTTAATGTTTTTGGGTTGTTTTGAAGCAGGGAAGATTGGAGAGTTATTCTGGAAAGTGAAAGAAAAACTGAACCAACATGGCAAACATGCAAATCTGTCTTTACTGCGGCTCATTTGAACCAACTTCACCATAGTACAAGACAATGAGCCGAAGCGTACCAATCATCTGGAGTGTTATATATCATGGAATTGCCTGTCCAGTTACCGCACCCATAAATGGTCGTAATAATAGCAGTAATGTGCATTCATGAGCAGCAGGACTGATTCTTACAGCTGCCAGTTGATCTACATAAGACTTGTGCTGCCTGCATGAATTAGCCAGACCGATCGCCGGAGGTGTGAATCGCTAGGATTAGTAATCCACAGCCCCCTGTGGCTTTAACGTGACTCTCTTTGTTCTCGGCCAGTCTAATATACCAAACCTCTAATAAATGGACATGAAAAAAAATTACAGTTGGCCTGCTGTTGATCATTATTATTTTGTTCTCCACCTGATCTCATAAGAATTTCATACAAACAGAAAAGGATGATAAAAGTTTTTGAGAATTTTCTTACAATTGAAATTCTAAATAAAATTTTAAAGGCTAACCCCAATTATACATACAACATTATTCATCTGGACAAAATGACTCATTAAAACCACTGTGTTATAACCACTATTTATATTAAAAGCAAAAACTTTTATTTTTAATATAAATGAATAAATAAAAAAGAACGAAAATTAAAACCTTCAACACAACACATTTATTTACAATGTCCTTTTTTCATTTAGATATAAAATGAATAAATAAACTTAAAAAAACAGTGGGGCTGGAGGAGTAGGGAAGAACCAGGGGGGACAGTGTGATGTCTCTTGAGACGTAAACAGATCCCCCTGGGCTTTGCCGAATTTCTCCCAAATCTGGTCCACCACGAGAGAATGGCCGCCATTCCCTGGGTCTCAACCCCTGCCTCGACAGGGTGTCTGTTGCTTCATTCAACTATCCCAGGATTTTGGCTGCTCTCACTAAGTGGAGCTTCCCCTGGGCCCACAGGAGGATCTGGTGTGCCAGCCTGTACAGGGGGCGCAAGTGCAGATCTCCTTGATGGTTGATGTAAGAAACCATCTGTACGGATCAGCACATGGTGATTTCTTAGGTCAGAGAGAAAATACTTTAATGCTAGAAGCATGGCCAACATCTTTAGGCAACTGATGGGCCCTTCCCATAGACCTTGGGCAGAGAGACCACTCATGACCGCTCCTGGCCCTGCGAGGGACGCATCCGTCGTTAGCATTACATGGCGACCGATAACTCCCAACACGGGGGCCCTGAGACAGGAACCCGGGATCTCTCCAAACGTCTAAGGCACGAGAAGAGGAAGGAAGAGAGGCAGAGCTAATACTCTCATGCCAGGCGGAAGAAACCGCCGAATTATATTTATCATGGAATGACCTGCCCAGTCATCGCACCTAAATCCTATTAAACTGCTCTGGGATAAACTGCCTCACAAGAAAGAAATCTCAAACTAGTGAAGAACAACTTTGGCAAGTTTGACAAGAGGCAAAGTGTTTCAGCTGAAAGTTTGGAGAAACAAACTGTCCGGATGTTGATTGTGTGTAAAGCTCACTAATTTCATATATTGATAGATTTCTTCCAGAAATGTCACTACATTTTCCAGAAGCCCCTACAAGTCACATGACATTGATCACTTTCAATTTACAGCTGATTCGTGCAGTCATATATAACTTAAGCTTTCACAGCACTCTTTAGCTTACATTTGTCTTTTTCTGGTTGTTATTCATGCTCAGGTTTTGCTTGTTCTTTAATGTTTTGCTAATTGTCTTCGTTTCTCAGACTCACTCTTGAAAATGATCAGCACTTGCGTACGGTTATCCACTTATTATGTGACAGACATAAAGAAAGACCTGACGTGAACCATGTGCTTCACGGCTTCACGGAATGACAGGAATCTGTTTCGGAGAATGGAAACGCATTTGGATACCATATCGAGCCAAAGATAGAGGAATTGCTGGAATGTTCTAACATGCTGTGGGATCGACGTTGCTTCGGACGGATGATTGTGTGAACTTTCGTCTCAGACGGTTAAATGTTACATAAGTGTCTGAGGTTGAAGCGAGTAGCCGGAGGTCAGGGTGTATGAGAGTGGCAGCGGTTAGAATTCCAGTCTTAAAAAAGAGCCAATAAAACTGTTATGGAAGCAGTTGATTGGTGTATTTTCTTCTTTCTTCTTCTTCTTGTTTGGAAATGAAAAATCTGCAGCTCAAATGATGTGGCATGATTTTTCATTTTTATTGTACTGTTGAACTTCATTTGTATAATGAACCTGGCTGTATTCAAGTTTGGAATAATGTTCGGAATGGTTAAAAGCTGTTGATGAAGGTTTCTATTGACACACTTATCGTTTTGACAGCAACATATGCACTAGAATATAGTGTGGAGCCCCCCACATGGATTGAAAGAGGTGTAAATGTAGAGAAGCTAACACATTCTTTATAGAAATGTAAGATTATTCATTATTTATGGAAGGAGTCTTTAGTGTCTGACGGAGACGGAGACGGAGGTAAACCTATAAGTGGAGTAACATGCTGGTATTGCACTATAGTGCACTATATCTCATACTTTCAGCATGGTAGAAGTGAAGGTGTCACTTTGTTATTAAGAGACTAGAGCTAGTCCTAGAGCTTTTAGTTTACATGCACCAAACTCTGACTCAGTGAGCTATGACTCTTCTAACCAGAATTCCCATTATGTACACTTAAAGTGGCAAAAATTCCTCTTGACATTCTTTGAAATATTTAGCTTCTAGACCTTTTATTCTACAGTGACCCAACGCAACCTAGTGCTTCAGGCTTCAGGTTAAGATGTTGGTCTTATGATCAGATGGTCATGAGGTTAAATCTCACTACCACTAAGCTGCCATTGCTGAACCCTTGAGCAAGGCTCTTAACCCTCAACTGCTCAGTTGTATAATAAGATAATTGTAATAAGGGCATTTGCCAAATTCTATAAATGATTCAAAGCAATTCCTTCCTTTCTTTCTGCCACTTTCTTTCTTGAGAATGTATGTATTAATTAGATAATTGTGATAAGGGCATTTGCCAAATGCTATGTAAATGATTTAAAATGTAAATAATTGAAAATTCCTTCCTTCCTTCCTTCCTTCCTTCCTTCCTTCCTTCCTTCCTTCCTTCCTTCCTTCCTTCCTTTCTTCTCCTGTGTGAGATGAAGCAGGAATTTACAGCATTAAGCCGTGAACTTTTTACCAGTAACTTCTTTCTTTCTTTCTTTCTTTCTTTCTTTCTTTCTTTCTTTCTTTCTTTCTTTCTTTCTTTCTTTCTATTACATTCAGTAAAGCCTCTTGGATTCTTTCTTTCTTTCTTTCTTTCTTTCTTTCTTTCTTTCTTTCTTTCTTTCTTTCTTTCTTTCTTTCTTTCTATTACATTCAGTAAAGCCCCCTGGATTCTTTCTTTCTTTCTTTCTTTCTTTCTTTCTTTCTTTCTTTCTTTCTTTCTTTCTTTCTTTCTTTCTTTCTTTCTTTCTTTCTTTTTAGAAGCTAAGAAAATCTCCAATAATATGAATTTTCCAACACTTAAACCCTCGTCACGAACGAGTGCACTGATTTGAGATGTATTTTATGTAGGATACATTGATGATAGAAAAGATGAATAATTAGAGTACAGTGAAATAATTATGTGGTAGGTTGACATGTAAAAAAAAATTAAAACGCTTCACGGCAGTGGAGAAACATTCCTTTGTTTGCCGTTTGGATTTGAGAATGGCTTTTCTTAGAAACATGGCGCAAAGGAAACAAGTAGTGGCACTGATCCGTACCTTATAGAGGAATGTAAGCATGTTTACTCATAGCAAGATGAGCTGTGCTTCAGGTGGTGTCATTACTGATGATGTGTGTGTGTGTGTGTGTGTGTGTATCAAAGAAAAACAACTTTTCCAGACATTTTTTAAATTCAGCTTATATTGTGATTTCCTGATAAACGTTCTGCTATAACTCTGCTTGATTATATTTAAATACACTGTATGGACAAATGTTTTTTGGACATGTGACTATAAGACCAGAAGCTCTTTGAACATCTCACTGCCCAATATACATTTAGTCCCGATTTCCCCTTCTAATAACTTCCACTCTTCTGGGATTGGAAAGTCACAAGTTCAAATCCCAGCACTGCCAAGGTGCCACCGCTGGGCCCCTCAGCAAGGCCCTTAGCTCTCACCTGCTCAGTTGTAAGTCACTTATTAGTAGTGCGCCTGCCAAAGGTCATAAATATATACGATAGCACAGTCTAATGTTATATGTCTGTTCATTTCTATAGTTCTCTAATACCTTTGTTTATAATTTACATGACCTTCATGAATGTTTTATTCTTTATCACTTTCATAGAACTTAATCCCATATGGTTCCAGCTTTGAAAATAAGAGATACAGAATGGAGGTTTAGTCATGTAACACTTTAATGGAAGTGAATATACAGTGCATTGGGCTAGTACATTGAGTTAGTTTATGTAAAAAGACTCTAATGTGACTCTCAGCACACTGATCTATTAATAGAATGATATTAAGTCAAACACTGATTGATGTCTATCAAAATTATCATGAGCCCAAAACTTTCTTTTCAACTAGTTCATAATCGGACAAATAAGGCCACGGGTGTTGTAGCGAGGTTCGAGTCTCGTCGTTTCAGAGTTTGGAGTTTCGTCATCATTTATTCCTTTCTAAATGGATAGGATAAGATATACATTAATTCGTTCCAGAGTGGGGAAATTTGTAAAGATGAAAGTAAACATGGCAGAACGATACACCAAACCGGCATGAACAGGAATTGAACCAGCAATACTCGGTTCACAAGACTGACGCCTTGCCACTTAGCCATCATGCTATTTTAGTTAATAGTTTTAAGATATTTGACTTTAAAATGTAGTGAAGTTACAGTAAAAGTACTTCAGTAAAATACAGACATGTGAAAAGGCTGCTTAAGTACAGTAACGAATTACATTTACTTCATTACTGTCCACCACTGAATAGTAAAAACATTCCTAAAACTAATAATCTAATACACTGTATTGTTGTGCAATATGATTAATTATTGCAGTAGTGTCTTGGCTAGTAGGTGAATCTCATGTGGGTTTTTATTTGACAGATTTGGAACACTTTTGAGTTGAATATCGACTTGATTGATTTTGTGTAGTTTAAATACATCATTCAATCAACCACGTTTTTGTTTCCACTTCCAATCCGACATCCTGCATAAAAAAACCTAACAATGTTAGACATCATTGATTGATTGTCTGTCTTATTGCATGTTTGGTTGAAGGATATGATAAGATATTATAAGATTTCTCAGTGTGCACGGCAGTTCCGGGTCCCGGCTGTGGCATGCACATCTTGTTTGGCATTTTGACTTGGCAGGAACTCCTGCCCCCTGGCTCAGTCCTGAGAGTGTCAATCAATCTGTTATTCAGTACACCAGGGCATGCAGCCTGATTCCTATCAATTACACAACACAAATAAAGCCTGGTGCTGAGTGTATTGAGTTCAGATTGTGTTAAGAATGACATTTAGGACCTACATGAAGCCCATTAAAGTGAGTCTTTTGGTTCATTTAATAACTTTTTATGGATGGTTTGTATATAGTGACCTATAAATGCAGTAAAGTGTGAGCGGCTTACAATTATTTCATTTACATAACCAGGGTTTTTGCGGGTTTAAAAAAGTAAAAAAAAAAAAAGTCCAAGATATAAAAATCTAAATTCTAGGCCTTAAAAAGTATTAAATTGGCTGTTCGAGGTCTTAAATAATTTAAAAAACGGTCTAAGAATTTTTTGTTTTTGGTTTGTTTGTTTCCTTGGTGTTGTAAATCTTTCTTTTGCTAGTCCAAATATAATTCACCGTATTACCACTACAAATGAGACGAACATGCAACAGCCAATCAGCTTTCTGTTATTGGCATGAATCCCTCTCAGATTGTACCACAAGCGTAAAATGGATTTTATTTTTCAGCTATGAGGAAATGTGTTTTTAATGTTGTGACATACTGTAGATCTTAAACTTCATTATCAGTGGTATTACTTTAAAAAGTCTTAAATTTACTTTATAAAACCTGCAGAAACCCTGATAACTAAATAGTAGGGGTTAATGATGTTGCTCTAATGGTGGCAGTAGTTTTGGGAATTGAACTTATAACCTTATGAACTTATGACCTTATGTCCTAACCAGTGAGCTCCCACTTCCCTTGGTAGTATGGTTATGGGCAAGCGGATGATGTACCTTTTAGGCTTTATGCATTGGCTATACAAAATATAAAGGTATCATATTCATCAAACACATTATACTGTACCAACATTTCATCAATACAACATTCAGTATTCATTTGCTTTTAAATAAAATCCCAAATATGCTTAAGAATAAAATGACTGAAGCTCAGTTTAAAATGACAGGAAAATGCCCCAGACCCAGTGGAATCCAGCTCAAAAATCTACTTAATACTCTTGAACAGCCAGATAGGAAATTAAAGACACATTCCTATTGCTGAATTAATATTTTCATTAAAAGAAATGTGCTGTGAAGCCCTGCAGCTCCAGTTTTGGTAGACTTTTCCACCAAGTGCTGATATACATCATTAAATAAATATAGCCACGAGTGCTGTATAACCTGACCTCGACTTTGGCTCTAACTTCTTATATACATCATGCACAAAGAAGCAGATCATTTCACTGTGCTGGTTTTGCCTATAGGTGACTATAAAGACCTTTTTTTTCCTTCTTTCATGCAATCTGTCCTTCTGTGTAAAATGCACTCTGATTGGACAATATGTACTTGGTCTGTTTACTAGTTCCTATGCTTGAAGGTATTTTAAAAAATGGATTCTTGAGTAAGTAGGTCATCATTCATGTTCTTGCCTCTCGATGACAGACAGCCTGGGCTGAAAAGAAATCCAGCCAAACTACTGCATACCATTCGGAATTCGGATAACAAACATCCCAAATGATCAGCTTCAAAGGTGTCTGTTTGTGCTAGTGGTGCACCATTGCTGTAATTAAACATACACATAGATACGAGTCCAGTAAAAGTACTTATTTTACATTTTTACTTGAGTAAAAGCATTTGCTTTTGAATGAAGTAACAGTTAGAACTGACTTTCTTCACGGACTCGTCCTGTGGATGTAAGTGTCCAGTGCTTGCACCGGGCATAGCCGGTTCGGCTTCTCCTGGTTGGGGGCCTAAAACGGAGGAGAATAGAATGCCTGAAGCCTGAATGCCTGAGAGTGACCAAGGGCACCTTGGGGATGTACCACGTTCTGGGGTACAAGAAGGCACTGAACATACTTGGAGTAAACTCTAGACGTGGGGGTCACTGAGAGGGCCCATAGAGAAACACAGTCTTAACTGTGAGGTGCCTCCAAGAACCCTTGGCCAATGACTCGATAGGGGTTCAGATAGAGCCTCCAGCACAATGGCCAGGTCCTACCCAGGCACTCTAGGTGGCACTGGAGGTCTCAGCCTCCGGGTGACTTAGAAAAACATGCCACCAGAGGGTCTCTGCCCAGTGATTGCCCAAATGATATGCTGAAATGGCAGACGCGTAGACTTTAAGAGTGGACAGAGCCATTACTTTGGTGTACTGCTCCTGGAGGAATTCCAGCACTGAACCAATTGGGCAGTGAACTGGATCCAAATGGTGATTCTCACACCATTAAACAGGGGCCATCTCAGGCCTTCAACCTCCTTGTAGAGGGAGCTCTGGAATGGAGAAGGGTCTTTACCACCTCGATGGAGAGGCCCTCAGGGGCCACAGCCACAGCCTCCACAACTCTAGGAGGGGTAGTACTATTGTGCCTCCTGCTTGAGAGAGGAGATCCCTCCTCAAAGGAACCTTCTAGGGAGGGTGCTCGAGGAGGGCTTCCAAGTCCGCAAACCTTTTTCCCAAATCGCTGCGACGCAGCTTGAGTTCCTGAAAGGGAACTCTGTGTCAGAGATGCCCAAATTGTCTCAAGGGCCAAATTATATATAAAAGAGAAAAAAAAGAAGAAAATTGCATCTGGAACAGATTTTCTTTTTTCATTTATCAACATTAAATGCACAATTTTGGTTACACTTCTTTTGAAATTTACATAAAATTATATGTTGAGAATATAAGCAATTCGGAATTGGAATTAACCCATTTTGAAAAACATTTAGAAAAATGAAGCTCAGCTTCCTGTTTCTTATTAGAGGTCACTGATATCACAAGCATATGTTTATATTGCTTATAGATTTAATGAGCTGTATTAGTTACTAAAATCTATTGTACTATAAATGTGATTTCTATGTTTTAATAGTACTGTAAGCTTGAATGGACTAGGAAACTTTCTGTTAATGCTTCTGTTTATTTATTTATAAATGTTATGAAATCATAAATGAGCAGCAACAATTATTTAATATAATACGTTTTATAAATTTTGCATACATTTTTTTTGTCCAAGGCCTTCAATCAAGTCTGATTTTTGGCCCTTTGTAGGTGTGTGTAAAAGTGCATTCATGAATTGGTAAAATAATCCATTATAAGTAATTATGTATACTATGTATCTTCTTTTTTCAGCTGCTCCCATTAGGGGTCGCTACAGCGGATCATACATCTCCATACCCCCCTGTCCTCTACATCTGCCTCTTTCAAACTATCTACCTACCTGTCTTCCCTCACCACATCCATAAACCACAAATCACTTCTGCTATCAAACAGGAAAGGGCTTAGAGCCGATCCATGATGCAGTCCAACCTCCTTTCTAAACCAGTCTGTCTTTCCTACTGCACATTTTACTGCTGTCACACTGTCCTCATACATGTCCTGCAACACCCTCACATACTTCTCTGACACACCTGACTTCCTCATACAATACCACAACTCCTCTCTCGGCACCCTGTCGTACGCTTTCTCTAAATCCACAAACACACAATGCAACTCCTTCTGACCTTTTCTATACTTCTCCATCAACATTCTCAAAGCAAATAATGTATATTTGCATATAATGTATTTGTAATGTATAATGTATTAATGTATATAATATATATATATATATATATATATATATATATATATATATATATATATATATATATATATATATTATATATATATATATATATAAATTATGGAGGGGTCTGAAATTGTCATCGTAGGTGCATGTCCACTGCGAGAGACATAATCTAAAAATAAAATCCAGAAATCACGATGTATGATTTTTAAACTATTTATTTGTATGATACAGCTGCAAATAAGTATTTGAACACCTGTCTATCAGCTAGAATTCTGACCCTCAAACACCTGTTAGTCTGCCTTTAAAATGTCCACCTCCACTACATTTATTATCCTAAATTAGATGCACCTGTTTGAGGTTGTTAGCTGGATAAAGACACCTGTCCACCCCATACAATCAGTAAGAATCCAAATACTAACATGGCCAAGACCAAAGAGCTGTCCAAAGACACTAGGGACAAAATTGTACACCTCCACACGGCTGGAAAGGGCTACGGGGAAATTGCCGAGCAGCTTGGTGAAAAAAGGTCCACTGTTGGAGCAATCATTAGAAAATGGAAGAAGCTAAACATGACTGTCAATCTCCCTCGGACTGGGGCTCCATGCAAGATCTCACCTCGTGGGGTCTCAATGATCCTAAGGAAGATGAGAAATCAGCCCAGAACTACACGGGAGGAGCTGGTCAATGACCTGAAATGAGCTGGGACCACCATTTCCAAGGTTACTGTTGGTAATACACTAAGACGTCATGGTTTGAAATCATGCATGGCACGGAAGGTTCCCCTGCTTAAACCAGCACATGTCCAGGCACGTCTTAAGTTTGCCAATGACCATTTGGATGATCCAGAGGAGTCATGGGAGAAAGTCATGTGGTCAGATGAGACCAAAATAGAACTTTTGGGTCATAATTCCACTAAACGTGTTTGGAGGAAGAAGAATGATTAGTACCATCCCAAGAACACGATCCCTACTGTAAAGCATGGGGGTGGTAGCATCATGCTTTGGGGGTGTTTTTCTGCACATGGGACAGGGCGACTGCACTGTATTATAGAGAGGATGACCGGGGCCATGTATTGCGAGATTTTGGGGAACAACCTCCTTCCCTCAGTTAGAGCATTTAAGATGGGTCGAGGCTGGGTCTTCCAACGTGACAATGACCCGAAGCACACAGCCAGGATAACCAAGGAGTGGCTCTGTAAGAAGCATATCAAGGTTCTGGCGTGGCCTAGCCAGTCTCCAGACCTAAACCCAATAGAGAATTTTTGGAGGGAGCTCAAACTCCGTGTTTCTCAGCGACAGGCCAGAAACCTGACTGATCTAGAGAAGATCTGTGTGGAGGAGTGGGCCAAAATCCCTCCTGCAGTGTGTGCAAACCTGGTGAAAAACTACAGGAAACATTTGACCTCTGTAATTGCAAACAAAGGCTACTGTACCAAATATTAACATTGACTTTCTCAGGTGTTCAAATACTTATTTGCAGCTGTATCATACAAATAAATAGTTAAAAAATCATACATTGTGATTTCTGGATTTTTTTTTTTTAGATTATGTCTCTCACAGTGGACATGCAGCTACGATGACAATTTCAGACCCCTCCATGATTTCTAAGTGGGAGAACTTGCAAAATAGCAGGGTGTTCAAATACTTATTTTCCTCACTGTATGTAAAGGAAGGAAGGAAGAAAGGAAGCCTGGCTGGTCCTATGTGGAAAAAGTAATTGGACAGCCTTTTTCTCTTAAATAAATAATTTAATAATTTAATACATTAATTTATTAATTGAATTAATTGATTTAAATTACCATTTTAAAACGACATTTTGTATTTACTCAGATAATATTTGTATAATATTTAAATTAGCTTGACGCTCCAAATCATTTAAATGTGATAGCTCACATGTTAGAATCATAGTGAGGAATCAGGAAGCAGGAGTGGATGCAAGTGAAGATATATTTAATGAAATAAAGTCAAATATACACCAGGCATAACATTATGGTGTTATAACATTATGAGAGGTGAAGTGAATATTACTAATTATCTCTTCATCATGGCACCTGTTAGTGGGTGGGATTTATTAGGCAGCAACTGAACATTTTCTCCTCAACGTTGATGTGTTAAAAGTAGGAAAAATGGGCGAGTAAGGGCCAAATTGTGATGTCTAGACAACTGGGTCAGAGCATCTCCAAAACTGTAGCTCTTGTGGGATGTTCCCGGTCTTTAGTGGTCAGTATCTATCAAAAGTGCTCCAAGGAAGGAAGAGTGGTGAACCGGCGACAGGGTCATGAGAGGCCGAGGCTCATTGATGCACGTGAGGAGTGAAGGCTGGTCCATGTGGTCCGATCCATCAGATGAGCTCATGTAGCTCAAACTACTAAACAAGTTGATGCTGTTAATGTTTATTGGATCAGAACTGTTTCTGCAGCAAAAGGGGACCAACACAATATTAAGCAGGTGGTCATAGTGTTATGCCTGATCAGTTTATACTTCTGTTGTTGTACAGAAAAAAAATCTGTATTAATCCATCTGAGTAAAAGAACAAGGACAGTTTATTATCCATGGTTACCCCAAGTTTGCATTGCGGTGCCCGAAGGTGAGAAGTGAGAAGCTGAGCATTTAAGAAGATCACACGATCCTGATTCCCCAGGATGAACAGCCGTTCTGTTGTGCTGGGATTAAGTATCAGTTGATGAGCTGTCATCCTCGATGAGACGTCTGCCAGACACGCTGAGATCTGAGTGGAAACATGAGCGTCTGAGGGAGGAAGGGAGAAGAAGAATTGATTACAATTATAATATTTACACTTCAAATTCAAAGCACAAAATAAAGGAAGATTGCAATCAGTGTAAAATCAGTAAAAAACCTTTTATCATGCTAATGGTCATTTTGCCAGGAAAAGTTTAGACCCCCCTTGACTCAGCCTGGGTAAGATGTTGAGTTCGGTGCTGTTCCAAGCAGTTCATGAAAGAAACCAGACTTCATTAGAACAGCAGCAGGGCAGAAAACTGAACACCTCACAGCACTGTATGAATGTGTCTCTTTATCTTCTGTAGAAGAGGAGCGATTCATCTTCTGGATGCTGTAGGAGGAACAAAGTTAGAATAAAAATACAGCGGAAAATTTGATCAGAGAGCAGCTAAATATCATCCACTTCATCTCCTGTTTTTTTTTTTTTTTTTTTTTTTTACTTGTTACAGTTTACTTACAGTTTGCAGTTACCTGTTTTCTCTTTTAATATAATCTCTGTATCACCTCATTTTCCAGAGAACAATGAAGTACTTTGTTAGCCATATACAGACATAAAGTTTTTTTATATGGATAATTAAAGCCACACCTTTAGAAGGAAGTGAAAAATAAGAGGGGGAACAATGAAACAAACGTAAGATAAGGAAATTAAAAGAAAAATATAATTAAAGAGAAACTATTTCATGTTCAATTAATTGTGCAAAGACGTTGTCAAGACAATTCTTGATATTGATGCCTCGGCATATCAACTGATTAGTCTTTATTCTGAGGAAATCAGGGTCATTTGTTTCGCTCACATATTGCATGACACCTGCAAAAATAGGCGATGTTGATACATGTTACAAAGTAACCAGACCACATATTTAATTAATTATCACCCAGATTTTATGCAAATGTGTTTCATAAATGTGTTATTAGTACATAATGACAAATAGTGGGCCTATAATAATATTTTTACCATTGTTCCCGCTTCTCTAAGTTACATACACTATATTGCCAAAAGTTTGTAGACACCTGAAAAATGTCAGGTGTCTTAGTACTTAACAGTGTAAGTGATATAAAACACAAAATACTTTGTATTTCTCATTAGTATTGAGCAATGTATATACTGAAACATGATTATTACATTATGATTTTGTTGAAACAGGCCCCTTTGAGCACCAGTTATCTAAAGGTACAAAGTTAGAATAAGGTTTTTTGTTTTTATTTTTATAAATGTACAGATATAGATTCTTTAGGTCCAGTAGTAAGCAATATGGTGCTGAAAAAACAGATTAAAAACAGATTGCAACATTGTGAAAATGTACCTTACTTCCTTCAAAGAAATACAACCAAGACATTTGTCTTATTTATGTGATTACTTAATTATAAATTTAATGATCAAATGTTTTTTTGGCGACTGCTTTTGTACGTCGCTCTGGATATGGGCGTCGGCCAAATGCCGCAAATGTAAATGTAAAATGTTTTCTTGCATTCATTAAATCTCATATTTATTTACTAGTCATTTATAGATGGCAAAGTTTCCCAGATTGAAACAAGTTATAAATAAATAATCGTAGCTAATTAATAGATGACATAGTCTCTGTAGATTTCCCTTATTTTCAACTGATTCAATCTGCCAAGCCCAACCTCTCCAACAATGACAGCAATGCTGCACAGCAAGGACACATTTTTAAGTATGTCTATAAGTACATTGGATAAAATGGTTGTTGACACCTGACCATAAGTTTGAACATCCCATTCCACATTTAGTCTTCATTTGCTGTTATAATAACCTCCACTCTTCCAGGAAGATGTTCCACTAGATTTTGGTGTGTGTTTGTGGAGATTTGTGTGAGATTTATTCAGCCACAAGGCTGTTGGTAAAGTCGGGTACTGATGTAGGTGAGGTGAGGAGGTCTGGAGTGCAGTCAGGGTTCCAGTTCATCCCAAAGGTGGTCAATATGGTTAAGGTTAGTCCTGTATAGCAGGCCATCCAAGAATTTATTTTTCTGTACAGCATCTTATACAATTATGTGGCCCCAAATTTGTGGTACACTTATAGGCACTAATCACATACGGCTGGGAAAGTCAGGTGTCCCAATACTTTTGTAGATAAAGTGCATCTGTGTATTATCAGAGTATTTCCATTTTGGGAAATGGCAAAGACAAAAAGACAGAAGGCGGAGCTAAAGGTGGCAGAGTTGAAGATGCGCCGATTTTCATAGAGAGGGATGAAGATGGACAGGATTAGAAATTAGTTTATTAAAGTGACCTCGCAGGAAGGACGTTTTGGAGACAAGGTGAGAGATGGTTTGGTCATGTGCAGAGGAGGGACATGAGGTATATCTGTAGAAGAATGAAAATGGAGCAGTCATGCAGGCGAAATAGAGGAAGGTGGGGGAGGAGGTTTATGGATGTGGTGAGGGAAGACATGCAGATGGTTGACTTGAAAGAGACAGATGTAGAGGACAGAGCGATATGAAGATGGATGAGCCGCTGTGGCGACCCCTAAAGGGAGCAGCTGAAAAAAGAAAAAGATGATGACAAATGTTTTTATTTTGGAAAACCTTACCTCACTACTTTATAATGTTTAACATCTTAGTTTAATTTTTTTACCAAAAAATAACAAGGATGACAAGAATATTTACTAACAGACATCTTTTTTTCCGGAGACACCCTTCATTAGTTCAGATTTTCCTGCTTACACTATGACTGCGTACGATTGTTTGTTAAACCTCTTTTCCCCTGTATTTGGTTTGTTTGTTTTAGATTTGATGAGTCAGGATTGCGTTGTCAGTTTCCTGTCTAGAGGTTTGAAAGCAAAAGCGAAGGCTTTGTGTTTGAACATGTTGTTCTTGTTTTTGATGTCAATCAAAGCTCCTGCAAAACATCCGAATCAATCCGTATTAATCTGGTTTAAGTCGAGTGTTCATTATTGAAACCCGCGCATAACATCGTAACAAAGAAATGAAAACACTGTAATGGAATCTGGAAAGCTTATGTAATAGAATTAGAGCTGAGACGTAATCACCAATTTCTGACCAGTCAGAATTGATGAATAAATGGACCACCCAAAAGAGAACGGGTTGAGTCTGGTTCCTCTCAAGATTTCTTCCTTATACTATCTCCTTGCCACAGTCGTCACTGGCTTGCTCATTAGGAACAACCCTAAAATATAAAATAAACAAAACGTATAAGCATTATTGTTGAAAGCGCTCTTCAAATAAAAATGAATTGAATTGAATTAAGAAAGCGACATCGTTGTGGTATGGTTGTGGTTTTCTCTCAGGTTCTCTGGTTTCTTCCTATGTCCCAAAACATGGCAGTACACAGTCCATAGAGTAGAGATTTGGTAAAAATGTGACTCCAGTAAAAGTAAAGGTGTCCCTATAAACTTTCACTTAAGTAAAAGTTCAAAAGTACGTTGCCTTCAAATGTACTTAAGTATCCAAAGTACTATGATTTATTACGGCTATAATGTTCCTACTATCATTTTTATCACAAGAATCTTTGCTTAATTAACTCAATTTATGTGAAAAGACTTTAATGTGACTCTCAGCGCAACAATATATTAATAGAATGATATTAATGAGTCAAACACTGATTGATATCTATTACAATGATTAGGAGCCCAAAACGTTTTCAACTGCTACAAAAAACTTTTCCCAACATTTATTCCTCGCTAAATGTTCGGCTTGATTTTGAAAAAAAAAACGGAGCGTTTTTTACTCAACTACATTTTACAAAATCAGTCGTTCCTTTTTATTTATGAGGATAAAAAGGAACGACTGATTTCGTAAATTGTAGTTGAGTAAAAAAGATATTTGATTTTGAAATGTAATGAAGTTAAAGTAAAAGTCCTACCAAATGAAAATACTTAAGTAAAGTACAGATACGTGAAAAAGCTACTTGAGTACAGTAATGAATTACATTTACTTTGTCCACCACTGGGTTTAATTGCCCCTGCATGTGAACGCATGTGTTCCTGGTCAACCAGGGGATCATCCAAGGTGTATTCCCTGCTTCAAATCTAGCGTTCCTGCGATAAGATTTGAATTTACATTTTACTTTTACATTAATGCCATTTTACAGATGCTGGTGTCCTATTCAGAGTGATTTATATTTGATCTCATTCAAACAACTGCACACTTGAGGGCCAGCAGTGGCCCAGTAGTGGTGGCTTGGTCATGCTGGGATTCGAACTCATGACATCCTGATCAGAAGCTATCACCTCACTACCCTACTACACCACTAAATTTAGTTCAATTAAATTTTATTTCTATAGCACTTTTTACAATGGACTTGGTCTCAAAGCAGCTTTACAGGATATAAGAATCAAAGTTCAGTTATATTTAAATTTATTTGTGTTCATCCTTGTTGTGAAAGAAATGAACGAACACTTACTGTACAGTGAAAGTGTGAATCCTGTCAGGTGTCTTGAGATCAATATAAATCAAATATCCAATCAAATAAATGAACTTGTGCTGCTGAAATTCATAGATGCCAAACAGAAGAACTTAAAATTTTGTGCATTTTCAGTCTCTGTGATCCAAACCATAGTTTATATCAAGAAATCCTGAAACTGTGCATCATACTGAGAACACGACTAAACATTTTGATGATCGTGTTTATGAACAATGACGAAGGGACTTTTCATTCTGAAGGTAATGAGATGTTCATCGACACAAATATTTACTATTGAGAGATGAACTGAGGATTTTAAGAAAAGTTCAGGCTTTTGCAAGAAATCCAATGTGCTGTTTGTAAAAATTGTTTTGAGAAATGCATTTACTGGTTTGCAAATAAGGATGATTTGAGAAACGCTCCAAAGCAGCTGAGAAAAATTGTAATAAAAATTTAAGCTTTACACATTAAGACAACTGGTTTAACTAATTTGCATTCAGTGACTTATGCAATGAACCAATGCCGAGATGTTTTGGGGGTTAAAACGAGTCACGTGAGAACCAGTATAATATATTTTGGTCAACATGACAGAAACAATTGATAATGTAGGAAACAGCAGACACTTGTACACAATCGATTAAATGAATATACAAAAAAATTGAATAAGTGGTTTTGAGAATTTCATTTCTGATCTGAGAAACGTTCCCAAGTAACTGAGAAAAACTGTAAGAATGAAAAAGACGTGTCATTCTAATGGGAATGAGGTGTTCATTGACACAAATGCTTACTTTCGAGAGATGTACTAAGGATTTTGAGAAAAGTTCATGCTTTTTGCATGGAATCTGAAGTTTTGTGCTGTTTGTAAGAACTATTTTCAGAAATGCATTTACTAGTTTGCAAATATTAAGGATGATTTGAGAAATTCTCCAAAGCAACTGAGAAAAACTGTAAAACAAAACAATACAATGGATTTTGGATATGTGAGAACCCACGTTCGAATCCCACTGATCAGAACCTGGTCAACCTGGATGTCGCTCACTTCCCACCGGTTCCCATCTCCAGTGCTGCATTTACATCCAAATATACCAAAGTGCTTATTTACACAATAGTATCTCTCTTCTTCTCTCTTTTATGAACACATGGCCCCTCCTCTTCCTCATCATACACACACATTTACACACTCCTTGGCAGGCTTTGCACTCCTCCTCCTCTTGGCTTCGTCAGTGCATGCTGAAGCCTTGCGTTGCTTGTGGCGATTCTCTGGAATCTGTGATGATAGCACTCTAACTCGCTGCCTTCAGTCCCTCCCACACAGAGGAACACACTCATACTCATACACACCACACACACACACAGAACGCGAGGAGATACACTGGTGTGTGTTCACCTGAATGCTTCACCTCCTTCACTATGACCCTTACTGGATTATCAGACAGGGACTGAACAGCAGGTAAGCTGAGATTGGACTTCTGGCTTTTCAACAAGGGGAGAAGTTTGTCTCAGAGAAGCTTTTTTATATTTCAATTGGATTCTGGAATAAACTGGATTCCAGCACTGAGGGTATTATTTTAAAATAATTTTCACTATTAAAATAGAGTTAAAATCATCTGGTTTTGAAACTTTATCATTTATTTTTCAATTATAACAGAAATAAAAATGAGGAAGTGATGAGAACACACTTATTCACACACTACACTGATCCTTATTATGGATCCTTATTAAAAATGTTATTTTTAAGCATTAATGCAATACAAAATGCATATTCATGAGCTCACAATTCGCTTCATATGATTATTTTGCATATCATTACTTTACAATTATTCTTACTAGCAGGTAAAAGAGAATCGTCATTATCTCAGAGATGCGTAATCGATACGTTCATAGTTATTCCGAAAGGTAACGGAGGAACTGAATGAACTGTCTTTTAGCGGTGACGTGTGTTAAATGAGATTCCTGATGATCTTGTTGCAGTGGCATCCCCTGTTTCTGTTTTTTGGCTGATCTTTTCATTGCTTTTCTGCAGCCGTGAATAAAGAGGCCCTCTTTCACGACGGATTTAGAAAGAGGGGCTGTAGGGGAAGAGGTGAACTGAAACGATCTAATCAGTCGTAAACTGGGGTTTCCTACGGAAAAGGATCTTAGCACTTTATTTCCTTTGGAAAGGGAAAGTCTTCCTGGTGCTCACTGTGTTTGTTGTGGAAACACCGTAACATTGAGGTCAGGTCGTTTTTTTTATTAAATAATGGAGGTAAGAGAGTTAGTCACAAACATACAGTCAAATACTAAACACACACACACACACACACACACACACACATGCATGAGGGACAGTTCAGGGGTGTGATTGTGTGACCTTGCTTCTGGCCTTGCCTGCTTATCAACTTCTGAAGGTGAAAGCCCTGAGGTGTGTTATCCTCTCAGTTCCACAGCAGTGTGTGTGTACGTGTGAGTTTTGTATTTTGGTGCATGTGTGTACATGCTTGATAAGACCTGGCCAGCTGGCCCTTTCTCACATTTGCTATATCAGAGAAAGACAAAAAAAAAAAAAAAAAAAAGGCAAGAATGGAGAACAGATAAAAATGTTTCCCTCGTTTTCTACTCGTCTCCACTCTTCTTCTTTATCGCTTTCTCTCATCTTTCATGCTTCTTTATCTGTGACATGACATTCTGTCCCCTAAAGGATGCAGAGAAAAACTGAGAATCCATGAATTTGCATTTTTTTTTTCTTAGTAGAGTTTCAGCTTTTGGACTGCGGAAAGATCCACAACTCTCCAAAATGCCCCTTGTGACCTCTCGCGTTTGCTTTTTAATGATCCTCACAGCTGTTTCTGTCCGCAGAAGATCACACATTTGCGAATTCGTAAGAATTCACGTGACAATTTCTGACTACGCTCAGGGCTACGTTGGTAGAAAAACGTGAAAACATCCTGTGTCGTCTTCCATCCGTTCAGATTTGTACTAATTTACACGAGATCTTTCTGAGATCTCTCATGAGATCTCGCTCCAGTTCTTCTTTGCTAATTTCTTTCGGCTCAACCTCGATATACAGTATAAAGATTAAAACACTTTCAGGTGTGCTGATGGAGGAAATCAATCCACAATCGACTTCCTGTCTCTTAAATGAAGCACAAAAAATAAATTCAATGCTGTATTTTATTTCTGATCTACCACAGTAATATTACTGAGAAGATTTTGAATGACATGACAACTTTTTATCCATTTTTAGTTACATTTAACGGGTTGGATCACTTATAAGGCAGGTTCAACTTCGCTTATGCTATAACAAAAAACATAAATTTTCTTGCAGTTCTATTTGTTAACCCCCACCTTCGGGAACTCAGCTGAAAATGAACTACTTTATTTAAAAAGTCACAGTTCCTGACAACATTATGATACATACACAAATTAGGTATCTTTGGAAAGATCCATAGTTGCTCAAAAAGATAAGTTATAGACACTAAAGTGACTTGAAAACTTTTGTAACGGCAATGAAAGTTTTTTAAATTCCTGAACAAATACATGAAATCAGTCCTACAGCAATTCATAAAAGTAATGGGTTGTCTTATGAGTTTATATTTCAAATTTCATCGTGTTACTGAGAAACCCGAAAGCAAAACGTGAAAAGCTCCGCCACTGGAGACTCCTTCCATAAACGTTATATAAAACATATGAAATTAACGTCTTCATACCGAAAAAGTCACTATATTAATGTATATATTGTCAATGACGATAAAGGAAATTAATTAAAACCTTCTGTAGCTCAGCAGTTAAGGCATTGCAGACACGGAAGGTCACAAGTTCAAATCCCAGCACCATCAAGCTGCCACTCCCAGGGCTCTTGAGGAAGGCCCTTAACTGCTCAGATGTATGAATGAGATACATGTCTTTCAAGTCACTCTGGATAAGAATAAGCATATAAATAAATAAATAAATAAATAAATAAATAAATAATCAGCTCATTTATCCTAAATAAGTGGTTAAGTCATTTGAATCCAATGGTTGTGATTTCGAATCTCAGCCACGCCAAGCTGCCATTTTTGGGCCCCTCAGCAAGGCCCCTTAAACCCGTAGATGCTAAGTAGTATGAATGAGATAAATGTAAGTCGATCTTGATAAGGACATCTGCCAAATGTCAGAAATGTACAAGTAAAATGTTCTGACCAATCAGAATACAAAGAGTGCCATAGTATAGTGACTTTAGCTTTTCCTGGCTCTTCGGATTAAACACTTCATACACACTTACAGCCCTTTTCTTTAATTACAAAAGCTCTTTACGGCTCTTTATAGAGAAAATAACGGCTGCCTACTATATACTAGGAGGATATGTGATCAGCAAACAAGTCTCCTTCAGCCCAAGTCATCAACAACCAATTATTATATACAGTAGTTGTGGCTTATCCTGTCATCCCCTTGAGGAAAAGCATCCTCCTGTTTAACCCCCCGACTGTCCCATAGCGGCGTACATGACACACTTTTTTAGTCAAGGTGTCAGGAAGGAATGCTCCTTCACTTCCTACTAGTGTCGCGTCTCCTGTGCTTGAATGCATGTGTTTTGTTGGGGGTAAAGCAGTAATAAGGGGGTTAGTCAGCCTGCTAAGCATAGCTTGGCCAGTGCCCTTTAGCAGCTCTGATGAATGGACTGGTGCGTTGTAAATCAGCCGGTGGGGGGAAGAGACTCTGGATTCCTCACGCCGCTGATGTCACTGCCGTCGTGCCTGAAACAGATCCAGACTTGAACACCTCGGCTGTAGACAGATGTTCAGCTTCGGAGATTTGCTCTTCCCCCCTTCTGTAGATCTCTCACTCGTTGTCCATAAACACAATCATCCAAGAATTTTTTGGGGGGGTTTTTGTAGTGCGGAATGAAAATGTATTTTCACTTTTATTTCAAGCTTATAATTTGGATCTATGTGTGATCTAACACATGACTCATTCTCTGTATGGGTTCATTTGAAGCTTTGTATGCCAGGTGGGTTAAACTCGGTTATAAAACACTTCAACTCAGATTATTCCCAGAGTGAAGGCTTTTTTTTTTAAATCTTTTTCAGATCTAGGGTTAGATTATTGTAATGCGTTGTACATTGGTCTGCCAACTGATCCTCCCTGAACAGGTTATAGTTCGTTCCAAATGCTGCTGCTCGTCTTTTCGACTAATACATGTAGGTGAGAAGATATAACCCCTGTTTTGGCTTTGCTACACAGGCTTCCATTTAATTTCATAGTTAATATTAAAGTTGTAATGTTTGTCTATTAGGTCAAGATATGTATTAGGAGTGTAACCATACACAAAATCCACGATTCGGTAGGTATCTCGGTACATAAGACACGGTTCGGTTAAATTTCGACACAGATTGGGGACGAATTGCAAAACATAAAATTACTTGCCGTTTTTTTATTAACGTCGTTTATTATTGTTACCATTTTTGAAGACAGTTTTAAATAAAATCCCTGCATTGTTAAAATAAAAATTATATATATATATATATATACATACACCGTGATTTCCAGACTATTAAACGCACCCAAATATAAGCCGCACCCACTGAATTTGACGAAGATTATTATTTTGAACATAAATAAGCCGCACCTGTCTATAAGCCGCAGGTGTCTACACTGAAACTAATGAACTTTACACAGGTTTAAACGAAAGACAGTGTCTGTTACACGGCTTGTATCTAAACAGTAGCCTACCAAGAAAGTCATTGTTCACTGTCTTCCTCCTTCCTTTCACAACTATTTATTTTTTTTCTATTTCTATTTTTTCTTTTGGCATCGTCGTGCGTTTAAAAATCACCATCGGTGAAGCTTTTCTCCCGATGCCGTGCAGCTCAGAACACAGGTGAAGTGTGTGTTTTCATGCCCGGTTGCTTTCAGCGTGATGAATGATTCGCATTTCCTGTAGACAGTCCGAGTGAGCGGCAGGTCAAACGTCAGAGGAACATCATCCATATTTATGATGTGGTGCGGCCCGATTCAGTGGGAGCGCATCTGATTTAATATAAAGAGTTTCATTGGTTCACCTGAACCCGTTCTGCAATTTTATTGGTCTAATGTTATGGAGCTCAGTTTTTTGGCTTGAAGTTTGTGAAACCGGGAAAAACCCCAGGAAAAATCCATAAATTAGCCGCTTCGTTGTTTAAGCTGCGGGGTTCAAAGAGTAGGAAAAAACCTTATAGTCCGGAAAATACGGTATATATTTATATATATATATAAATAACACAAATCAAATTATTGCAATGCACTTTTTTATTGTATTGATTCAACTGATTGATTAATTAAAAAATTCTATTAATTCATTTAAATTTAATAAATCGAACTTTGGTGAACTTTCGGTGCCACCCAGATGAGAATGGGTATCTATGAAAAGCTACTTTAAGACAATGTTAGTTGTTAAATGTGCTATACAAATAAAAAATCAACTGAATTGAATTAAAATTAAATAGTTTACATTTGTTAGACCCCATTTACTGTAAATAAAACGCAAAAGAATCCATATTGCTAGACTGTCTTAAAACCGTTGTTGAAGACAGGAAAATATATATTTGTGTATCTTTATAATTCATGCCCGGATCTTTTAAATCTTTGTTTAAAACAAATTTTTATTCTTTGGCTTTTAATTCCTAAAGGTATTGTTAAGTTTCACCTATTTTCTTTTGTGTTTTTTGACTGGTACTTGGTTGTGAATGTTTTTTTTTTTATTTTATTCGTACTTTTTATTGTGAAGCACTTTGTTAACATCTGGTTATAAAAGGTGCTATATAAATCAACTTTTAATTGATTTATTGACCGTCTTTTAACATCATATATTTTGAGTTCTTTTATTGTAAAAATTTGAATAATTGCATGCATTGTTATGTCCAATACATTTTATTATACATATATATATACAGTATAAACATTCATTTAAAAGCAATACAGTATATACAGAATATGAGGGCTATATGTCGAATTTGAGGACACTTATTATGTGTTATATAACACTACAAACCTCTATAACAACAAACAAGGCCCACACTACACCCATTTTCCCTTTATTTTGAAAGTATTATTTCCCATTATTTAAAATATTCTGAGCATTGTTTTTGCGGTGGTAATGTTAAATTTCTTCACGCTTCACATTTCCTGCAAATTTAATCAATCCGTGTCTGGTGCGTTTTGTTATTGGAGCTCTGATTGAAGCATGTCACTGGTTTGTAATGAAAAAAGATGATACAAGATGATTAATGACAAAATCATCGACAATTACCATTTGTACAATACCAATATTATCATATGTACAAAATACGGACAACAGTATTGTGACACCTGATTTCTCCCGCGATATTTGGTTTTTCTCCAATCCTTTACCACAAACCTGGAGGAATTAGGAGACCCAAACATCTCATAGGGTTGAGGATCTGAGCTCTATAGCAGGAGATCTTCCACACACTTCCAACCCATGTCACGCATCCAGCATGACCATGCCCCTGTGCACAAAGCCAGCTTTATGAAGATATGAATTACATAGGTTGGAAGTGTGTGAAAGATCTGCTATAGAGCTCTGATCCTTAACCCTGTGAGAGGAATTGGAACACGGACTGCATCCCAGGCCTCCTCACCTCACCTACAGTACATTAGTACCTGACTTTACTAACACCTGTGTGGCTGAATGAATCTTACCTAAATCTTCACAAGCCCAATCTAAAATCTGGTGGAACATCTTCCCAGAAGAGTGGGTTTTTTTAACAGCAAATGGGGACTAAATGTGGAAAATTGGTGCTGGATCTGTGATGATCCCAAATGTTGAGCTATTTTATGAGTTGCTCAGTAGCTCCTGGTTCCACAACGTCAACTGTCTAAATAAGACTGTAGAAAGAACATTGCTCATAATCACGAACCCCGGTGCTCATTTTAGTTCTCTCTCTCTGGTGTTTTATATTGTTTTAAGATTTATAATCACACTCTTAATATCACGCGAATGAGGATGGGTTCCCTTTTGAGTCTGGTTCCTCTCAAAGTTTCTTCCTCATTCACCTAAGGGAGTTTTTCCTTGCCACAGTCGCCCCAGGCTTCATCATCAGAGATAAATACACATTATTCACTTTCATTCATAAACTCTGTAAAGCTGCTTTGAGACAATGTCTATTGTGAAAAGCGCTATAGAAATAAAAAAACTTGAATAAGATGTTTAAAAAAGCACATTCCAATTGTATGTTTAGGTGTCCACAAACCTTTGTCCATATAGTATATAAGGATTTCTGAATAACATGTTATAAGATATTTTTAAGGAATTTTTGTTGCATTGTTACAATTACTTAGGGAAATGTATTATACCTTAGTGCAATGCTTATAATGCATTATAAATTGTTAACAGTAGAATTTGTAACATCCAATAAAGAAATACTTCCCTCAGATTGTGGATGAGACATAACTGAGACCTGCCCTGATTTTATAAATATTATATTTACATTTATAGCATTTGGCAGAAACCTCTATCCAGAGCGAATGACGTATCTTATTCATACACCTGAGCAGCTATGTAGTTACGGTCCTTTGCTCAGGGGCCCATGAGCAGCAGCTTGGTGTGGCTGGGATTCAAACTCACAACCTTTGATTTCAAATGCCTTAACCACTAAGCTCCCACCTCCCCATACTGTATAAGTATAATATTAGTATTTGAATCCATTGTAACACTGTAATTTGTTTTACAGTTCAGTGTAATTGATTATTGATGGTTGTTCTTATGGTGTTTTATGAACTCTTGTAAAATCAAAAACAAATATTAGCTTTTTGTCTGGTTCACAAAACACCTGACCCAAGAGTCAGGTTTTTTTTATGATATAACGTTTTTATGATCTAATTTACACCAGGTTTAGTTCAGAGCACACTTTACTTGACAGTCCTAAATATCTATCATATAAAATGAAGCTTCATAGTGTGCCATGTCTCGGATGTTTGATTCGATTGTACCATTTGCATAAAAACTTATATTTGCAAATTCCTGCATATGCATGCTTATGAATATAGCAGCAAGTTTGATCACGTTAGGTTTAAAAATGTTGTATGATTATCATCGTGTGCATCCGATGTTTTAGAATCACACTTTGCTACAAATCCTGCTATACACACCTAGTTAATTCGATTAGGAAGGCCTCCATTAGCCATATTTGGTATGTTTGAGGTGATGCACTCCTGTCCAATTAACTTTGTTGGCAAAATACCTTTGTTTTAGACAGTGGTGGAAGGTAATATAGTAAATGTAATTCGTTACTGTACTTAAGTAACTTTTTAGCGTATATGTACTGTACCGAAATATTTCCGTTTGGACTTTAACTTCACTACATTTCAAAGTCAAATATCTTATTTTTTACTATGGTTGCTAAAACTATTAAATAAAATCTATAATAATTAATAATGAAATTTGTTGTAGACAGCACTATAAGCTTTATAAAATGTCAAAACTAAGGATAGTTAAACTCAATATGGACTTTTTGCATTTTTTTAAGGTACACATTTATACATGAATGCACTGAGTTAGGGTTTTATATAGTTATTATAAGCAAAACATCTAATTTAAAAAATCTTTATTTTTTTTATCCGATTAATCAAATAATAAAAGAAAAAAAAGAAAATTGATCGATTATCGAAATAATCTTTAGCTGCAGCCTTAATTTTTACTCAACTACATTTTTTTGTAAAATCAGTCGTTCCTTTCGATTTATTTGTGGATAAAAACGTAACTGGTCAAACACACAGCAGAGTCGAGCTCTGTTTTAAACTTAATTGGCATATACTTATCACCAACATACAGTTCAACAGCAAGCAGAACATTTTAAAAGTAAAAAAATAATAAAAGGAACTTTGACTCGAACTCGCCACAACACCTGTGGCCTTATTTACACGATTCTTTTTAGTTTTTACTTGAAAAGGTTTTGAGCTCATGATCATTTTAACAGATATCAATCAGTGTGTGACTCATTAATATCAATCTATTAATAGATCAGTGTGTTAAGAGTAAAATCAGAGTCTTTCACGTAACCTGAGTTGATTAAGTAAAGAGTGTTTGTAATGAAAATGATAATAGGAACATTATAGCCACAATAAATCATAGAAATATGGATACTTAAGTACATTTGAAGACAAATACTTTTTTTCTTTTACTCAAGCAAAAGTTGAAAGGGAGCACATTATCTTTTCTTTAACTCAAGTATGTGGTTTTGTCCTTTGTCCACTGTTGCCTCTAAATACATTACAAGAGATTAGAGAGAAATATTCTCTTCCAGTCTGTTTTTTAGTGATTTCTATTTGTCTTTATTTTTTTTTTATCACAGGCAAACCTTCATTAACGCTTTCACATTTTGAGGGCCAACCTCGTCCAGATGTTTAAACATGCTAAACACACCAGGACTTTGCTCCCGACTAAGATTATATTGGATATACCTTGTGACTAGTGTTGGACTATAGAACGAGTCATGGAGGCTCTGTCCATGGTCACGCAGGAGGGACAACCAACCTCGTCAATTACACCACCTTGCAAAATGACCTTTTCAGTACCGAAGCTTGAAACGGACAAGAATGGAGATATCCATACGGCTTTGGGAAACACCTGCGTTAATGAGGTGTCTCAGGAAAATGAGATCTGCAGCGAGGAATGGTTCTGCCAAACCGATGTAGCATTGAAACGATGTTGCTCGTTCAAGCAAAAGGTTGGAAATATTTATTCTCTAACAAAAGAACAAGTCTTTGTTTCACAAGATAACAATGTGAAAATGAGATCTCCCCCAGATTTTCCCAAGCCAACACAAGAAAACATCAGCAAAACTGGAACTTCTGAAATCGACAAGAGTCGTGATAGATGGGAAGTGGAAGGTCAATCTGAAGATAATCTAAATGGATCCTACCAAAGCAGTTGTCCATCACCAGAGGACGATAACAAACTATTTGCCTCAGATGGTCACCTAGTAAATAGTCATTTTCAAGACACGGTAGCTCCATCCAAAGATCTTGCTGATTCCAAGTTACACAACACTTCCCCCTGCCCTCCACTAGTTCCATTCCCAGAGAGCTCCAGCACATCTACAAAACCCCTTTCCAAAGGAGGTGCAGAACGTCGCCGAATCATCAAACACAAGCCAAGTTCTATCACTTTTGCAGATTACAACTGTACATCAGGTCTCAACCAAGGAATTCATGAGAGTTCTGACTGTGGCGAGTCCTCCTCTGAAGAGGACGAGGATGATGATGATGATGATGTCTTTACAGAGATGACTCAGATCAAGGAGATCCTTCCTGGCAGCAGACACAGGAGAGCTGTACGACGGAAAGGAATTGGTGCAGGAGGAAGTGAAGATGGAGAACTAGACCCTGATCTCAGGTTCAGTCCCTCCACTGGCTATGAGGCTGATAAGGAGAACAGCAGCAGGGAGGTAAATGCCATGATTTATGAATCATTGATGGGATTTAATTGTGTAGCTAAGGCCATGTGGATGCTGGATAGCATATTTATTTAGTTTAATGTTTATCAATTCTATGTACAAAAGGGTAAAGTTTGAAGCTTTCGAAGACCTCTACTACCACATCTCCATACTTAACACATAGTATGCAATGTGTCGTAGTTTGCTAATATTAGCTAGCTTAAATACAAATGGATTTGTCCACTCTTTATAGTCATTGAACGAACAAGTATCTATAGGTATATTGTTGTTAGCAAAATGACTGTATTATGAGCCACACATACAGTTTGATCTTAAGATCATCTGGAGATCGAAGTTAAATGTACGTCCAACTGGTGTGCACGATGTTTTGTCCTATGTATATTTTGTTATCTGAATTGGATGCTAACTAGCTAATATTAGTCGGCTATCTTACTGTCACTGTCTTCAATATAAACCTGTTTATTACACTGGAAATGGTTCTGAAGTGGGTTTTATTTTACAGGTCAAATAGTTTTATTACAGGTTTGTTAGCAAAGAATCTGCAGGATGAACCAGCTAACGTTAAGTTTTGATAGTCAGACAGATGAAAGGCAGTTTTGAGAACAAGTGTGCATTATTTATTATCTCTGTCGCCCGATTTATGCTTACAAGCAAACATTAGCCAGCTGTTTGTTTCCTTTGGCTCAGAGTTAAGCTAAAAAATTTTACTAGATGTTTTTCCTAAAGTGTGTTTTTGTTCCTAAAATAATTTTTTCCTCTACAAAATTTTTCTTTTTACAAAAAAGTCTGAAGAATGAGCTCGTCGGATAACATTAGCGAGCTAGTGTAAAAGCAAGCTAATTTCCGAGGTCAAAGGGTTTATTTTGTGTGGCAACATGATTTAGCTTGCTAGCAATATCCTTTATCTTTGTGTCCACTGGATATTCATTTTATTAGAACTGAGTGCTAACTAACTTAAATCAGCTTAGCTAGCTGATTTTAGTGTTTTGCTCTGTGAAAGCTTACAAATTACACAGAACTTTATACATTTATTTGATTTTTTCTTTGATGTATTTCAATTCGCATTAGCTGTATTCAATGCATTAAACATACTGTACCCTAATCTGACAAAAGTATTGGGACACCTGATGCCCAGCCAAATGTGGGACTTCCCCAAACTGTTCCTACGAAGTCAGAGACACACAATTGTGTAGGATGTCTTTGGATGAAGTAGCAAGAAATGTTCCCTTCATTTGAACAAGGAGATCTAAACCTGTTCCAGCTTGACAATGCTCCATGAAGATATCCTTTACATGGGTATGAGTGGAAGATCTCCTGCTATAGAGCAGTGACCTCAAGCCTACTGAACACCTTTTTGACGAATGTGGATGCTGACTGCACCTCAGGCCTCCTCACCTCACCTACATCAGTACCTGACTTTACTAACACCCTAGTTGCTGAGTGAATCTTACACAAATATCCACTAGCACACTTTAAAATCTAGTGGAACATCTTCTCAGAACAGTGGAGGTTCTAATAACAGCATATTGAGGATCTTACGCTCAGGTGGCGTTAAAATTTGTCCATATAGTGTATGAGTTTTTTTTTTTTTCCAATTCAATACAAGGTGTGTACTCCATAGAAATCCATGAGAATCACAGAATGACACTTTTTTATATGATGTGAATTTAAATAGTCCACAAAGATCTGCACTCATGATACTCATGGATCATTAGAAAAATGACACATGAAATGTTTAATCATTGTCTCATGCTAGTTATGATTCTTTTACACACAAAACACTTCCCTTCATGCATTTTTAAAACAACTGGCCATTTTTTTCACTGTATCGAAAGAGCTACTTATAACAGAAAGCAGCATACAAACTCCACACACAAGACTAGACAAGTACAGATTTATTTTACATCTTATAGCAAGATTTTTTGCTCAAGGCTATTTAGCTACACATTTGCACCTCAGTAGAGTGCCTGTGATGTGATGTAAACACATCAAGGAAGGAACTCATTGGTGTCTCTTTCTCTCATCTCTTTCATCTCCTTCTGTCCAACTGGATGGCTGTAATTATTAACGTTACGCCTTCCACTAGTTACATTTTTATCCTTTAGGAAAACTTGTGCCTTTTTCTCAACTCTTTCTTTGACCTGATGATTTGTAATCCATGCCATGGCCTGTTTTCACTGTAGTGCTTTAATGAATAGTGGTGTATGTGTGCAGGGTTTAGGGAGGACTCATGAAAAGAAAAGAATTAAAAACAGAGATAAGATCCTGAGCTAGAAAGCAGTAATAAGGTCAGAATAGTAGATTCCACAGATTCCATAAATAGTTCATGTTTTCTTTAAGTAAACAGGTTAGATAAGCATACAAGGAAGTGAGAGCTCAGTGGTTTCGGCTCATCGGTTACTGATCAGAAGGTTGGGGGTTCAAGCCCAGGTATCGCCAAGCTGCCAGTCTTGGATAAGTGTCTCCATGTACATACAAGATCTTGAATCCAAATTTTTAATTGATATCAGTGATATGATGGAGCCCAATACAGTTTGAACTTAAGGTTACCACCTCAAAATTGGTCATTTTCCAATAACGGCACATCCCAAAATGTTTTCTTCTTCTTAGATCTCAACAGTTTGCTGTTACTCTCATTTTGTTTCTTAGATTTATTTTTTTTTTTTATGAAGAACACCAGATTATTCTTTTATTTTTTTATTCACATTTTACATGGACATTACATGTATTTTGGCGCTTATCTCAACTGAGCATTTAAGGGTTAAGGGCCTCATATTGGAAGCTGTTGCTGGGATTTGAACTGACAACCTTCTGATTTAAATGCATCTACATAACTCTTTGCTAAATGGCTTCAAAGAATCTTTTTTTCTCTTCATTGAAAAAGATTCAGCTACAGAAAAAGCATAAGCTGTTTTATCCCGAGGACTGAAACACTGGAAATGTCTTCTAAAAATATTTTAAAAACTGAATCTTATCACAGAAAACATCATTATATCATCAGTTAAGCAGGTTTATAATCAATTAATGTGTTCTATCTATAGAATTTATCTATCATTGCTTTTGGTGGATACCCTTATCTGGAGCAACTTGCTGATACCATCTGCATGGAGTTTTGCATGTTTTTCCATGTATCTATTTGGGTTTCTTCAAGATTCTCTGGTTTTCTCATACTTTTTACCCTTAAATAGAATACTTTGTGGACCGGCAAAGAAAACTACGAATGAGAATGTGAATGGTGGCACGTAATGGACTGGCATCCTATCTCGAGTGTATTCCCACCTCATTGTTTTTGGGATAGATTCCAGACCCATGTCAACCCTGACCTTCTTATTTACAGACATTTACATTACATTAGGGCCCAACAGCTTGGTGGTGCTGGAATCGCCTTCTTTTTTGGATGGAGTTCTCTTCAATTGGAGACCACTCTGCGGATGGTTCCACATCAACAGCCTAAAGATTTATAAAGCCCTGAGCAGCTCAAAAACTAGATGGATTTGGAATATAATTAACATCAACAGTACTACAATGGCACAGGAGCACAGGTTGCATGAACAGTTTTGCATCTATCACTGCACACCTCAACAATGATGAAACAAATGAATGGACATTCGGAGTTGTGGACGAGGATGGGCTTCCTTTTAAATCTGGTTCCTCTCAAAGTTTCTTCCTTATGCCATCTCAGGGAGTTATTCCTGGCCAGAGTCGCCACTGGCTCGCTCCTTAGGGACAAACGTACAATAATAAAGAAGAACATTATAGGCAGTAGACTCTGTAAAGCTGCTGTAAAGCTCTGTTAAGCTGATGTTCATTGCTAAAAGTGCTCTACAAATAAAAATTAATTGAATTGAACTAGAGTTGAACTCATGACTGTCTGAACATAAGGCCAAAGATAAATCAAGATAAATCATAACATACACTTTTGGTTGGATTTTGATGAATTATACAAATTCTTTGCTCTTGACAGCAAAGGAGCCTGAAAAGGAGTAAATTTTTTCCCCATTCATTTCTTTTTTTTTTTTATTGAATGGCCGTGATGATCGAAAACATCTTTGCCATGATCCTAAAATATTCCTAAAGAAAATACAAAATGGACAAAGTGCACAAACGTTTATTCTTCAGTTTAGTGCAAACACAAAAAAGGAAAAAAAAAGATACGCTTTATTCATCTGTGTGTTTTTCAAATCACTACTCTCGGTTCTGCTTTGTTCCGGACACGCTCTTCTGCCTCCCGTTGCTTTTTCTTTGCTCATGCGTGTTTTAAGAATGTGTGAAAGAATGCCATACCTTTCACAGACATGTTGACCTTGCCTCGTTTGCACCTACCCCAGACATTCCGCTGTGAAGCACTGAGTACCGAGCCCATGCTTTTAAGGAGCGTAAATGATGAGGATATGTTGCATCCGTTCAGTGCTGCTGGGTTTCTCAGTAGCACTATTGTTGGTCTTTGTATTAAATCAGGAGCATGCTGCACAGATATCAGGGTTAAAAGGTTTCACTGTGTAGTTCTGCATGATCACCATTTGAGGGCGCCCTTTGCAAACATTCCTCGCATTAGGAATTGAACCAAAATAAGAATATCTATATCCAATCAGCTTGTAATAACATAATGACCCACTATTGATATGTCCAATAGAATAGAATTGAGCTCTTCTACTGAAGCGTCTCTCATGACTTCATCTCCTTCGTATCTCTCATGACCCAAATCTGATGTGTTTAAACAAGCATGTAATGGCTGGTGGCCTCTTTTTTTTCTGGTGCATCCACCTATCTCTACACAGTGTCCTGACACTCTCAGTGGGTGGTATGGCCATGGCTGGCAGCCCAGAGCAGTGCCACAACCGGCCACTTAACTCCTCATTTGCATGTCAAAGAACCTGTGGTGCGGTTTTCCAATGTGGCTAATTTGCAGCGATACAGTTATGGCCCTCACTCATTCTGTCCTCTTCTGAAGATAACAATGATGACTTGATCTGAAGGGGTTTGACTCATGCCAACCCCGTTGCCATGGCGAGCGTGTGTTTCACGACTGACGAGCATGAAAAGGGGGACGAAATGAATCGAGGCTACTGTCTCAACTCCGAGGATGAAGCAATGCTAAAATTCCACTCATTCCGTACAAGAAACGGACAGATTCCGAGAAACGCTCGAGCGGCTTTTGTAATATTTCTGTTTGGCTTCAGTTTGCTGATGCGGTTAATGAGGTCTTTGTATTAGCTGTTAAAAATACAATTGTTGATTTCTTTTTTACCAAATTGGTAAAATTGTTAAAAATACGATTACTAATATATTTATTAACCGCCACATTTTTTATCATGTTGTTGTTGCCATTCTTCTTCGTTTCATGTCGACTCTATAACGCTTTTAAATCACTGAAATGAAATACCTCCAATGGTGGTATTAAATAAGATAAAATAGATTTGTTAGAATTAATAAAGCAAATTCGGGCAGTTTTATACCGGCAAGTAAAGAAGTGGTACCGAATTCCTAAACCTGACCTTAACCTTTGGATCCATCAACCAAATCGAGTCGTGATTTGGTGTGGATTTGGGGTTGCTTGATTGTAAGGTTATAATTCAAATGATATCACTGCCAGGTTCCTGCTCGATAAGGGTAGCTGCCAAATGCCACAAATGTAATAAGAATGCAAATAACACTCACAAGGAAGTTTCCTTACTATCCTTTTGTTATAAAATGTCATTTATAACATTTCCATTAAACATCCATCGTAGCCTACATCCTCACTAATCTAGCTACATTTGAAAATAGTGTTTCCGTCTAAAAACTCTCCACATCCACACTTTCGTTTTTAATTGTTTTCTAAAAGTTGCTCATTCACGCTGAAGCGTCTGAAAACGTTTTCTGCGCATGAGCAGACGTAATTGCTTCGACCTGTGTCGTTTCCGCTTGGCATTTACTTTCCTGTTCTTTGAAACGTCGCGGCGATGAATGAAAATGCGGCACCGTGAAAACGATGTTCTCGAATAAATCCTCTTTGGAGAGAGTTTTCTACAAGCTACATTTTTGTTTATTTAAAACACCACCTTATTGAAGACTGAAGGTTAAAACGGAGAGAGAAAAATATGCGTTTTTATCTAACGTAATAATAAGGACATGGCCTAAGTGATTGACCAGGTTCCCCCGAGATCTATCCACTAAAAACACGTAGATTCTTTGGTCTAAATCAAGGGTTTGTTGGTTAGTGTCATCGACAGACTGGCGCTAACTTTTAGACAGAAGTCGACGGGAATCTCCTCTCACCAGCTTTGACCCCAGACCACCCTGTTTCTCTGGAACAGGTCTTGGATTTCGCCAGGTTTTGGTCATTTTTGCCCGCTTCAGCTTAAGTAAGCCACTTTCACCTTGCTGAAGGTCAGGCATCTGACCCTTGAAGGGAGCCTGCTCCCTGTTCAGTATGCCAGATCAGATTCTCATGGCCACACAACAAGTATGGCTCCTGGCTTCTGTGGGTTATTAAGAGCCACAGAGAGCGCTGAAAACATGGAGCAGAGTTAAAGGAAACCTGGAGAGCTGCCTTTTGATTTTCCCACCTTTTTTACTATTTTATGTACATTACAGTGGCAAAGTCAGTAAGTGTTTAACAGTGACTCACCCTCCAAAACACCCCACACACACACATATACACACACATATGTATGTTCTCTGAAAAGGGAACCCTGTGTTCGGGGCCTAATTGGTTATGCCTCTTAACATTGCACATTCCATGGGAATTTACAGAACTTGTAGTCTCAGGCCCTTGACCAAGCCTTGTAGCTCAGCTGCCTCTGACAAATGCGTTCCACTTTGGCATGACACCCATCAAAAGCATGATTGTGTATAGATGAGAGCAAGCATTGATAGGCAGAGAGCTACTTGCCCCAGGGCTCAAACAAGCATGCTCACCCCCCCTCCCCAAACAAATTCCAGGAAATGCTCAAACATCCCCGCCTGCAGTACGTCCTTGGCACTAAAGACACTCTGAGATTGTGCTTATAGTAAAATATTTCGTCCTCCTTACTTTCTGTACTTTTTTGAAAAGAGAAAGGGGTCAGCCATGTTGATTTACAGATTGGTGACTGAACTAGCCGTCTCTAATTTATGGCCATGGACTCCCCGGATTACCAAAGACAAGCACTGTTTCTGTGCTAGATGGGGGTAGTCTATTTATACCCTGGTCTGTGGGTGTCTGGAGAGTAGTGAAAGCAGTCAAGGGAGGAATGCCAACAGGCTATACATGGGCCACATGGCAGTCAGCAACTCCTTGTTTGTTTACACATCTAAACCTGCATTCAAAATGTACTTTTTGGCTGTACTGTTTGAAAATAAAAAAGAACCAAAAGCTGTAAGCAAAAAAAGAAAAAGAGGAGTTTTGATCGTAAGATTTAACTGAGAAAGAACGCATTCACCATTCTTTCTGTCTACAGGAATCTCCTCTTGTCCTACTTTCTCCCTGGTCTGAATCCATGAACCAACTCATGAAGAAACTGGACCAGCTCAATCTGGACATCGAGGAAGCCCTGAGCGCTAGTTCCTCCCCTTCAGACACACCCTGCACCACCCGGAGACAGCCAATCAATAATAAAGATTTTTACCAGGTTAGCAAAAGACCAATTTTTGATGTTTTGTTTTCATATATCACACAGGAGAGTAAATCTGTACTGCTATACAAGCTGCACATTGACTACTCTAAAATATATCTGAATTGTTTGGAAGGTCTTGCTAAAGGGGAAGAGGTAGCTCAGTGGTTAAGAGTTTGGTTCTTTTAATTAGAAGGTTTTGAGTTCAAATCCCAGCAGCTTCAACTTCTGGGTTCTTGAACAAGGGTCCCTTAACCCTCAACTGCTTGATTGTAAAAAAATTGATAGTTACTGAGCTGTTTTGTAAAAGGGACTTTGCCTAATAGCATAATTGTAAGTTCTTTATAACATCACCTCAGACACGGCTCTATTTTATATCAGTACATATTCATTCTCTTTATTAAAGACTTATATAACAGACACTACATCATCTAATAATAAATATATAAAACGTTTGGTATTTATAAAAGAAAAACATGAAAGCAAGGAGAAAATGGAAATGGAAACGCTACACTATTTCTTGGAAACATAACAAACTACGATTTTTGCCTTGGAGAACTTTAAGAAAGAGAAATCAGAGGCAGACGAGGAAACTTTGCAAAATTAAATGTAACTATAACATCCGGAACTAATTTCTGTGCTTCTAGACAAATAAAACACCCCAGAACATGCTGCAATAGGGAAAAAAGTATACATATACTGTGTATATATATATATATATATAAATAATCCAATTGGTTATGTTACAAGTCTCTTCTTTTTACAGCAGGTACATCCCATAGCCCTGTTTAGATAGATAGATAGATAGATAGATAGATAGATAGATAGATAGATAGATAGATAGATAGATAGATAGATAGATAGATAGATATGGAGAAGCTGGGCTCAGAGCACAGTGTTGCAAAATTCAAATCGATTTGATGAATATGAGTAAATGGATGTGTGTATATGTGCTCTTGGAACAGACCATGTGAATCTTCAGATAGAAGTAACCCCTGTTCTCTCTTTGTGTGACTTTTAGAAAGATGGCAGAAGTCCAGAATGAAATGTCCCTAAGCAACTTTCATATTTTTTGTTCATAATCAAATCACGAGTTGTTCCAGTGGAGCAAAATACACTATTTTGTGTACAGAATCCATTTCCCTTTTCCTTTATCTCTCAATGATAACATCAATTCCTGCATTCGGGTGTAAGGCTTCTCTATTGATTGGGTAATTGCTTTATTGCATTTCAGGCCAAATCAATCCCAATTAGGTTTGAGAGCATTTGTGACTTCACATATGAACGGAGAGATCGATCGTTGTTTCAAAAGCACACTGAAATCAATGATGCTTTGCTGTTATTGAATCTTCCATCTGCCATAAAACTACTGTATATAAATTGCCGCCCATGAAAGACCTGCTTCCAAGTGTTGTGCTTCAGTTCATCAGCGTTCTCACCAAATGTTATCCACAAAGCCAGTTTCTAACAGGTCACGCCTGCTTGAACTCTAATCGATTACTGGAGTGGTATGTAATCTAAGTGGATTCCGTGGCAAGCAAACAGGTGGCCTCATAAACACAATGCATATAAATCAACAGCGCAGTTACCGACAGACATTTTACACACTTTCGTCTTCAGTCTGAGCCTGTGGAAATATCTAAGATGCCTAGACGTGCAAATGACATTAATCCCATGAGACTGTCTCTGAAAGGACGTGACTTTTGATACCGAAGTGTGTCGGATTTTTTCGGCCGTGCCTTGCCTGTAGACATGGTGTCTTTTTTTTCCCCCAATAGCCTTAGATGACACGCTACAGTCTAGTAAAGATTGCACAAGACCGCAGGGACCGAGACAGAGGTCCATTGTGTTGTGAAGCTTCACCACTGGGAACTTTCAAATCTACTTCTAAAAAAACCCGCATTGAAGCTTGTGACACATCCAGCCCATACACCAGACTTCAGAAGGAAACAAAAGTGTCTTTCGGTTCCTCATGAGTGTCCGACAAAGCGCCTGTTCTTCACCCAGAGCTCAGTTGGTGTGTTTGTGTCACACTGTCCACTTGAGATGCTTCGAGCGATACACAGAGTCTCAGAGTCACTCTGACCGGCGTTACTAGTTCCCAGCAATCTCAGGTCTATTTAGAGAAAGGTCATATTCGCCAGCTTTTTAAATCTTGTATCTAATTTTTGTCCTCGCAAACAATTCCTCTTCAACACTTCTTTGGATCTGGCTTCACTCTTGGATTCTTTCCCTCGTCACTGACCTCTGTTCTGATTTCCCTTTTCCCATCCCGAGACTTCTCCAGAGTCCATCCTGTCCAAACTGTCCCTCTCTTTGTGGTGACTGTGGTTCTGCTGTCATTACAGAGCGTGACAGCGTGGGGAACGGAGGGAAACCAAACCCTGAACAATAACAAGATTGCTACAGGACCAAGCTGGAAGGAATGCCATGGCCAGGACATCTTCTTACCTAACTCTTCCTCTGTGACCAGGGCACGTCCCAGAAAGACAGAGGTAAGTGAATGAGCTCACTTTTTAGCGATTTCACTTTTTTCGTGACCTTTGTAACAATGCAATGTTCTAGTTGTGTCCAGGAAAAATAATAGGGTCAGGAAATTGCAGAGTGTTGAGGCATAAAAGTGTCATCAAGTGGTGGATTGAAGGTGGAAAATATTTTGTATGTACCACAATGAAGTAATAACTTCATCTAGAATTTAAATATTAAGATTTTCTTTTTAAGAATATCACATTGAATTCTTTTTAAATCGGCAAAAACCTACAAATTTATTCATAAAAAGAATTCATACAAATTTTCAATAATTTTCAAAATCAGTTTTAGAAAATAATCAGAATTAGCTTGATATGATATGATATAATATTATTTTATATTATTACATTTATATCACATATCCAGGATGTTAACATTGACCATAAATGAGACTCTTAGATCTGAACAGTTTCTATAACGCCCACATTTATAATTCTAAACTAAAAATATTATTACATCATGATAAGCATTTTTTAAAATAAACATTATTAAATCTTAAAGTTAATTATATACGATAAATAATCTCTGCACAAATAATAATTATGTTGTAACAAGTGTCTCATTAAATAATATTTGTGTAATATGTAAGGAGCCACACATTGGTAGTGTTGGGATTTAAACCTACAACATTTGGCGCAGAAGTCTGACATCCACTGAGCGACCACTTTTCTCTGTTCCCTACGCAGTAAAATGCTGACAAGGAATCAGCTAAGAGACAGTTATAAGCAGAAGTATAATGATTTATGAGTGAAGGCTTCACGGAAGGTGTTTGGTGAACACTGAGGATGAATCTGGAGCGACAGGAAACAAATGTAAATGTTTAAAGCCACCAGTGTTTGGATTTTAGTTCATATTCTTTTACAGCCATTTTTTTTATCTGTGATCTGGATCTTCATTGATAGCATTTGGCAGCCCCTCTTGATGGATTAGTCAAGTCAAGTTTATTTCTATAGCGCTTTAGATGGTATGAGGAAAAACCTTGAGAGGAACCAGACTCAAAAGGGAACCCATCCTCATTTGGGTGACATCAAGAGTGTGATTATAATTAGGCGTTAGGGGCTTCCTTCGTGGCCCAAGTGTTCCTGGGATTTGAACTCATAACCTCAGGTGCACTTCACTTCATTGTTGTTGCTGAGATTTGAACATAAAACATTCCAATTAGATAGTTGTGATCAGAATAGTATTCATTCTACTGCTCATCTAGATGATGAACCAATGTCTGTTTTCAGAGCTGGAACCCTAATTTTGGAAATATGTTGGTGATTTTTGCAGAGTGAGCATACAAGCGGATTAATGGCCACTGCTTGTCCGCAGCAGCGCCGTTTGAAATTAAATGTCATTTACAGATGCACCGCCGTTTGGAAAGTTCAGCCGGAGGATACACTTTGGCTGCATATTATCTGCTTGGATAGGAGGGAAAGAGCTGGTGGAACATTTAGCTCGTGTCATGCAAAGCCGGGTCTGTATTTGCAATTTGTGTTCCGCATGTGAACGGATCAAGACTCAACATTAGAGAGTATTGAAGGGTTCGCCAGATCTGGTATTTGCAAGCGCATGGAGGATTGCATTTCATGCACAATATACATTTACTCTTCCCGACTATTGATGTCTATTAAAGTAAAACCCCACTCGGAAACACATTCAAGATGTTTAGATTGAATTTTTTGGCATGAAGATGAAGGGATACTTTGTTGATTGGTGGTGTATTTTCATTTTTCCTGTGATAAGTTTGCACTTGTGTGCCAGGTCATTATCACAGGAGGACATTGTTCTTGCTAATGGAATTAAATGGTGTTTATTAAAAGAAAGAAAAAAATCTGGAATTATAAATAATCAGATTTATAGATTGCTCCCGAAATAGAAGTTTTTTATATTTTGAAAACTTTCTTTATTACTGCTTAGCAGTGACTTACAATGTCTTATTAATGAAAATCCAGGATAGAAGAAGTAGAGGCATTTGGTGTAAACAGCAAGCATGAATTTCCAGAATGCAAGGAAACTCAACAACAGACATAATTTTCATGACAAAGCCACAGATGCACTTTACGAACGAAACTATTAGACTTTTACCTTGTTTTGTTACCACAAAATTAGAGGCACACAATTGTATATGATGTCTTTGGATGCCGTAGCATTACATTTTCCCTTTCACTTGAACTAGGAGACCTGAGCTTGTCCCAGCATGACAATGCTCCTGTGCACAAAGCCAGCTCCATGAAGACCTGCTTTACATGGGGTTGGAAGTGTGTGGAGGATCTTGTGTGGCCTGCTATAGAACTCTGAGCTCAACCCTATTAAACGGGATGAATGTGAACCCTCTCCTCACCTACATCAGTACCTGACTTTACTAACACCCTTGTGGATGAATGAATCTCACCCAAATCTTAACAAGCACAGTCCAAAATCTAGTGGAACATCTTCCCTGAAGAGTGAAGATTTGTTATGATTCAACTTTATGGTCATCTTTATTGTCAGTAAATTTCAGGGCCAAAACCAGAAGTGCAAATAGCAATGTATATAAATATATAAATATACATAAGTGTATACAATAAACATATTATGGGAGTGCAAAGGTGCTTATATATTGCAAATAATACTGTATAAGGTGCAACTGTGAAGATGAACACAGAAGGGCTATTATTTAAAAAGTGACCATATCAGTCCAATCACCATAACAGTGCATAAAGGCGATTATAACAGGTTATTATAACAGGTTATTATAACAGTTATTATTATTATAATAAATTGGTACCGAAAGTTGAATAAAAAAAGCACATGCAAACTCACAAACTTTTATCTCCCAGTTTACTAGAAAGTAGGGCTCAGAGCAGACAATCTGTCATGATAGAGATCCTCGGGTCTTCAGGGCTAAGCTCAAAGGTGTAAGAGTGGCAGCTTGGTGGGTTAAGGGTTTGAGCCACCACAGCATATTTTGGCATAAAAGATATAGCTATGAGCAAATCTTATAGATGTGGTGGCGGTGACAGATTAAAGGATTAACACAATTATGCATCACTCTTTTCAGGTAGAAATGAAGCAAGGGCTAAGTCGTAATAGGCACCACTTCAGCAGTGAGCTTCAAGGCAGTATAGGAACCCACCAATGAATGAATAATATGCTAATGTTTTGAATATGTATATTAACTAGGAGATTCATTACAAAATAAATCCTGGATTCTACTACATTAGAGATTAATATGCAAAACCCAGAATCAGAATACAATAGTCCATATTGTAGAATATTACATTGTTTGCGACCCAATTTGTCACAAACACCAGTCCATGTTTAGATTTGATTCGATTCAACTTTATTGATTCACTTGCTTCGTAACAATGCAATGTTCTAGTTCAGTCCAGGAAAAATAATAAGGTCAGGAAACTTCAGGGTGTTGAGACATTAAAGTGTCATTAAGCTAACCTAACCACAATGTAACAAAACGGGGACAGGAATGTTTTTTTTAAATCTGCTAATAAAATAAATAATTTGGACCAGATTAATGTCTCTGATTAAAAATCCATAAAAAATTAATTAAAGAATATTTGTTTAGATGAAAATATATAAAAAATCAATCTGGGGCATTTTTGATTTTTAAATTCGCTGTTAGCATAAAGTATGGATTAGCTGTCTGAGCTTGGGTCTGTTTTATTTCAAACTAAAACATGGGCTGATCACATCAACCATTAATGAGATTCCAGAAAATGAATGAGACACCAGTCAATATTTAGATTAGATTAGATTAGATTAGATTCACCTTTATTGTCATTGTTCAGTGTCACAATTTACTTTCATAGCCAATGAAATGCAGTTTCATAAGACCAGAAGTGCAAATTGCAATATATATATATATATTATATATTTCAATATATACTGTATATAATCAGTATATATATATATATATATATATATATATATATATATATATATATATATATATATATATATATATATATATATATATATATCCTTAGTTAGATTAATAACCGAATAATAAAACTGGCTACTTATGAAATTCTGTACAAAACACATTTTAGTTTATGGCTGTTGATGATAATAATAATAATAATGAGAAAACAGGAAGTACAGTAAACCCTGTCAGTCAGTCAGTGTGGGAATGTCACGCACCACAGAATCGTGCACACTCAGTTTCCGGCAAACAGAGAAATCCAGTATTCGTGTTGATGTTATATTGTGTTTTTCCGCTGATGTCGTTTCCCGGCGGTCCCTCCAGGCAGGGAAAAAGGGTAAAGGTTAGGCCATTAGCAAAGCTACAGAGTTTACAGCTGCTTCACTTCCAGCCCCTTTTGTCACTTTGTTTCAGTGTAAAGGCTTCAAAAGCTCTTCTCCCCCATGTTGTTTCCAAAACACTTGGATCAGATGAGCAACGCTGAGTCTCAATGAGTACAATATCTGTGGGAATTCTGTTCTTTTCCGTTCGGCTGTAGAGCAAGGCCAGATGTGTTTGTTTAATCCCGGAATAGTTGAGCAGTGTGGTACTGCTATGTAGGTAGGCTTTTTTTTTTTTTTTATTTGATGCATGGGAACACGGCAAATGATTTCTGGAACGAACTGAAGAGGCCCACTGGTGTGAGAATGTCAGTGTGTGTATGTGTATGGGTGTGTTTGTATTTGTGTGTGGCATCTGAACAAGGTAATTGGCTTGGAGGGAGTAATAGAATGATTTTGGCTTTAGGCCCTCGGACAAAATGAAGCCTGGTTCTCAGAGAAGCTTAGCAGGTCACAGAACTCCAGAGCCTGTGGAGGGAATGAATAGAGTCCACCACTCACAAATGAGAAATCTGAAACTCTCAAGGCAGAGCAGTGATTTTTTACCAATTGGAAGTTCAACTTAATTTACTTTACATGACGGAGTCTCACACAGAGCCGAGTGCTTGCCATCCAATGTTTGTAGAATTTAGGGTACGATTGCCTCTTTTCAGTGGCATTTAGGTGTTAGTGTTGGAGTGTATATTTTAGAAAAACAAATTCTCTGAATGTACGGAAATAACCAAAATATTGTAAAATACTCCGTTCAGCTATAACATTATGACCACCTGCCTAATTTTGTTTTGGCTCCCTGTTTTTCTGCCAAAACAGTCCTGACCTTTCAAGCATTACCAGCATTAACTTCTTCAGCATATTGAGCTACAGGAGCTCGTCTGTTGGATCGGAATGAGCCTTGGCCACCCATGACCCTGTGGCTGGTTCACAACTGTTCCATTCTTGGACCACTTTTGATAAATACTTACCACTGCAGACCTTCAGAATTTGGGCACAAATTTAACTTTTGTCAAACTTGATCAAAACCTTAAGCCCATTTTTCTTGCTTCTAACAAATCAACTTTAAGGATAAAATGTTAATTTGCTGCCTAATATATCGTGCTCACTAACAGGTGCCATGATGAAGAGATAATCAGTGTTATTCACTTCACCGGTCATGATGTTATAATGTCATAATTTGGGAACATTTCTGAATCATTTGCATTAAAAGGTTAGTTTGAACCCATGACTGGACTGAAAATGGTTCATTTTACTTAGCAAATCTAGCTCTGTGATGAAGTTGTGGGACTTCTGATCAGAAGGTTGTGAGTTTAAATCCCAACACCAAGCTGCCTCTTGGGGCTCTTAAGCAAGGCCCTTAACCCTCAACTTCTCAGTTGTATATATAGGATAATTAAAAATAAATAGAACAAGGGTATCTGCCAAATGTACATCAGTAAACAAGCAGGTGAGGTTTGAGATGGATCTGGAGTCTGTCACAGAAAACAATGAACACTTTTGATAGGATGTCAGTCCATCATGGGCCACCAGTCACAAACTCATCCAATTTTCTTTGCCAGGCCACCTAGTGTTATACTTAAGGGAGGAAAGTGGGAGGAAACCACAAAACCCTGCATGCAGATGGTAACCCAAGATCAGGATCAAACCTGGGATTCTCAAGCTACACTTTATACATAAAGAATACAAATTTTGTAATTATTTGTAATAGTGTTGTCACATTAGATTAGATTAGATTCAACTTTGTCATTGCACATGTTACAGTACAGGGCAATAAGAACCAGTTAGCCTCTAACCAGTAGTGCATTGGTAGCAGTGTAAAACATTCACAATAAAACATGTACAGGTTGGTAAGGCTTTGCTATATAATAGATATAAAGAAATAATGACAAATGAATGAATAATATGAATATAAATAAACAGTACACGGAAAGGGGGTTATTTACAATGAACGCAATGGATTGTGCATAACTATATTCATTCAAAGGACATGGACAATATGATGAATGTTATATCTTTTCTTTAGATTTTTATCTGTATTTGTTTAGACCTTTGTTTGTCATGGTTATTTTTTTACCATGCAGTTAAATTACCTCAGGATTCAATTATCAATGAATCTGGTAAAGGATGTGCTCTGTTGTCTTGTACATTTGGACCGAGACGTTACGTTTCACCAAGTTGTCGCCAGATTAAGGAGTTTTACTCTCTGTAGAATTGTTGTCTACGGTTGTGGCACCAAACGTGGATCTCACTTGCAGAGCTTCCTTATTGGTGTCTCTATGCACTTGGAACCTTTTAGTCCACTCAAGCTTTTTCAAATACCTGGTAGTAGTAAGTCAATGTGACTGGACCGTTCCACTGTCCCACATTTTCAAGATCTTCCTGATTGCTGTGATTCATTTTTACATGAATTGACGTCTCAAAAAACCTGTTCAATGTTTATTTTGTGTGTATAGGATGTTTTTTTCTTATACTTATTAATCAGCCATCTTAATGTTCACATTTGGTATGGAGAAACTTGATAGCCAGACATGTTAATTCTTCAGTGTTTGCCTACATGTTGAAACCTAAGAGTTCGAGGCCAGCAGGTGGTCCGTGTCAGAATTTTCAGATTGTGTATGTTAGTTCTCAATCCACCTGCAGGTGTGTAGGGTAGGATAAGTGCGGAGTGGAAAACAGCTCAGCTGGATAGAGATTGATTACAAAGCCAAGAGCAGCTCAGAAGGCCAGGATTTGTTCTGCTTCAGCAGAGTTTAAGCTTCAGTGAGGGCCATGGGGCCAACATCACTCCTGCAAAGTGATAAAACACTGCTGGGTGGCAAGGTCAACCTGCTGAGCTATTTTCTCCTGTTTTATCTAATTTTTTTCCCATTACTGTATTTCACTCTCTATGTTTTCAGTCTCACATGATTTTCACAAGACCTTTAAGATTGTATATGAGAGTTTTAGAGCTTCAAATTCAACAGAAGTGGTGGATGAAGTACACAAATCATGTACTTAAGTAAAAGTAGAGATACACTCTACTTAAAATATGACTCCAATAAAAGTACAACTCCTCCCTTTAAACTTTCACTTGAGTAAAAATTCAAAAGTATATGCTTTTAAATGTATTTATGTATCCAAATTAATATGATTTATTATGGCTATAATGTCCCTATTAGCATTTTTTGCACTCATGCTCAATCGACTCAGTTTATGTGAAAAGACAGTAATGTTACTCTCAGCACAACAATCTATTAAGAAAAATGATATTAATGACTCAAACACTGATTGCAATCTAAAAACCTTCTTTTCAACTATTTTAAAGTTTCTGGAATTTCTGTAGTTTCTTCCAACATTTATTCTTCTCAGAATCTTCTGCTTGCTGTTGAACCGACGCTGAACTGTATGTTAATGTAAGCAGATACACCAAACACCAATCAAAACAAGTTTATAACAGGGCAAACGCTCAACCCTGATTTGTGACTTCATGCGTTTTTGACCAGTTAAGGTTTTTATCTGTTCATAAATAAAAAGGAACGACTGATTTCACAACATGCAGTTGAGTAAAGAATAAAAGATCTGACTTTAAATTGTAATAATGTTAAAGTAAAAGTCTCAGTAAAGTATAAATATGTAAATGTAATTATGTACAGTAACAAATAACATTCACTAAGTTACTGCCCACCACTGTTCAACAGGGATACTGAGGGATTTGCCTCTTGTGTGCAATAACTGGATATTCATTCACTTTTCAACCCTACTACAATCAACTTGCACCAGTTTCCTTCACTTGATCCTCTGCCTACAATATTATAGTGAACATAAAAATGCAACCTCAAACATCTTTACTTCAATGAGCCACATTAATGCTGAAAGCTCATGTACTGGTTCTGACTAAGAAGTTTTATAATTGTTATCACATACTCTGACTTTGTTATTGCCTTTAAAATATATTTAATATTATATTATATTTTCTCTTCACCTTTAAATTCTTTAAGAAAGAAAAAAAATAAATTGATGATGAATGCCTCCCTATTCGTGAGGAGGTTTTTCATAAATCAACTACAAGCCCTATGCGTGAGCAGAAATGATCTCACTTCAGTATGCCTCCATAAAATGTACCCACATGTATCTTAACTGTGTTTTTGGAGATGCCCCGGCTCAGTCGTCTATCAATCACAAATTTGCTCTGTTAAAACTCGCTCAAATCATTACTCTTGCCCATTTTTCCTGCTTCTAATACATCAACTTTTAAGGACAAAGCGTTCACTCGCTGTGTAATATTTCCCACCCACTTACAGGTGCCATGATGAAGAGATAATCAGTGTTATTCACTTCACCTCTCATAATGTTATTATGTCATAATGTTATGCTTGTTATACCTGGTGAACATTGTTGTTGTATTGTTATTAATGGGTTTAAATGCATGTTCTCTGTGTGTGTGTGTGTGTGTGTGTGTGTGTGTGTGTGTGTGTGTGTGTGTGTGTGTGTGTGTGTGTGTGTCAGCTGTATCCTGATCAGCTCTGTTGTTGCTTTGGTTAAGTTTTGATACGAAATCAATTAAACTATAATTACAAATATATATTTTACACTTATAAAACTACTCCATTATAGTTGATGTTCAAAGGTCAGGTGCTTCATTTAGTCAATTTATTTAGTATTTAAACAAATTGTATGTGTTTTTTACCTCAGGAAAAATGCTGAATAAATTAATTATCCAAGACAGATAGATTTGACTAACGTATGTTTTTTTTCCAAAAAAACAACAACAAAAAAAAAGGCTATGTTAATTTTTGGCACTTGTTTAATTCTATAGTGGTTTAGTTTGAAAGGCAGGGCAACACACAATGTTTCTATGTGAGATTTCTGTGTAAAAAGTTACGATGCCCATCCTGTGTAGGCATGTTGGCCATAAAGTCATACAAAAGGAAAGTTTTTTCCTCTGATCTTATGGTTTAAATGAATGCTACCTATACGTACAGGAGAATTCTTGAAAGTGTTGTAAAAACACACACACACACACACACACACAGACTCACACACCAGATAACCGAGTAGCGCTGTGTGTTGACACACAAAGCGTGACGATTCATCTACTTGAGAATGTGCATGCTAAGGACATAATCCATGACAAAATGTCTTGAAGATCTGGATCTCTTACATTGCGTACACTCCTATGTACATAAAGCATGACATGAATACTGTACCGGCATGTTTTTGTGATATGTGATTCTGTCACAGCCATCAAGTGTGCTGGCAGGGAGCCCAAAACTTGTCCTGAAAGTGGTAACCTCTTTTATACTGATTAAATATGTAACCTGAGGTCATCGGAAAAAAGCCGCATATACAGTGCCCTCCACAATTATTGGCACCCCTGTTTAAGATGTGGACATGGACTTCAAAAAATTCTCCTTTTTTTTTTAAACAACATAGAACCCAAATGCAAAAAAAAGAGAAAAATCCAACCTTTTATTTAAGTACATTACTTTGGTGGTAAAAAAATCACACATTTAGAAAAAAAATAAAACTTGAAATCATGTGTGCCACAATTATTGGCACCCCTGATGTTAATACTTTGTACAACCTCCTTTTGCCAACAAGACAGCACTTAATCTCCTCCTATAACATTTCACAAGATTGTAGAACACAGAGAGAGGGATTTTTGACCATTCTTCTTTGCACAATCTTTCTAGATCATCCAGTGTCCTGGGTCCTCTCTTATGCACTCTTCTCTTTAGCTCGCCCCACAGGTTTTCGATTGGGTTGAGGTCTGGGGACTGAGATGGCCATGGGAGGACCTTGAGTTTGTGACTGCTGAACCACTTTTGTGTAGATTTTGCCACATGTTTTGGATCATTATCCTGCTGAAAGACCCAATGACGACCCATCTTCAGCTTTCTGGCAGAGGCCATCAGGTTTTTATTTAAAATATCCTGGTACTTCAAAGCGTTCATAATGCCATGCACCCTAACAAGGTTCCCAGGGCCTTTGGAAGAGAAACAGGCCCACAGCATCACAGATCCTGCACCATACTTCACGGTGGGCATGAGGTGCTTTTCGGCATACTCATCTTTTGTTTTACGCCAGACCCACTTAGAGTGTTTGTTGCCAAAAAGCTCAATCTTAGTCTCATCTGACCAAAGCACACGATCCCAGTTGAAGTCCCAGTACCACTTAGCAAACTCCAGACATTTACGTTTGTGAGTGTTAGTGAGAAAAGGCTTTTTCCTTGCATGCCTCCCAAACAGCTTGTTGGCATGTAGAGAGCGTCTGATGGTTGTTTGGGAGACTCTGTGACCCCAAGATGCCACTCTTTGATGCAATTCTGTGACGGTGAGCTTGGGAAATTTTTTTACTTCTCTTACCATCCTCCTCACTGTGCGTTGTGGCAAGATAAACTTGGGACCTCTTCCAGCCTTGTTTGTCACTGTTCCAGTTGTTTTAAACTTCTTAATGATTCCTCTGACTGTAGATACCGGCAAGTTAAGGCGAGTGGCTATTTTCTTGTAGCCATTGCCTGACTTATGAAGGTCAACACACATCTGCCTTACTTGAATGGTGTGTTCTCTTGTCTTTGCCATGTTGACAACATTGGTAAGAGAATTAGGCCTCTGTGTCACGTCATATTTATACCCCAGGGAAACAGGAAATCATGAATTACTAATTAAAAGTCCCTAGATACCCTGACCAACCTTAGCAACTACAGAAAAATATATATAAAAAAAAAAACAATTACATTTTTCAGAGGAATTGTTAGGGGTGCCAATAATTGTGGGACACATGATTTCAATTTTTTTTTTTTTCTAAATGTATGATTTTTTTTACCACCAAAGTTATGTACTTAAATGAAAGGTTGGATTTTTCTCTTTTTTTTGCATTTGGGTTCTATGTTGTTTTAAAAAAAAGGAGATTTTTTAGAAGTCCATGACCGCATCTTAAACAGGGGTGCCAATAATTGTGGAGGGCACTGTAGGTGCAGGCTACTGAACTCCACAAACACAAATTTTTCCCAGTTCATTTCACCTGCAGAGCTCTGTGACAATGAAAGATTCAGAGTTCTGTAGAAGTGCTTATCCACACGTCTTCCCCAGGTCTTCTCTCATAACAGAACCGAGGCTCTGCGTTTGGGTTTAGTGCATGACTGCATTCCTTTCCAAACCTCTGGGTGGTTAGTTCTACCTCTTTCCCAGCTGTCTAAAAATCGTGGTATGATGAATGGAGCTTCAGCTAATAGCCTGAGCAAACCTTCAAACCGTCAAAGGAGCTCCAGTAGCCTCTTACATTTACACCAGGACCCAAAGGTTTAAAGGTGATCTATGAAGTAGGGAATTTATAAAGGTTTCAATTTAAAATGCTGAGCAGCAGCTAAATATAGAGCTCTGCTCACATGCTTGTCATGGCTGAGGAAATGAAGAATTGTCTCTCTTGACCACATATGGGTTGGTTGAGGCTTCTGGGTTCACTTTATAACAAATGCTGTGGGCAGTGTTAGGTTGGTTTTCCTGTGATTTCGAACATTAATTTTCTTGTCTATTTTACAACCCCACTTGGTCTATTGTATTTACATTTACATTTATTTACCCTTAATAATAACAATAAAAAAATTATGCAATAAATGTACATTAACTAATTTAAACCGTGCAATATTACCTATGTGCAATTTGTTGGAAAGCGTAGCTACTAATTGATGGGCTCGTTTTCTTTTGTATTTATACACTGTAATGTATATACTTTTAATATGCCTCTACTTTCTTTACATTTGCATATTTCTGTTTCTTTGCTGCTGTAACACAGACATTTCCCCACCATGGGACGAATAAAGGTATATCTTATCTTATCTTATCTTATCTTATCTTATCTTATCTTATCTTATCTTATCTTATCTTATCTCATATTATCTTATCTTATCTTATCCTATCTTATCTTATCCAGAGTGACTTACACTTTTATGTTATTCATACAACTGAGCAGCGATGGGGTTAAGGGTCCTGCTCAGGGGCCCAGGAGTGGCAGCTTGGTGTGGTTGGGATTTGAACTGGATCCAAAGTCAAATGCTTAAACCACTAAGCTTCCATCTCCCGCACTTTAAATCTGCATATACAGTATAATCACCACATTCAGGATGCAAGCAATCACCCTGATGCTGATTTTCTTTTTTGTTTTCATAATGCCACCTTTTCACACCCAGAGATGTTTTGCCTGGCAATGGATTGCTGTGGCATTATCTCTGACTTCCATTGCTTTGTCTCTCTCACAACCCACTCTGTCTTCAATCTATTTTCCCATCAGTTGTTTTTCTATTACCAATTTGCCTTCTCTTGTACATTATAGACAGGAATAGAAGAATAAAGTGTTTAGGACGTGGCCACGCTTGGTAAAATAGGAAAATACTACTTGTATGGCAATGTGTGATCCATTCACCACAATTATTCAGTCATTTCCAGTATCCACCTTTTTCCCATGTCCAACTATGGGTGGAACTTCCGGTACGACGTAAACAATCATTTACAATCATCATCTACTTATTCATTCATTCATTCATTCATTTAGAGCAAGATGTGGAATCAGAGGCTGACATAACTTGTGAAGGACAACATCAGCATACACATTCCCATTAAAAAAGTGGCCTCACATTAACATATGAGGTGGTATGAAAAATTTCAAGTCTAGCTCTCTTTACAAGAAAGTTCTTTACTTACCTACATGTACACACTTGTGTACTTGTGTACAGAGTCCCCTTGCCCAGCAATACAGTTCTCCCAGCGTTCCTGCTACTTCTGGAATGTGTCCTGGAAGTCTTCTTTTTGTAGTGTGTCAAGCACCTGCTGCGATTTGCACTGGATCTCCACAATGGTGTCAAAATTGCGACCTTTGAGCCAGATCTTTATCTTCAGAAAGAGGGCAAAGTCTGCAGAAGGCAAAAGAATACACATCCCTTCACCTCAGGTAAAAGTACAGATACTCGTGTTTTAAAAGATTTCGGTAAAAGTTCTGACTGCACTTTTTCCCTTAAGTTAAAGTAAAGAATTTTGGGCTCTGACGTAAAAAAGTCAAGTGCCCATCACTAAACACCTCAAAAATAAACCTATAATGAATGGATATTTGGTGCTAAGGATGAGGACAGGTTAATTTTTCAGTCTGGTTTCTTTCAAGGTTTCTTCTTGCCGTCTCCGGAAATATTTCACTCATTGGGTATAAAGATACAGTTATAAGGAACAAATTTATAGGAACTAAACGTATACATTTCTTTATCCGACTTTACAACTGCTTTATCTCTGTAAAGCTGCTTTGAGACAATGTCCATTGCTAAAAGAACTATACAAATAACAGTTAATTTAAACAATTATTACAATATTTTTTTCAGAACCAGCTTGAATGGGTTCTTCTTTCTGCAGGATTAAGGGATTGGTCCGACGTTTTGCTGGAGTGGGTAGGATTTGTCAACCTTTCTCCTTGAGTAGATGGGGTTGGTCCAAATTTTTTTGGTTGGAAAAAATTATCTGTAAGAGTAAGCAGAATTGGTGACATTTATTTTGGGAGTGGGTTTAGATTAGTCAGACCTTCTTTGGCAGTAAGTGGGAGTGGGATTAAAACAATCCTACACATACTTTTGGTGTAAGAATTTCAAAATATTTTCATTTTCTTCTACCCCATTTAACTTTGGCTTTGAGTATCAGGACAAACAGCCTGGACCAAGATGACGAACTGCAGGTGGGAAAATATCTGCTCTGTGATTTAGGTTATGTCATCATAGGCATTTATTCAAGCATCTCTGGTGTGGTTTGTGATGGACAAGCTAGCCAAATACAACAGTACAAAAGTGAATTGTGAGGGGAATTCTACACATAAAAAATGTTTCTTCAGTGATTGGGAATAAGAGCAGAGAGAAAGTAAACACACAAGTCGCTGATGCTTATGTAATAAGAATTTTATGACCTTTTTCACACAAATCACGCTCGACTGAAGAGTCAAATGCAGATTTGTACAACGGTTGGACAAAAAAACATTTTGTTGGTTAGGTGTAATGTCAAATAACAACATTATTTCAGCCATTTTGGCTTTATACATTACATTCTGGAAGCAATGTTATGATGAAGATTTCTACCATATTTTAATTACACTTTGTTGCATGTACCCCAGATCTGTGGAGAACGCTAACACTCTCATAAAACTTTTGGTTTTATGAACACTTTGGCCACTGATATTTTCTCATCTAGTTGGTGATATTCAGTGGGGGACGAAGTAAACAAACCATGTACTTGAGTTAAAGTGGATGTAAAATATTACTACAGTAAAAGTAATATTCCTCCCTTTAAACTTTCACATAAGTAAAAGTACAAAAGCCTTCAAATGTACTTAATTATCCAAAGTGCTATGATTTATTATGGCTATAATGTTCCTATTATCATTTTTGTCACATGGCTCTTTTCTTAATCAACTCAGTTTATGTGAAAAGACTCTAATGTTACTTTCAGCAATCTATTAATAGCATGATATTAAAGTGTCAACCACTGATTGATATCTATTATAATTATATAAAAAAAAAAATCATGCAAATAAGACAACGGTTGTTGTGTCAAATTAGATTCAGGAGTTTCTTTATAATTTATTTCTTGTCTTGAACTGTGTGTTTGTAATAAGTAGATACACCAAGCGGCAATAAAAACAAGTTCTACCCTGATTGGTGAATTGCTGTGTGTTTCACCAGTTATGTTTTTATTCACTCATAAAAAAGAGTTGTACAACATGTAGTTTAGTAAAAAATACAATTTCACTTTGTAATGTAATTTAATGAAGTCTCCCCAAATGGAAATACTTCAGTAAAGTACAGATATGCGAGAAAAACTACTTAAGAACAGTCACGAATTACATTTACTTCATTGCTGTCCACCACTGGTGATATTAAAGTAGGAATTCTTGCCCTTGTTACAATTGTTCCTTACCTATTTGCTTGTCTTTTCTGCTGGATCTATGGCTCATACTTGTCCTAAACGCACTTGATTGCTCTATACTGTATTTTTTCTCATCTCATTTTGTCACCTTACCTGAAAGAAAAGTGGGTTAAACCATCTAAATTAATACAAAATATACCCTTATAGTGTAAAAATGTCAAAACATAGAGGTGTTTTTTTAAGGTGTGAACGCAGGACATTCCTCTGCGCATGACTTGTACGTAAATATGTGCGTGTGCTGCTCTAGGGTTACAAATCCTACAGGGATTTGATAGTTGAGTAAAGGGATCAAGATTTCAGGTTGTGGGTGAAAAACAGGACTCCTATGGATTAGAAACAAAACCCCGTCTCTAAACAAGTAGCACTTGCTGTCTGGACTGGACCAAGGGCATGTTAAATCATGCAGACCCGGGGTCAGCTCACTGATCTATAGTACTGTGGGATAAAATGCAGTGTAGTGGTCGAGTGTTATTAATATGTGTTAAAATGTACAGCTCATAGATCTAAAAAGAATTTAGTATGGTCTGACCGACTTTTACACTCACTCGGCTTCAATGGGCTCCAAATCCTACTCCGTCCAACATCCAGTATGGGATAACCAGATGATAGTGTGGTGTAAATTATGGCATTTGGCAGACACCCTTGTCCAGATCTACTTACATTTTGCCTATTTTATACAACTGAACAATTGAGGGTTATAGGCTTTGCTCAAATGCCCAGTAGTGGCAGCTTGGTGGTGCTGGGATTTGAACTTACAACCATTCGATCAGAAATCAAACATCATAACTGCTGAGCTACCACTTCCCCAATCTGTAATGAACACTATGTTTAATCCTAGTTTAAATATATTATTGTGTCATTTTAGTGACAATGATGGTGTTGGTGCAGATTTTTATTTCAACCAATCAAGGGCCACACCTGATTGAAAATGAAAATCTTTAGATTTAAACAAGTAGAATTAGTTGTGGACTTGCTCGGTTGGAAAGAAAACCTACACCCACACTGGCCATTTGTGGAAAAGATTAGACACCCTGTATATAATTCATTGCATATCCTAGATTATCCTCTTATTCTATGAAGGAGTCTGATTTGGCAGAGAAGTATGTGAGGGTGGTGCAGGACATGTATGAGGACAGTGTGACAGCAGTGAAGTGTGCAGTAGGAACGACAGACTGGTTCAAGGTGAAGGTTGGACTGCATCAAGGATCGGCTCTGAGCCCTTCCCTGTTTGCAGTGGTCTCTTTTACTCAATCTTGTGATTTTCTGTAAGCTTCAGCTTAATAGTCCCAGTCATTCAAAATGTATTATTTTGTGCTGACAGAGCATAATTCTAACAACAACAAAACATTTTAGGTTAGAATATGCAAGACAAATTCAGCTATGAGCTATACAAATCTATTTATACAATAAGTTCTTTCAAAGACATTCAATAAGTATTCTATACATTTTCACATTTCTATATTAGATATATACTATATTAGTGTTGAAAACTCTATTGTAATGAATCCATTGAAAATGCAGTTCCCATATTGTCTTTGCTATTTGTTTAGAAGAGTTAAAATCTAATGCACTCTGTAGGTGGGTAGGTGAAGTAGAACATCAATTTAAGGCTGAGAGATGTATTTTATTCCAAAAATACTAAAGTGTGGATAGACATATTGTGAATATCTAATATTTTGTGATAATGAAGCATTATCTTGGCATATTTTCCTCTCTGATTGACTTATGCCACTCAGAGAGTATGTGAGCCAATTTTGCTTTCTTGGACTCCCAATCATGAATTGCTGGATTTTATTTGCTTTCTCTGGGTGATAGTGTAAACTCTGTTCTGTTGCACCACTTTAAAGACCTTGCCAGAGCTAAATTCATGTATTTGCTTTGAGTTCACTTTTTGGTGACCTTTATATCCCCTGTTATTAAATTAGCTACACCCAAGTAAAAAATAAGTGCATTTAAGACAAGTTGCATGTGTGCTGTACTATATCATAGAAAAATTGTCCAAGGCTTGTGTACATATTGCACCACTGGTTGAAGCGGAAAATCGCATGGGCTGTATAGTTTAGTGTAAATATTTGCTTCCCATCTTTTTTTGGGGGGTTAAAAAAGTCACCGGTTTCTTTTTCAGCAAACTGAAAAGGATGTATTCATATTAGGGGAGGAGATACAAGATACATTTATGGAAAACATTTACTGAAAAAAAACCTAAAGAAATGGACATGTCTGAAGCTGCACATTGATACTCTAAAATATAACCTCTAAAATATGTATTTCTATTGTATTGTCCCATTAGAAGATACACTGAAATGGTTGCTGAAATTTGAGGGGTGTACTCACTTTTGTGAAATACTGTATATACGTATATATATAAACATTGGTTACATTAGGGGGGACAAGGGGACCCATGAAAATACTGTTTAACCATATAAATTGTTTGTCTCCATGTTGGAGACAAATAAAGCAAATAAAGCAACAGGTTGCGTCTATTTTGTGCATTTGTTTATCGTTGTTGGTATGAAAATTTGAGTAAACTAGATAATCGTTTGGACTAAATGGCATGGTGTCCCAATACGCTGGATAAGTAAAGATATATTGCTGATGGAGGACAGGTTTGAGCAGTCAAGTGTCACTTTTTAAGCCCTGCGGAAATTTGGAGCGGTTAGCCAAGCCTACATGGACAGCGTGCACCTGGAGCTAGATCCGGTGCATGGACTAAAAATGTCTGCAAAAATGTATTAAGGTCACGCTATTATTTCAAGCAGTAATTTCATTTTAATCATCGGATGGTAAAAAGTTCAGTAAAGAACGGTATGCGAATTAAGAATGGCTTGAAAATTGTTCCACACTTGAACGTGCTTTTTTGTATATAAAATATGAGAATCACAACGAGGCAGGAGAGACCCTCTGACGTTGCACTACTTAACAGTGAACGTGTCATTCAAGTAGTTTTGGATAAAATATTTAATCGCTTTGATGCCACACTTGGGGGACACCTTTTAGCCCTTCACTAGGGAAGGACACTGTTGTTACACAAATTAAGATTTGTATAATAATTTGCTGATGAAAGGGAAAAAAGACTTTTTGTGCAGATTTGTGCTGTAAAAATTAACGCATTAATTACGCTTTAATGCAAATTCTTTTTAACTGCACTAATTTTATTAACGTGCAATGAATGCAGTGCGCATTTCCGTTTGACAATTTTTAATAAAAAAAAACAACAATAAATATAAAAGAGGTGAAACTAAAACATAACATTTAACATTGATTCACATATTTACGTTCTTTTATTACTCAGATATAAAAAACTAAATTTAAAAATCATTTTGAATCACTCAACATTTGTTGTACTGATGCACCAAGTCTCAAATCAAATCAAAACATATCAAAACATCTATGACCTTTGAAACATGTCTAGTTTTCATGCACTGTGTTAAATATGGTTTCACTAATAATAAACATACATTTGCATAAAGCATCCATTTTTTCAAAACTTCAAAACTATTCAAAACTTGAAAAGTATTACTTGAAGGTACTTTTAGAAGTTGCGATTCATTGCATGTTAACTCATCACAATCGTGTGATTAATTGCGATTAAAATGCGACATGATTATCCATAACCATGACTATAGTAAAGATATGCAGACCATTAAACTTAACCAAGTACTTGTTCTGTCTCTTGTTTTGTAGATGTCCGCAAGGAGAAGGCACTGTGGAGCAGGTAAGAACCGGCTTTCTTGCTTTCTTTAACTCCGAAGAGCTGTGCTTACAGATGTTTTGTGACAACTGGCCTTACCATACCATATAAACCATTATGTTGATGGGTTGGGTTCAGGGAGAAGCTTTCACATGAGCATATTTGAAACCTAAAAACACAGTTAGATGACTCCTCTGTGTTATTTTCTCACAACTAGTTTATCTGTAAGCGACAGGAGAAGCAATGTGTCTGACAATGTGTTCAATCACATTACATACATGGTGTGAGGTGAAGAGCGATTAAGCTTTCTGTTGTACAATTAAATTGTGTGGATGATGGTGATCTCAGGATGGAAACAAGCTCCAAAATTGAAAACATACTGTAAAATGTTCTTTGTTTTATAACCCTTGCCTTGGTGAACCCATACCCTTTTCTTGCTGTTCTCTGGACTCTGGCTCATGTCTGGGTTAGTATAGATAGACAGGGACAGGTGTCTGGGTGTCTGGAGTTTAGAGAATGCATGATCATGTATCCACCATTTATAGGCCTATCTCAGTGCACTGGCTCGGTGTGAGGTACAGTTTACACATGTGGGGGGTGACATACCAGAGCATTGTTACTGTTATGGCGATCTGGGATATTTGGTGTGGCGCGATGTGGCCCGAGGGGAGCAGCTGCAAAAATCTCGACTGGACTTTCTGGGATTCCGTTTTGGGCTCATGTTGCTGTCTCACATGACCCTGAGGTTGCATAACAATGTGGCACAAAGGTACATTATGGCACGTTGACACTTCTCACTTTCAGACTCCCGCTGTAACTGGTTTACACAACAACAGCAACGAAGATGTGTGTCAAGCACTCAAACCCAGCATTAGTCTAAATTATGAACCCAGGGTTTAAAGGATGATATTTTGGTTGGAGTATATGCAGATGGTCCCCATGTTACAACATTTTATTTTTTCGATCTTACGATGACCTGGAATGAATAGGAATTAAACAAAATCATAAAAGCTTTCACTAACAATTGTTCACTTCTGTTTTACAGACCAAATTGTACACACCACAATAATTTGACACAACAATAAACAAAAGTCTAGCAGTATGCAGTGTTGTAGAGTAACGTAGAGACTCTTTAAATAAAGCACTCCTAATAGCCCTGTGGAAAAACACAATTTGATGGTTATCGCTGATAACCAAGCGGTCACCATGGTGGCTATGTTGGGAAGTTGGAAAGCAAATCATCTAAATGACTTCATTTTACAGTGTTTATTTTGGAAAAGTGATTTACCATGTGCGGGATGGTGCCATTATCCGTATTAACAGCGCATTCTTTGGCTGGAAAGCCTCACTCGGTGTCACAACGTGTTACCACTCAGCCACGTGTTTCGAATCGCCCAGCTATGCTAATGGCGAAAAAATTGCGATGATGCAATAAAAAGTCCAAGCCTATAGAGTCTGTGGCACATGATATCGAAATTCCCCTCTCATATTTTTACTACTGAGCCATAGAGGCCGCATGATGTCAGCGTACATTACGAGCCAGATGGCGAGCAGACGCTGCATATCGCACTAATCGTCTCATTACAGTGAGAGCAGTGAAACATACAGCGGAGACTCCAGACCACAGCCGGAGTTACGGCAAGGTCGGCCATCAACCATAAACGATCAGCTCTAAAATTAAAACGTGGTGTTTTCTTGACTGGGATATAAAAGCTGTTATTAAAGCTGATGTATTATGTAATCCATTTGGCTTATGGGTAAACTGATTTTAGGTATTTAGTGGTCTTTTTTTGTGAAAATGCAATTGTGTGTATTGACTCTATTGAGCATTGTTAGTAAAGGTATACATACCTTTACATAAAGCAGTTCCATTTACCAATGTGCTGTTTTTGTCCATGGGTTGAGTATTGGACTTTTCCATACATAAAAGCTTTTCAAGACATAGAAACACACTAGATGGCATTTTTCAAAAGTAAAACAATTAGAGTACAATACAACTATTACCGTCTCAATATGTAAGACAGGGAAAATAGCACTTTACCTCTGTCTGTTACAAAGCACTAAAACTGGAGACTCCTTCTATTCATGTCCAATAAATACCTCTTTCCAAACATCATCACCCGATCAACTAAAACACACTGTATGTTGTCACTTTGGACACTGTAATGCATCAGAACAATTGCATTCATATTATTCTGTGATTAGCCATGCAACCAGAACACGTTCTGACCGAATTTGATTAGAAATATGTGGTATGAACAGGACCAAGATAAACACACGTGCAAAATAATCGTCCATGCCCAATATGGCAGTGTTTGGGCTTAACAACACATCATTGGTCAAGAAATAAGCAACAAATTGGGGAGGTTATAGCTCAGTGGTTAAGGCTCTGAGTTACTGATCTGAAGGTCAGGGGTTCAAGCTCTGGTATTACCACTCTCAGGGCCCTTGAGCAAGGTCTTTAACCCTCAGTGCTTTAGGGATGCTGTATCATGGTGGACCCTGTGCTCTGACCCCCCTGTGATTTTAGTCCTAAGCCACTGTATTAAACTGTATTATTCCTGAGTTGTACCCTTCACAGTCACCCTTATAGATGTTAAGGGCATTAATGTGGAGCCACTATCAGCTCCAGGGAGTTATCTCTTATTGAACAGGGAGGAACTCCATCCAGAGGGTGGACACCAGAATAAATCAGAACATATAAATACATTTTCTAACAAACTATTTTCACCAGACAGCAAAAGTAAACAGGCCAAATGTGGCCTTGAGGTGGCTAGGAGGAAGAGCTTTGGTGCTCCCTAGGCAAGATTCCTATTGCCACACCCCCCTGGCTTCACCCTCCCACCACAATGCTCCACCCCCACCACGTACAAATAATTCGCAACCTCTATCAAAAAGATTAAACACTTTTAATAATCATTGTAAAATTGTCTGAATTCAAGTTTGTAATCATACTGTATATTAAACTTCAGCAGAAAAACATATTTTATAATAATATAATTAAATGGACGAGGGCGAGGCAGGGGGAGCTTACTGGTGCCCCCCACCCCACTGCTTGTTAGTGTCCTAGGCAACCGCCTAGTTTGGCTATGCCTAGAAACAGTCCTTCCAGAAGGTCTCAAGATGCATTTGTTTAATTCCTACTTATTTTCTGAGCAATGTTTTTTTGTCAAGACCTTTAAGACCTGGTCCATTTTCTTCCCAGAATTTTGTAGTTTCTCCAAACCAAAAATATGTGTAGTTATATATTACATTGTGTTATTGTCCTGAATAAGGGTTGAGGAGTGTACAAACTGTTTAAACACAATGAGAGAAACATGACATTATTTTCTCGTGGCAAAAGTGGGTCAATGCTTTTTTTGGCTGTTCTTCAGACACAAAGTGAAGCTTTGTAGTCGCTGCCACCTAGTTAAGACGTTTTGTTTTAATCCAAACTTCATAGCAAACATGGTCGTTTCCCCTGGATTTACCTCTGGTTCAACTTTTATATTTCTATCTGCCTGGATAACAGTTGAACCTTCTTTTCCATTCCTGCCAGCTCATGTTTTTAGCGGTCTGGTTCCTGCGTCCAGCCGTGGGACAGGGTCCCATAAACAGATGTCTTCTCTGATCCCATAAAGGGACATTAGCTCTGAGGCGAGTTAGCTCCAGACCCCTGGGAAGAGGTCAAGAACAAACAAGACCCAGTGCACTTTTTAGACTCTCCAAGAATACAGAAGCTCCTCTCATCCACCAAAGCCCCCTCCACAAGGTTGGATGTTTGATCTCTGGCTTGAGAGATCCTGGACGTATCTCTGTCTAGACGAGGCCGTTATCGATCCACAAGCAGTCGCTGTTTGAAGGAAATAAATAATCTGGGATTTCTTTGATTTGCTAGAAACATGCCTTTAGCAAGAAGGTGTCTGCTGTGTTCATGTTTAGAAAAGGGAAATGGGCAGAAACATTTGGAAAGATGCTTGAACTTGTTGACCCTTGCCTTTTTTTTTTGTGTTGTTTGTCTTCTTGTATATAAACAGAACTCCTTTGCAAAAACCCTACATGGAGAGACACTGGAGGGGTTTGTTAACATATAAAAAAAATACAAAAATAAAAAACAATGAGGCAATTGTTCATTCTTTTTAACATATTCTGTACATTGTGTCTAAACAAGAATCTTGTTGTTGTAATTAATTTGAAGAGGATTCGGGACTCAAGCATGGTGAAGCAAAGGCCCATTATTAAAGTCATGTGTAAATTAGTGATGGGTTGTTCATGAACGAATCGTTTATTTTGAACTCATCTTAAATGTGAATCAAAAGAAAGAGTAGTCTCAAAGAGTGATTCCGTCATTTTATACTGTCGCTTTGCAGTGCATTACACAGGAAACAGAATCGAGTAGGTCATCTCATGAGTCCTCTGGTCTGAGTCTGGAACTATAGTCAAAGTTTGGGTATGTAGACGTGCTGGGAAATCTGCTTATTGAAAATGTAACATTTTATTTTATTTATGAATAAAGTAACTGAATGAACTAAATGGCTCCAAAAAAGTGTCACTAGTGTGTGTTTAAACACAATTAGAGTATTTGCCAGATTTGTTACATATTTATTTCTAGCACTAATCTATGTATGTTAACTAAGGCCAATTACCATAAATCACGAAGTGTTCTCACGGCACAGCTGAATTACCTTTAGAGACGCCTACAAAAAAGTCCATAAAAATAAAAGTTCTCAGAGAAATAAAAATTACAAAACGAACTAAAAGGTTGCAAATTCAGCTAATGCCTCCTAATATTACTATTGTAGTACATTGCCAACCACAGACACACATTAACCAGAGGTGTAAATAGTACATGGAAATCATACTGTAGTAAAATGATAGATACCTTACTGCAGAACTTACTCCATTACAAGTTAAAATTTACCAATTCCAATATGACTTGATTAAAAGTCTTTGAGTATTTGATTTGAACAATACTTGAGTATTTGACTTGTATTGAATGTAGGTTCAAAGATTCACTCGTCCTTAACATCAAGACACGTGTTAAAATAGAAATCAGATTGTCCACCTCAACACTGCATTAACCATCAACATTTTAATTTAAGTTAAACAAAAGCTGGTTTTCGCTCACAGACAGCAGATGTGTGAAGAGGAATGTTAAGCCTTAATGGCATCTTCAACAGAGGTGCAAGCTCATCGTAATGCTCACTGTCAGTTCAAATATAATGGAGTAAAATGTATATACATACATTGAATCATAAATGGAGTTGAGTAGGGAGTAACAAGTTGCTTATATCTTTGATATTCAGTAAAACTAGAAAGTAGGCAAAACAATTATTTAAGTACAGTAATGAATTTTACATTGCTTATATTCAAATACTTTACACCACTGACTTTGAACTCTTCCTTCTATTATAGGGTGCCATTATTTATAAAAGGTTTTACTTGTCTTGTTTTCACTTTTCATGTTGTTTTGAAATGTTTTTTCAAAAACATTAATGTAAAATTTACAGTCAATTAGTATATTCTACAAAGTGTGACCAATTAATAGTGTATATGATTTTATGTAATTTGACCCCAAAGTTCACACTGTAAATGATTTTCCTAACAAAAATTTTTGCCATTTTTTTTAAATACAGACTTTTTTTATATAAATACTCCAGTCATGTTTTAGGATTGCATTATCTTGCAGCCAGTTTCCAGTTTGTATCCAAAAGTTCAATGCATTATGCCTCTGATTTGGAGATTTGTTAGTTCAATTCCACTGTTTGTCCCCTGAGCAAATCTCTTAACCCTCACTTTCTCACAAGTCTAGGTTATCTCAGGATATCTGGTTCTAGCATTTATTAAGATCATGATCCATTTTCTGGAATGGCCTGCTTATCTTTGGTTGGCATTTTCCTCAGCAAGGTTCTCTGTGAGTTTTTGATGTTTGCATCTGAGAGATTATTTGCATCCATATTTGGAATTTTAAACCCCGGTACTGAAATACTGGAGCATCTACTGTCTGTTTTATTGCATTTTCTGGTCCGAAGACAACTTATTCAGATAACTTAAAGTATTTCCAGGAATAAATAGAGTGTGTTAGTGTGAGGAAAACACAATCATGTGCAGGGAACCTTTAAATTGATGTATAAGAAAATGAAAGTATTGGCGCTCCACATTTGATCCTAAACTTGGTTTTGTGTTTGGCATGCTCTCCATGTGTCCTTGTGGGTTTTTTCTGGGATCTCTGTGTGGCAGCAGGTCGTGACTGGAGGGTGGAGTCGGACAAAACGAGTGGTAAGACTTCACTTGTAGCTGATAGGACTGATCACCACGCTCTGTTTCAGTCCAGCGACGCCAATAAAAAGGAGAAAGACATGGATGTCCCTTACCCTAGATGTGTTCGTGTGTGTGAAAAAGCACGAGATAGAATGGATAAATCTGATTATGCCAAACCTTGTCGCCGACCCACTTTTCTTTATTCCCTGAACCGAACGCTCTTCTACACTGGTGCCAAGTGTAGGAAGGAAAGCAGGGGACTACGCTATGGAGTCTTCGCCACTGGGTGAGCAGATAAAGGCACTTATTAAGCTCCAGCAGACACAACACCAAGCTCTCTTTCAGGTGTGTGCGGAACAGGAACAGCAGTTCCAGGAAGGACCGGAAGTCGATGAGCAGCTCCTGCCGCCGCCGCCGCCACCGCCATTCCGACACTTCTGTCCCGCTCAACGAGATGGGGCCACAGGATTATGCGAGGCATACCTAGAGCTGTTGTGTGGCCATCACCAGGAAATGGCCTGCTGTGGCGTGAGCACTCTGTCTTCTATCGCTCCTGTCTGGAGAGGCCTAGCTTGCTGCCCAACAATTGCAGGCCAAACACATGCTGGAATACAGCGACCTGAAGCCGGCGATTCTGCAGCGAGCTGCCTGTCTGCCGGTTACACCGCCATCTGGACTTCCCTGGAAGACCCTTCCGCTTTTTACTTTGCTCAGTGTGTCTCTTGCCCCCTGAGGCTGGTGTCTTTCTCCTCTTTATTGGACTGAAACCAAGCACATTGGTTAGTCTTATCAGCTACAGGTGATGTCTTACCACTTGTTTTGCCCGGCTCCGCCCTCCACTACAACACTCAGGTTTTTTACTACCTTCCAAAAACATGCCAATAGGTGCTCTGTCTACACAAAATTTCCTCTTAAAGTAAACGTGTCTGTGTGGTTGTTTTTGGTGACCTGTGAAGGACTGGTGTCCCATCCATGTTGTATTCCATGTCCAGTGTATTTTATAGAATCTAAATCCACTGCAGTCCTGCTTAGATCAAAAGGCTTCCTGAAGATAACCTGAAGGAAGAAAACAGCTTTTGAAAAAAAAAAAACAAACATGTATGATGTGTGTATTTGCATGGATGTATACACACTATGTTTGTATGTATCTAATGCCTTTTAAATGGAGCTGGTCTTATGTACCCTTTGATTGCTTTCCTAGCTGAGAGCCTGTTGAGCTGATTTTGTCACGCAGTCCTGGCCACCCTGGCTATTAAAATGTCCTGCCATGGTTATAATCCATTGAAGGGGGGCGGTTGGAGGGTGGGGTCACTGTGGGGCTGGGAGGGTAGGTGCACTCTCTATTCGCCCTTGTCCCGTGTGTGTATATTAATAACCGGTAGCTCTCTTTGTTATGATAAAACTCACCTTGTCAGACCTCCCGTCTCACAAAAGCTGACATAACTGAAAAGCCGAGGCAGGGTGCCCCAAAACTGTCACCCAGAGGCCCCAGATGCTGAAGCCTGAGACTGGATTGAGAGCCTCAAATACGGTTAAAATGATTCTCGCCTGTCACTATGTAGGGTTATTCCACCCTGACAAGGCGCATCCAAAACCATTCAGTATGTGAAAACAAAAGGAAGACTGTGGGAGACTGGAAGCACTCTCTCTCGGGTTGGAACGCTCTGTGCCACTATATTAGCACTAGCAAAGAAAGCAGCCCACATGCCTGGCCACATTAAAGCAAACTTTCCTCAGGAAAATTTTTATTACCACAGGGTTTTCTTTTTTAGTAAATGAAACTCCCATTTCCTTTTCATTTCATCTTTTCTGAAAGGATACTGGACAGTCAACTGAGGTTTTGGACTTTCTCACACACACAAAGTTTTCCAAGAAACAGATTGAATTGGTCGCTTCAGCAACGAACGCGCGATGTTGAAATTGACCAGATCGTCATGCGAAGCGGATTATTTGTGTCGAAGTCAAAACGCCGTTTTGAATCATGGCGCTCTGTTTCTTTTGGAGATCTATACTATCGAGCCATAAGAGCTCAAGCTAATTTTGTTAATGCACATTACGTTGAACGGATGATGCCTGAGGGACCACTTAAAAACACAAATTCATCATGAGTTGAACTCCCTATACTGTGGGTTCATCAGCATTTCCTTCTCGACGTACACCCTCCCCCGCACAAACGTTTATCTTTCTCGTTCCCTACAGACTGTTGAGGACGTTACAGAAACATCCGGATTCAGAAGTCCTTTCCGTCTTGTTTAGCAGCCGTAAAAAAATTTTAACGACATTTGTAAAGCTCTCTCGTACAAATGCCAACCTTTAAAAACTGCAATTGATCTTAATTTCTAGTTTCTAGTTTCTATTATTAGCCATTCGAATCAGTAGAAGCGGAATCAGAAAGTGAAAAACAGACAGAAAAACAAGTCTGCCCAGGATTTTAAAGAATGGTGATCAATATGGAGTAATATACTCTAATTCGGTAATGATTTAACAAATTACAAGACATAATTCAGCAGAATCATACAGTCCCGTAATGTATAAACTTTCCACGAACTACAGTAGTCGGAGCCGGACGCGCTTTTTCAGTGTTCAGTGACGACGATAAAAAGAAGAGAGACAAGAGCTGAAATTAGGCTTTGAAACATCAAAAGCACAGAAAAAACATGTTTTTTGTGTTTGACATTGGGACGTTGCCAGGATGTACGCATCTCCCGCCTTGTGAGATGCCTTACTCTTGCTAGCGGTCCACATCTCACAAGGCGGGAGATGCGTACATCCTGGCAACGTCTTAATGTATCATATGAAAACTGAAATGGCACACGATAATTACATATTTTCGTATTTTTCGACAATGTTTCCGACAATTTTTCCGTATTGCTATAGTCATTCAATTGTAAGTCGAACCATCATATCTCGGGGACTACCTGTGTATATAATATGGGTGCTTGAATTTGCAGTTCTTTTACTGAAATTGATTACTTCTCTTTAGTTGGCATTTTAGCTGTACTCTGGGAATCTTTTATGTTTGCAGCTACCAGATTAATTTCATTCATATTTGGATTCTGCTTCCCAAACCCTGGTCTTTGGAGAACTGGAACATCCCCTATCCATTTTATTGCATGTCCTGCCCCATCAAGACAACCGCTTCAGCTATTGTAAAGCACATTCCTAGATGAATGGTATGTGTTAGAGAGGGCAAAACACTATCATATGCAGGACGGGGGTACTCCAGGACTAAGGCTTAGATCGGCAAGGCTTTGGATTGGTGTATTAGTGGGTAATAGTATTGGTGCTCCACATTCGATCCTTGGTTTAGAGTTCGCCTTGCAATAATGTTATTTATTTGAGTTTCTTTGAGATTCTTATGTTCGATTTAAGATCGAATGAAATGAAACATTTCTGTAAGAAAACTACAGGACCCTAAATCAGCTATTTTTAGTTTTCTAGTCGACTGGCTGATTTATAAGCTTCCTTGAATTTTGGTATATTGCCGAGTGGGTTTGAGCCAACCTTTTGCCCCTCTGTATCCTCGCAGCCTGGGCCATCTGCTCTCCCAGGGACTCTTTCCCATCCGGCCTGGTTGACTCTTAGTGACCACAGGGGTGACCCTGGACAGCTGAGCAGCACACAGGCCGATCTGACAAAATTGCTCATATATATACCCTGAGATATTTTAGTAAAATGGCTTTTACAGTATGGTAGGTACCTCATATTCAATAGGCAAATACATGGAATTTACAAATTACCATAACATAAAAATGTTCATACATTACATAATAGCTTTAAATAACAATTAGTAAATACAGAAAAATAATATATTATTTAATAAATTTCTTATTAGCAATAAGATATAAGTAAGGATATAAGTAAAGAATTTTGTTTTTAGGCAGAATGGTGTGGTATAAGAACAATGACACACTTTGGAATGAAATTATGCATGAAAATATTAAATGTCCTTCTATACAACAGTAATTTGCCCTTGATTTACTATTTATTCAAGAATGACCCTGCCCTCAAAACTTTACTGTGTTGCCAAGATGGGAGACTCTTTTCAGAAATGCTAAATGAACATCTTTTTTGGTCTAATAAGTAAGTACAGTAGTTATTGTCCAGTGGTCAACACAAACAACATGTTGTGTGAAGTCAGCAATTCAGTGTATATTCGAAACAAATATAAATGAAAAATTTGTTAGTGGTGAGACTTTATTTTATTCCTCCCTTCATACATGGATTCCTGAACCATGCCACCGTCTATATTATCTAAATTAAAAAAATATTTTTTTAAAGGGTTCATCTAAAGTTCAGACTGCAGTTAAAGCTCTAATATCCAACCCATGTTTATAGCAACATCACCACAATTTAGTAAAGATGGCTCTGGTTAGATTATAGATCAAGCATATCGTATAATTTATTTCATACATTTCACTTTGAATCTTCAACGCATAGCCTCCAAACAAAATACAGTGTGTGCCATGTTTTCCTCCTAGCCGCTCAGGCAACCTCCATTCCATTACGGGATCATTTGCACGCTTTGTCCCATGCAGCATTGCCCAGATCGATGACATCATGTGTTTAAACTTATTAGCGGGTGGTCATGTGGCAAAGACTTTGAAGAGAGCCGCTGGCATTGCGACTGCATGAAAAAATTCCACATGTGGAGAGATGCATGATGACTTGCGGTTTCCTGTGGGCCTCCTCTGGTGCCACCGGATCTTCGGACATCTACAATTCCAGAGAGTTTATAGACATGCACCGGATCTTCGGAAATCTAAAAGTCCAGAGAGGATATAGACTGACTTCATAGTAATTAGACAAAGACCTTTCAGGCAAAGGTCAAAACCAGGAAGTGAAATGAAAACATGGCTGGGAAAAACAAGAAGCCTTGGAATTAACAATTGTGAAATAAGACTGTTGCAAAAAAAAAAAAAAAAGTATTTAAAAAGTATATATCAAGACTTAACAAAAAACAGGTGAACACAATCGGGTAACAAACCCTTGACATGATAGGATTACGAAATCAAGCACATGGGGCTTGTTGATCGAAACACAACATGATTGGGGAGATTTTTGACAGTATTTATTTGTACATTTAAACATTTTAGTTGACTTTATATTTAGTTAATATATCTGTTAGAATAACTGTCATAAAGCAAAGCTTATCATATAGACTCATGTAGGGTGTGTGTGTGTATGCATACATACAGTATTGCATGCCATATATATATAGGTATATATATATATATATAATTTTTGACGTTATTTAATTTACTGTAACCATATACTTTGTAAACTTTATTAGTGGTCGTATATAATCAGAAGCATTAATATTTGGATAGTTATGGGTGTTTTAGCATCTTAATAGCATTTTTTACTCTAGCTTAAAGTCCTGCAAAGACCCTATAAGGGTACTATTTGACATTTGTGTTTTGACCGAAAGTGTACAAATTTTATTTATACAACAGTGTGGTTGAATGATTAAACAGAATTTATATGAATGTATTTTAAAAAGCTTTGCTAAAGTTCTTACAGTGGCTCCTGCTCTTACCTACATCACAGGTTTATGTTAATGCATCAGGCTGGACGCATTATCGGTTTCAAACTAACTGCTTATGCACAGAGACTGATTTCTGCAGATAAAGAGTGTATCTCAGTGAAAAGATGAAAGATTTCTTATCGGAAGGTTCTCAGTTCAAATCCTAACACCACCAAGTTGCAACAGTTGGGCCCTTTTGCAAGGCCCTTAATTCTCAACTGCTCAGTTGTATAAATAAAATAAATGTATTGGATCTGCCAAATGACGTAACTATAAACATATTCAAGTGCATTTAAGAATGTGTTTAACATGAATAATATGTAATCACCGATATGGTGATGCTTGCTGTTAGGGAACACAGCATTTATAGAATAGATATTGAAAGAGTTTCCATTGTCTGGAAAGTCTTCAGGATTAAGAAAGTCTGATATAACAATGTTTTTGTCTTAATAACTTTAAAATGGAGGCTGTGAGAGAACGATTGTTAATTTCATAAGCGTTCATTAATTCTAACTGTAAAAATTTTGAAATTGCTGTTGCATAAGTGAAATAAGAAACTAATCCATCTTTATATATATATATATATATATATAATATATATTATATATATATATATAATCACTTTATAGGGCAAGTTTTAGAAGCCCTACTGGTCCTCCATAACTTAACTCATGTTGTTTGCAGAGTGTGATTTCTTCTCAAGGACAAGTGGCTTAATGAGCTTGAATGGGCAATATGTTTTAGTTGGGCTCTATTGTAAATGCTCTGTCACTTCTCCAGTCCCCACCAATTACATGCAACACTCAGGATGTATTAGTGCCTCAGGACAATCAGGCTGGAATGTTCTCCTGGACCCTCTCTTTGTGTTTTCTCAAGGCAAAGACGTGTGAGCGGCCCCGTCAAGCAAATCACAAGACAGCCCGCACCATCAGAGCGTGTTCATATATATATATACGTGCATTTGTGTTATTGCGTGTGACTTCATGTTCTGGAAACAGGACCCCGTATTTAGGAGCGAACTCATGAAGACCACTCATATTACACGTCTCAGTGTGTGAATGTTTGTGTATGTAGGTATGAATCATCCACACACTGCACATGACCACTGTTTTCTCTTTCTCTTCTTCTGTGTTAAGAAGCTGTGCGTGTGTGGGAGACTCATGCAATACCGGGTGTATACTTGCTCTACTTTTCATTCTTGAGATTTCTGTTTTGCTGATGGTATGGTACAGATGTGTTGGGAGAGCAGTGATAACAAAGAGTCAGATTTATTGATCTAAAATATTTTATACATTTTCTTCTATATTGTTGTGTGATGCTCTGTACATACTGTAGCTTTAAAATGTTATGAGGAATCGTTTGACGAATGTTGATCCACATTTTCAACTTGAAATTTGTTTCTGTGTGGGATAAAAAAGAGATTTTGTCTTACCCACTCGTTGACTACTGTACCTGGTGTCGTCCCCAAAAAATTAGTCAAATTTAGGCCCTAAAAATACATTTTATATAAACATTAAAGTGAATTCCTTTCTAAGTTCAATTGGAGGAAACCAGTTTCTGTTCTATTTTTTTTATACAGGAAGTAAGTTGAAATGCTTGTCTGTAGTTAACAGACATAACACTACAAAAGTGGTTTTCAAAGATTAGGCAATAAAACCTACGAGTATTCGTGTAATTACGATTTTACGTCCTTCTAGACTGTAAAATAACATTTCAGGTCTGGCAAGTCCATCAGTTGTGTGCTGATTATTTCCCGTGTTGACTGTATGCTGCAATAGGGGTGCAGTTTAGTCCTGCAGCTGGAGCCACCTGGCTCATTTTGGAAGCTTGTTTTAGTGCTTATAAATGAGAGCTGAGCCCCGAAGCGGTCCAGCACTGCAGTGTCTTTCTTGTGGTTAGGAGCTGATGAAACAATTTAGCATGGCAATCAAAGAGTCGAAGGAGAAGGGGCAGAAAGTGCGAGGCTTTATTGGCCTTTCTGGCTGCATGACGACTCGTTTGATCCTGCTCACCTTCTGTTTCGTTTTATCATAACAGCACGGTTGCATTCTGTGTAGCCGAGAATAGAGAGTGAGAAAGAGGAATGGCAGGCAGCCTCGGGTCGAGTTGAGCACCCGGACTTGGCAAGCGAAGGTGTTTTCTTTTTTGCTTAAGCTAATTCGGGAGGAAGGTGACACGAGACTGAACTAGACCTGAACTAACTGGGTGATCCTAACAAGATGAAAGGAAAATGTGAACATTGGGGAATTGTTTCTATCAGGAGACGTGTACAGTTACTGCTGTGGCTTTGAAGCAAAGTAATGCTTCATATGGAACTGTAATAACTTCGGTACTATAGTAGGTGTTGTATGATTGTATTCTTTTCATTGCTTTGTTTTCAAACTGTTTAGGCTGTAACCTTGTACACATCAGTCATGTTTAACATGAAGTTAAAGATTAAGAGATGCCATACCCTTCACTTGAAATAGGAGACCCAAACATGTCCTAGCATGACAATGCTTCTGTGCTCAAAGCCATCTCCGTGAAGATGTGGAAGAGTGGAAGATATTCAGCTTATTAAAAAGTTGCTTATTTAAAATTGTGAAAATCTTTTTTTCATTCAAAATAGACTTTTCCATCGTATGTGGTTCTTCCCCGAACTGTTACTGCAAATTTGGAGGCACACAATTGTATAGAATGTCTCTGGATGTCATAGTATTACATTTTCCCTTCACTTCCAGCATGACAATGCCTCTGTGCACAAAGCTAGCTCTATGAAAATATGCTTTATATGGGTTGAAGTGGAAGATCTCCTGCTGAAGCTCTGACCTCAACACCCTAATGAACACCGTTGGGATGAATGTGAACACTGACTGCACCCCAGGCCTCCTCACCTCACCTCACCTACATCAGTACAAGACATTACTAGCACCCTTATGGTAAAATGAGCACAAATCTCCACAAGCAAACTTCAAAATCTAGTGGAACATCCTTCCAGAACAGTGGAAGTTATTATACAGAAAAATGGGGACTAAATGTGGAATGGGCAAATTTATGGCCAGGTGTCTACAAACTTTTGTTGACTAAGTGTATACTGCTTTTTTGTTACATCTGTTAATATTATGATAATTGGCCATACAAGTCTCTGTGAATACGTTGTTACTATAGAAGAAAAGAATAGCCATTAGAATGAGTACATTAACATAAAAGTGTGATTTGTATCACCGCTGGCACTATAGCAAGAGCTGCTATTATACACAATTAATCAACACCTTCTGAACCAATCAGGTTTGAGAAGTCAACAGCACAATGCAACACTGATTTATAAACCTCGTGAGTTCAAGGCTCAATGCCAGCAAACCCTTTTTGTTAGAAATGACATGTGGTACAATCAGTGCCCCAGAAACGCACGAGTCCGAGTGAGGAAAGAGAAATGGCTTGTGTGATTAAGTCTTCCAGCATCTCTCTATCAGCGACTGTCAGAAAGGGGAGCCATTGCTTGACCTTGGCTTTGCTGAGATTAAACTCGATGTCTTTTCTTTCCTTTTGTACCGCTGGTAGATTGTGTGAAAACTGGACACGGTGAACCCTGTTGCTCCGGGGTGGTATTCACTTCAAGAACTGGTTGTTGTGCTACAACAACTCCTTAGTGTGTGAATTGTGAGAAGTGTGAGAAGTGTGCTGGTGTGTGTGTGTGTGTGAGTGTGTGCTTGAGAATCTCCCTCTACTCTTCTAATAGATGCCAGGTGGTGTGTGGAGACTGTAAATGTTTTCCCATGGATTTCTGTTGCTGGCCGATCCTTAATAGATTCGGACTTGACAGCATTACATGCTTTGTCATACAGCGAAACAATAGCGATCACGACCGACCAAACCCCCCCACCCCCACCCCCATCCTGTGCCTCAAGCCTCTCTTTATAAACTGTTGTGCTTTTGGCTTACATTAGCTCTCTGGGGAGATGGATGGTGCATGTTTCAAAGGCAAACCGCAAGTGACTTGCAATAATGTCATCACGTTATTTTATTCTCATATCCACGCATCCGGTTGCTCGGTTTCGCACTTCTTCAAATTAGACCTCTACACAAACTTCATTCATCTAAACTGACACCTAAACAGAAAAAGCAGAGAACTGTAGCTTTAAGACCTTTCCCTTTCTTCCCATCCGATCCCCTCATCTAAACACAGATATATACCACATGTGTGGTTTCTCCGGAAAACTGGAGGCATGGCTTGGGAATATTCGTGCAAGAAATTTATAGCGCATGCCTCAGACGGGCTTGAGAGGGAACGAGGCCGGGGGTTGGATGTTTCCACGCCTTGAATCCATTAAGACAGGAGCATAATCCCCCCCAGAATTCATGGGGCCTGTCCTGGGACCTCCAGTCCACAAAAAGACGGCCAATCAGAGCTTGGAGAGATTTGGCCCTGAACATCTGGGCTTTTTCCCATTCAAGCTTATTGGTCAGCCTGGAGCTCTGGGTTTGAAGGCATGCAGGCTACAAGTAAAAGTAATCAGATAGGATTTTAAAAATAATCACTACTGGATAGACAGCAGCCAATTTGAACTGATCGTGTAGAATGCACATAAATACGTTTTCTATCTATAAAAAGGTCTAAAAAGGCGTCTCATTTGAGTTCATTTTGCTTTTTTGCGTCCAATAGCCTCCAGATCATATTGCAATCAAAACACCAAGATAAATGAATAAATGAATAAAACGATGCCACAGTTTGACATCATTTTCTCAAATCCTCAGAACTCCCTGCTATCCAAAGCATAGCACTCAATTCTTAAAGAACCCTCTAAAAGAACCCTCGAAGCACCAAGAGGCCAATTGAAAACACCTGATATGTTCTAGGTGTAAAATAATTTGAAGTTTTTTATCACCACACATGTATTTAATTAATAGATGCTGTATAGTAAAAAAATGGTTAAGGGCTTTTTGGATGATTATGTTTTGTTAGTTTCCTGCTTTTCCCCTTTTGATAGGAAACACTTTGTTGTAGTGTTTAACACTCAACCATTAACAGTTCCCCCAATAGAACAAACAACACTGGGCAGTTGAAAGGGCAGCATTGCAGCCTCAACGCCACAGGATCTCTGGTTCATTCTTGATCTTGGGTCACTGTCTGTGTGGAGTTTGGATGTTCTCCATCTGTCCATGGGGGATTTCCTACAAAATTACTTTCAAACTTCTAAAAACAAGTGTGTAGGTGTAATTAATTGTTTAAAATTGGATTATGGAGTAACTAATCTTCAGATATTAAAAAATGTTTTACAACCAAACATGTTGAGCCTAAAAGGGTGTCTACTATAAAAAAATACTCAGGGCAAACAGAACCCTTAAAGAACCCTGTTTTATTTGGTAAGCATATTGTATAATATGGACATTTGTCAACAATTACGCTTAGAATCTGTCAGACATTTAAAATTTTGCTAAATAATCATGATAAATAGTCGAAAATAGTGGAAATTGTTGAAATGTACATAGCCATTTTCTAAAAATATACAGTATATATATATATATATGCACTGTATGGACAAAAGAGCTGCTATTAATGTGGTTGTTAAAATTTGTGTTTAATTTAGCCACAAGGGTATTAGTGAATCATCTTTGATTGAACAGATTTGGCTCCTCTAGTTCAAATATATATATATATATATATAAAATATTCTTGTAGATATTTTGAATTCATTATTGTGTTTTAATTTACGTAAATCATCAGGACACCATAAAGAACTTTTGCTATGTTTCCACACGGATGGTTTTAATTGACGGATGTGTGCATCATGGCAGATTTTGGTGCTTGATTTGAGACTTGGCGCATCAGTAAACCATGTTTAGTGATAAAAAATTATTTTTTACGTTTATTTATTTTCTGAAGAAAGGACGTCATTAATAAATGTGTGTTGCGTTGACGGTTTTAATTCCAATTCTCTATGTGTGTGTGTGTGTGTGTGTGTGTGTGTGTGTGTGTGTGTGTGTGTATTTTTTTCTAATTCCTCCTAAACCTCCAGTTTAAATAAAATTTACGGCAATGAGAAAATCTAAGTACATATTAAGTCAAGTCAAGTCAAGAAGCTTTTATTGTCATTTTAACCATATATACATACAGCAGTACACAATAGATTGAGATGTTTCTCCAGGACCCTGGTGCTACAAGAAGTAAAGTAAATGGTCCTACTCACATAAAGTGCATTGTGTGCAACCTAATACAAGACAAAAAACTGCTAATTAATTAGTAAAAAAAAAAAACACAGCAAAAACAAAAACAATGATCGCAAAGAATAAAAACGGGTTCAAACTTGTCACATGTGTCATTAAAGCAGTAGTAGAACCTTAAGAGATGTTTTTTTTTCCCTCAGACTTTTTGTTTCTAAAATGCACTTTCTTTCATAAAATCCACATTGTTCAATCGTTTACTAATAAATAGTGATATATTGAATATAATACATACACATATATTTAATGCCTGTAAGAAAACCATTAATCAACTCCATGATCCTTTCTAAGCTTTAACACATTAAATGAACTGACAGTGAAGCTTGTTTGCATCCATAATGAGATTGAAAGAGAAAGAAATGTGGTGTGCGTTCAAAGAGTTTGACAGTGTTTGGAGAACAGATAAATGCGTGATTGGGCCGTGCCAAAACAAGCAATCCTGATGAGATGGAGTGGAGAGCCATTCACATGCTGATGGTTACTTCCTGCCCTTACATCAACTATTGCTTCCTCTGTGTCTGTTCTGGAGGCTGTGGTCTAGCCATAATAATCTTCTCTAAGATAACTCCGGGCCGTAGTTTATGTACTGTGGGCTTTAGAACATTAAGGACCAAAGAAGAATGATACCACTGACTTGTTGGATGTGGGCATGATAATGGGGAAAAAAAACTCATGAAACTTAGATGTCATAGAAAACAGATGTAAAGAATTTTGCCACTGCTTCTAAACTTAACATCTTCAAATACAAATCAAATTTTTATGATTTGTTTGAAATCATGAGCATTTTTCATGCGTATATCTGTTTATAGTTGCATTTCATATTGTGGATCTTGCAGGACATCAAACAAGTTATTTACTTCCTGTTAAAACTTACACTATAGCAGCTATAAACAGCTATAAGCAGCCGTTGTATGTTTTTTCTCTGTTTCCTACAAAGAACATCAAGAAGACTACATAAAAAAAAAAACCATCTCCTTTCAAAATATATAATTTCAATACTAATACATGTTGAAGGTCCACCATACAACACAAGCCTCTGTGTACTATACGTTACTATAGAAACGTATAGTAAATACTAAAATAACATGCTAGAATGAGCTTATTAATATAAACTGCTGTTATGGAAAATTCCTTGACAACTTCTAGTCAAACAGAATAAAGAATTCAACAGTGCTTTAGTAACTATTCGGCATTGAAGATGGAGTGGAGTGAAGTTTGCGATCGGTTTGTGGTCGACGTGGGATCACCTGACATAAATGTTCAAGTTGAAGGCCATGCTAACAGACATGCTAGAGGCAGGAATCCAGCCACTGACAGCTCAGTGATGTGCTGCTCTGAGATCTCATCAGGTCTTGTGATTAAATGCAACAGGTTTGTCTGGGAGTGCAAGAGCTGAGCTACACCGTGACCTGCAGTCCATCTACACTGAGCAAGAGCCTAAAATAGAAAGCTGGAAGTACTCAGTGGGGAAGACTTTCTCTCTCTCTCTCTCTCTCCTCTCTCTCTCTCTCTCTCTCTCTCTCTTTGCAAGATTGACCTCAAATATTTCTGTCTTACCAACTTGATCTTTGATTAAATTCATCTGGATAGGATTGAGAGACTGTTCAGTGCACTAACCCCACACCTCATACTACTTGTTCCCATTCGTATTACAAATTAGGCTTTATGAAGACAACATAGTGTCAAGTTGTACAAAAAAGATGTCAGTTTGTGAAGGTATGAGCTCAACCCCAACCATGTGTTTCCTGACTTTTCATATTAACTAAGCCCATTTAAAAAAAAAATTTAAATTATTCCCAGGATGAAACCAGATTGTTAGGTAGAAAAACAAACATAGGACAATTTGGTAAAAAAAAAAAAAAAAAAAAAAAAAAAAAAACATTCAAAATGTTCATAATGGAAAAAAACAATTTCTTTAGCTTAACTTTTTTTTTTTTAAACTTGGAAGTTTTATAAAATTTGCAAACAATTTCAATTAGTTTGAACATAACAATTAGTCCTGTAACACAAATGTCTTTGGAGAAGGAAAAAAACAACAAATGACAGCAAGATGTGATTTAAATATGGGCAGCAATTAAAATATCAAAAATTGTTCTAACCTTAATACAAAACCAAGCAATAATTGCAAGGATTAAACATCTGTTCCTGATCGTGTGTTAATAATGCAATGGAAGAACCTTGGGAACATTAGGAAATGTCTTCAGATCTGCTTTAAGGTTTATATATTTGTTTGTTCTAATACAAACTTCCTTTATTTCTAACAGCTAACAATTTCAGATTAGCAAAACTTTAACAGCTGGTGGGTTTTTTATTGGCAGACAGCTAAGAGTGAATGATTTTGGATTAGCTAAAGATCTTCATCTCCAACCCATGGAAGGCATATCTTCATGGAGTTGGCTTTGTGCACAGGGACATTGTTTTGTTGGGTCTCCTTGTTCATGTGAAGGAGAAATTTCATGCTAGCGCATCCAAAGACATTCGATACAATTGATTTCTTTAACTTTGTGGTAAATGTCTGTGGAAGAACCACATATGGCTGGAAAAGTCAGGTGTCCCAATACTTTTCTCTGTACTGTATTGTGTGCATGATTGTAAAACCTTATTTCTAACAGCTAATAATTTCAGATTAGCAAAACATTTCCAGATCCCAGTTTTAAATTAGCAGCAAGCTAACAGTGAATCATTTTAGATTAGCATAAAGTTTACAGCTAACCAGTTTCAGTCTTACAGAATTTTGGATTTTTGACAGCAGAAGTTTTTCGACTTGTGACTAAAACCTTTATTTGTTCTACTGTTTGACTGTTTTTTTTCATCCTCCAAAACGTGGTGTGTTTACAGACGTTCTGTGTTTTTCCTTGAAAGAAACGGATGCACTGAGTAAACTTTTGCGTAACAATAACTTGATCTAGCATTGACTCTGTACGTGCTATTGAAACCTACAGAGCCAAAGTAATCGAGTTGACCTTCCCTTTTTTTTTCCCCCGAAGTGACCAGCCGGTGCTGTCTCCAAGCCAAACATTCCATCGCAAATCCCACATGAGGGGAAATGTTTGGCCCCAACCTTTGACCTTTGACACGTATAGGAAGGCGAGGCAGATGCCGTCCGTGATCTCCCAGGAGGTTTTTCCATCAGATGTCTCTATTAGAGAATAAAGCCCAAGTGAATGAATACAGAAGGATCTGGGAAACCGACTGAATGAGCTGATCGTAGGCTGATGATTATGAAATATACCGACTGACTGTCTCTGAACAGTGTTTCGTGTATAGCAAACCCGATATCAGGCACGAAAATAATACATACATCTGTCTTCATTTTCCTTCTTGACTGTTTTTTTCTTTCTTTTTTACAATCCCAGCCAGAAGTCTCTGGGTTTCAGAGAAATGAGCCTGTAACATATAGCAGTAGTCCATGTTTTATAAACTAAATCAGGATTAAGACCCTTGTTAGAGAGAAGGCAGGTGTGAAGCTCCATGGGCTCAGGCGTTATATCATCTGCCCATCTTTATTACCTGAACTTCCGTAGTATATAACTATATAGACTGTCAAAGGTTTGGAGTCTTGTGCTTTTTGAGACAAATGCATGTTCCTTTTGTTAGGAAAAAGGCAAAAGCACACAAGAACTGGACAGTAAATGACTTAAATAAAGTTCTAAGTCCAGATTTGACATTTTTTGTCTTTAACCGAAGAACTTCGGAGAACAGGAAAGAAGATGTTATCAGATGGAAGCTTAATGGTTTGGGGATGTTTTGGAGCAGGGAATGTTGAAGAATTATTTTAGGTGAACGGAAAACCAACATGACAACCATTCCATCCTTCACCACCATTCAATTCCGTCTGGACCGCAGCTCATTGGAACCGACTTCACCGTACAACAAGACGATGAGCCGAAGCGTACGTCTGAGTTCTGTAAGAGTTATTTAGAGAGCAGACAGTCGTCTGGAGTGATATCTCATGGAATAACCTGCCCAGTCACCGCACCTAAATCCTATTGAACTGCTCTGGGATGAACCGGATCCCAAGAAAGAAATCTCCAACTAGTGAAGAACGTCTTTTGCAAATTTTTAAAAGAGGCACAGCGAAAGTTTATCAGCTGAATGTTTGGAGAAACGAACTGTTCGAAAGCAGAGTGTGTGTAAAGCTAAAGGAAAATTTGCATGCATGTGTCTTTTCAAAACCATATACAACAATATTCTAGTATAAAATATATAATATAAAATACTAGTGGTAAATGATTAATATACACTATAAGTTTATATAAGTTTCTTTGCCAGGGTGTGTGTGTGTGTGTGTGTGTGTGTGTGTGTGTGTGTGTGTGTGTGTGTCAGAAAGTCACTCATGACATACAAGAAGCCAGTGGAGCTGAGAGCAGTGTGTGTGTGTGTGTGTGTGTGTGTGTGAGAGTGAGAGAGAGAGAGAGAGAGAGAGAGAGAGAGAGAAAGAGAGAGAGAAAGTGTGTGTGTGCGTGTGTGTGTGTGTGTGTGAGAGAGAGAGAGAGAGAGAGAGAGAGAGAGAGAGAGAGCGTGTTCTCCCACTCGGATAATCCTCCTCTGCGGTTTCCACGGGGACTGTACGGTGTGTATGGCTTTGCGCGTGGGTTTTGCGGGACCCCGAGGCGCGGCGTGGAGACACTGGTGCGCGCGCGGCCCTGCGCGGAGCCATGCGGGTTTCTAGGCGCACGCGAGGAGCGTCTGAGGAGCGACAGCGACTTTGATCATGACAGCAAGCGAGCTGAAACTGCGGCGCTCCTTCAGCCAGCAGCTCCGCTACTCCACATGCAGAGCCTGGACTTTACTGGGCAAGAAGGGCCGCCGGAGGAGACTCGCAGGTCGGTGAGGAGCTGAAACCTCCAAGAGAGAGAGAGAGAGAGAGAGAGAGAGAGAGAGAGAGAGAGAGAGAACACGCATGGATATGAAACGCAAACTTGTTAATAACCTGTTACACTTACAGCTTTTTTTTTACTTTTTATATTTTTCCGAATGCGCATGCGGCATAAAATACGCAAATTGCATATTATTACGTCATAAAATTGTTGGCGCTTAGAAATAAAGGTACTGGATTTTTTTTTCGATATTGGTGCATGTAATGTACCTTCACCTTAGAAGCATGAGCATGTGCATGCAGAGATACAGGATAAATCAGACATCTTTGACTGAGAAAATACAGTTTGGAAGGTTTATTTCTGAGAGTGAATCTATTAAATTAGTATTAAAATTCAGCAAAAAAATGTGTTGAGTTATAATTCGGGACACAGTCTGAGGATCAGCTTGTTTTATTTAGATAATCACGTGTAGTACAGCAAAGCCTTTCTCCTGGAGACCTGATTTTATTTCAGACAACCTTGTTCCCATAATCCTGTGTGGATCAAAATGGGATCTCGGTGTGATTTAGCAATTTGAAGAAACATCAGTAGAAACACTTTTCTGGACACCTGAGTGTGTGATTTGCTTTACTGTGTTTTTATTTATTTTATTTATTTATTATTATTATTATTATTATTATTTTAAAGCATACGGTAACATATCTGCCATTAATATTCCAGGAGGAACCTAATATATAATAATAATAATAAAAAAAATAATTAAAAAAAAATTATATATATATATATATATAAACAACATGAGTGCACTAGATGTCCACTAGATGTCAGTCAGTGCAATATGGTTTGTTTTCATTGCAAGTTTTCTGTCTATATATTCGCCCACGTTTACAAAAAAAAGTAGACTAATAATTATGCAATTATTATTTAAAGCAGATTTTTATGCTTCGTGTGTGTGAACACATGCACAGAATTCATTAAACATCTGGGACCCTTAAAAAAGTAGATGTTACTTCAAAATACTAGTACGTCTTCTTGGTAGCTAAACCTTGAGTTTTGAATTTAGCTTCAAAGTTTAATATTTGGATTTTATAGTTTTTTTAGAGCCTTGTATAGAGGGTTGTGTAGACAAATTTAGGACACCTGATCCTAAGATTTGTGCTTTTTAAACATCCCATTCAACAATTCATCTCCATTTGCTTGTATAAGAACCTCCACTCTTCTGTGAAGATGTGACGCTAGATTTCGGCAGGATTTGTGGAGAATAATTCAGCCACAAGGGTGCTAGTTAAGTCAGGTACTGATGTAGGTGAGGTGATCACCTACATCATCAAAGGTGATAGCGCTGATATAGCACATATAGCTGGAAAAGTCAGGTGTCCCAATATTTAACATTTAACCACAAATATAAACACTTTTGTTAGAATAGAATTTTCCAGCCATATTTGGTTCATCGGTTACCTCAAAGTTGGAGGCACACATTTGTATAAGACGCTTTTGAATGTGGTCGCATGAGATTTCCCTTTCATATGAACTAGGAGCCTCGAATTTGTTCCAGCATGACGATGCTCCTGTGCACAAAGCCAGCTCTATGAAGATACGCTTTACATGGGTTGGAGTGGAAGATCTCCTGCTATAGAGCTCTGACCCTCTCAACCCTGTTTTCACCTTTGGGATGAATGTGAACGTTGACTGCACCCCCGGGTCGCTTCACCTCACCTACAACACTGCCTGATATTACTAGTGCCCTGGTAGCTAAGCGAACCTCCCACACAAATCTCCACAAACGCCAAATCCAAAATCTGGAGGGACATTTTCCCTGAAGAATGGAGGTTATTCGAACAGCAAATGCGGACTAAATGTGGACCGTCGTCAGATGTCTTACAAATGTTCGTCCATGTAGTCTAGTTTAGTGATGTGTATATTTGAGCCTGAGCCTTTCAACGCACATCATCACCAAAGACTTTTTTAGCCGCTATGTGAACGTGGCATCCTTTACATTGTCTGCCAACGATGCTAACAGTATAAATAGGAGTGTTAAAAGGGTGAAAATAGTAGCAGCAGTAGAGCCAAAGGTGAAGCAGCAATGTTGAAGAGCTTATGGAGATGATGCATCATCTGTGGAGGACACATGAGATCCATTTAAAGACGTTTTATTTATTTCGCACGCAGACGCGTTTTTTTTTACCAATTATAGTTACTCTAAAGAGCCGATCTGATTTTGTCGTTTTTGGAAAAAATACGGCGGCGAATCACTAAATGATTTCTTTTGACAGCTGAACCGCTTCAATCAAACTGGAATTTGGAGATAGCTGTGAAAATATTTTGCGAGGCTGCTTCGAGTCAGAGCAGCAAAATGTAACACACCTGCTGGATATATCTGGAACCGAGCCCCGATCTGAGACGCTTCCCAGACAAATATTTTACCTTTTCTTTTATTTCTTTCCCCACTGCCTCTGTTGAGCACCTTTTCTCTCACCAGGTTCCTGAGAGAGGATTTTATGAGTATGGAAATGAAAAATAATAACAATAGAGGTCCAGGTGTTATTACGTTTTAGTACATTTATGCCATTTTTTGTGATTATTGAAAAATTATTGAAGAGTGCAAAAGTTTGCACACCCGTAGGACAAAACTCAAGTCAAAACCAGAATCAGAATCAGGTTTATTGGCTATGTGTGTTGACTCACGCAAGGAATTTGGTTCTAGCTGTTGGTAACTCTCAAAAGACAATACAAATTGAAGAAGACCACAATATGCAGAGTATATGACAGATCAGTAATGTTTATAAAGTGTGAGAGTGCATAGTACTAGTAGTGTGCATCACTTAAGATTAAAAAAAGCATTGAATCATTGAATTTGTTTCCATTAATGGTGTATGCAATGCGTGTATTTGTTTCTAAATCTCTATTGGGGTCTGCATAGAGTTTAAATATATCTTTATTCCAAGTAGGTGTGGTCTTAACCAGATTCACTGCACAAAACCGTAGTGTAAATAAATATCAGCGGTTTTAGCGTGACAGTTCCTCGACCTCAGCTTCATCACTCGAGTTCGTATTTGCTCCTAATTCTCATTTTTGTCATTTTTAATTTTGCTCGGATATTTCTGATTTGCCATGCAGTCATGAACTACTTCTCATCACCCCAGTCCTGCTGCTAGCCTCTACTAACTGGGTGAACTTTATGGCAAGCTTTCAAAATAAATAAATAAATAAAGCACATGATTTGTTCAATCCAAGTAATGTATTCATTTGATGTTAAATCCCTGGTGTTCAGAGAGACTTGGAGAGCATGTGGAATGTGCATTCTTTGGCAGGCAGTAGGTGGCCTGCTCTCTCCTCAGTGTTTGCATACATTAATTCGTGGAGCTGTCAGCTATTTGTCATTGGCTGCTGTAAATAAATGAGGAGAGACTTGGCACAGGCCCTGAGCCTGCACTCAGACTGGTTAAATTCATGGCCGTGTTCTGGGACGCTGGCAAAGCCCTCTCGATTACGCGCTCTTGGAGAGCTTTCTGATCCATTTTTTTTTTTTTACTCAGCCAGCACTCTTTTTAATCAATCAGTGGGTTCATTTGTCTAAAGCTGCCAGGATGACATTGACTGAGAGGATTATGGGGCTAGTGCTATGGCTTGAGCTATTCAATAAGAAAAGGAAACATGTTCGAGTCAAAGACAGAGTTGGCATTGATATTTACAGACCAGGTGGCAAAAGGTTTTTGACATTTTACACAATACGAGCTATAGAATGACGCCACATACAAAAATAATAGTGTAGAATAGCATAACATCAGCTAGTTTGTTAGCTAGATTCCTCCAGATACCATCTGCTGCAGAGCTGCATTACCTAATCTAACCAGAAGGGTGAACCTACTTATCTTTAGCACATTGCTATGTTCAGTTAGCTAGCTAGTTTAGCTAATGTTAATATGGGTTTTATGCTAAACATTATATCAAGAAAATTGATTCTGTGTTTTAAATCTCAGTCATTCACTATCATATATATAGTGCATGGCATTTGAGTTCATTGTAAAGGAGAAAACGACTTTGACGAATTTGGACTCTTGCGTAAAAAATCACATGTAAATATCATAAGGTATTAACCTTACAACTATCTGTCTATTAACATGTGTGGCGGATCATAAAACAGTGGTCCAAGACCAAAAAAGTGGTCTAGTTTATTGGTCATTAAAAATTATAAAAAATTCTGGGTCCTTGAGAAACGCTCTTAAACCTCAACTGCTCATTTGTAAGTCGCTCTTGATAAGGACGTCTCTTAAATGCTATAAATATAAATGTTTTCGGTGCTGTGTCACATTGCAGTATTGAGAAATATTCTTTTGTTGAGTGTGCATCGAGTGTACACTCGAAAATCAGTGTGCATTGTTGGTATAAATGATCGAACAAATGAGGAACGACGTGAAGACAACACTACAAAATATCCAGTACACTTTGTAGAAGATAGGGAGCAGTTTCAGGGAACATCAGTAATATGTGCAAAACATTTTACAAATGCATTGATCATCATTATAGATTTATTATTCATTATTTATTTAATACTGTTTCTGGAAATTTCAGATTTTATTCTCATTGAGAAATTATGCTTTTTCCTCTCTTTTGCTTTGGTTGCTAGCACTATATCATGTTTAATTCAGTGGTATTGAACTATTGAAGGCTCATGACAAGGTCCGTCAAGTTCTACACACTACATAGACAAAGTATGTGGACACCTGTTCTTCGTATTACTTGTAGAACATCTCATTCCATAGATTTAGGGAAGGATTTCCATTATAATTTGGAAATTTTCTCTTGGGAATTTAGTTCATTCATCCTCAAAAGCATTAGCGGACTCTGGTACTGAGATCTGTTCATCCCAGAAGTGTCCATTGGGGTTGAGGTCAGATTTCCGTGCAGGACACTTTAGTTCTTCTAATATTTCCTTATGAAACCTTGTACACAGGAGCATTGCCAAACCTTTAATGGTATATTATATAATATAAAAGTTATTTACTTTAGTATAAACATTATTCTGTATTATGGTAATCAGGATTATAAGTTTTCTACATGGTTTGTAAAATGTAAAGCTTTTTTCAAGCCTAAAGTCAGACGATCTGTCACTCCAAACCAGTCGGTCATGTCTACCTGCTCCAGTGAACACCACGAGCAGACAGAATGTACTTTGTTTGTCTGCTCGAGCTTAAAGCCAACAAATTAAATCATGTGCGATGCTTTTGGAGAGTGTGTGTACGCAAACACTTCAGAACTGTCTGAGAGGAAAAACATGGCCTCGCCCACAGCTCGGTGCCAGGCTGCACGTGCAAGTGGGAAGGAATATGGACTGGGTCAGGTATGGAAGGCCGCTCAACACATCACGCTGAATCGTGCTCTTTGTCTCGTTCTACCGTGAGTGGTATGTGCCAGTCAGGGAATGAGAGAGGGGAATGTGTTTAACTTGGTGCTATGCCAGGTTGCACTTTATTCATATAGCTGCATAGTCTGGTTCTTTCCTTCTTTCTCTCTTAACGATGTGTTGCATCGATTTAAAAAGTTGCCATTTGTATCGATGCATCGTTTTGAACATATTAGCATCGGTAAAAGAGATTTATTTATATATAATTATTAGTAGTTGCGTTTTACTATTATTATTTAGAAAGTGTCCAATAATTTGTGACCAATATTTGATCTGTAGTTTGATTTCTCCTCGCTAAACTGTTTCTCCGCACCGCCGCTGCTACGTGAATATGACGCATCACAACACTACAGAGACCGAGGCACATCCTGAGAGTCACATAGTATACAGATCAACATGGCAGAGGTAGAGCTGCGTCTTTCTGCAGACAGAACAGGAAAAGAATGTCTGGTTTGTGAAAGGGCCCTGCGTTAGAAATCAGAAGGCACTTAAGTAAAGTGATGATTTGCTGTCTGTCTGAACCAAAGAAATAAAAGTGACCAATCTGAACTGTATTTAAATAAAAAAGGATCGTATTTTTTGCCACTGCATCATATTGCATTGAATTGCATTGTAATAGGGGTGAATCGTTTCGCATCAGTAGCTGCTTCATGTGTATCTTTAATGTATCGTATTTTCGGCTATGCATCGAGATGCGAATCGCATCTGCGACGGTTATAGTGATGCACATCAATTTGCAATTTAATGAGCATTTACAGCTTTACAATTCTGTAAAGCTGCTTTGAGGCAATGTCTGTTGTGAAAAGTGATATAGAAATAAACTTGACATTGCAAATATATATATATATATATATATATATATATATATATATATATATATATATATATATATATATATATATTACAGATTACTGCTAATTAAGCTTTTTCCAAGAATACATGATTGCTTTCTATTGTAAACTTGTGGTAAAAAAATCCTGAACTTCATGAATACTGGAATCCGACTCATGAGAATTTGGGACAGAATTCAGTTTTTAACTGTCTTTATCTCCTGTTAGCTAACACGAACGCAAGCTAAGTGAATGCTAGCTCTGTGTATTGTGGTATATTTCAAGTCAAGAGTCAAGAGGCTTTTATTGTCATTTCTCCTATACACAGTTGTACACGGTACACAGTAAAAACGAGACAACGTTCCTCCGGAACCCTGGTGCTACACTAAACAACATAGAGCTACAACACAACACAAAGCTACATAAAGTGCACAACAGTTTCGAAGTTTAGCTGCTGGTAATTTAAACATTGAGGATATGAGCGTTTCAGTTGAGACCGACACCAAAATTTCACATGTATATCACATGTAATTTCACTAAATTGTAAATTATTTTGGATGGTGATATGAGTTTTTGTATATTTTATAGCTTTTTACTTAATTTTTTTTTTTTTTTAATGAAAGGGTTTTTAGGCATTTCTTGGAGTTTAGGAATATAAAATGTGTTTAGAGTTATAACATTTGTATGGTATAAATAGATTTTTAGTTTGAAATTAATTGAATTTGGCTATTTGAGCACTTCACTGTATGTGGCAGCTTTTTAGAGACTTTTGGACTTTCCTCAGAATCTTTTCTTCTAGATTGTGGACATTGGATTCCAGACTGAATAAGTGTCATTAATAGAGTTTTAATTTCTTCTGATTGTATGTCCTTTTCTTTTCTGATCAGATGTGTCTGCTGATACTCACAGGTGTGCTTTTACTGCCTTAATGAATGTCATTGTTTTGGAGTCATCTCTCTGGGGTTTTCCTGTCTGGCCTATTCTAAAGCGTGAAAGCCCAAATAGATATTTCACAAAGGTGAAAACCTGTTCTGCCGTCTCAGAGGTGAGGTGCGGGTGTGTGTGTGTGTGTGTGTGTGTGTGTGTGTGTGTGTGTGTGTGTGTGTGTGTTTTGGGGGGGGTGTAGTTTAATTTGGTTTACTTGTTACTCATCCTAAAAATCACCACAGCTCTCTGCATTTGCCTTCTCTCACTCACCGTTGTTAGCTAACACACTCCTCCTGAGTAAACTTGGCACCTGTGTGGGGCTTGACAGCGGCAGGTTTGTTCTTTCAGACCAGGGTGGTGTCTCAGTTCGCACTGTTTTTCTTTACTCTCCCATGCCCCATCCACCCTTCTTTACACCCCCCCCCTTTCTCCACACTGTCAGCTCACAAGCATTCCTCTGGTATTTATATTTCCCTCCCTCGACTTGCCGTGCTCACACAGACCACGGATTCAGCTCAGCCTGAAGGGACGGCCCCTGTATCCCACCTCCTCATTGGCTCGACTAGTCACGTGGCTAAAAAGAGGAGGCTTTCCTGGTGCTCCTCCTGGATCCTGTCGTGATTTTCGGTCTCATACCTCACACGTGCAAGTCGTTCGGCGGACACACTTGTGCAACGTGTGTTTTTGTTTGCTTTACAAGCCAGTCGAGGGCACAGCTTGTCGTAACCATGTTCAGGGAGCTGCCCGAGGCTGAGAGCAGCGAGTGTTTGGGCAGTATGACCCCGGAGACTCAGGACATCTACCTGAGGATGGACCACCGCCGGCGACGTTCCGGGTACAGACTGGGTCGAATCATCGCCCGCCAACAGCTGCTCAAGAGGATAGGTGCAGGTAATTAGGTCCAGGTGGAGCCAGTGAATGGGTCAAAGTCTATGTGTGTGTGTGTGTGTGTGTGTGTGTGTGTGTGTGTGTGTGTGTGTGTGTGTGTGTGTGTGTCGCTCTAGAGCATATTTACTTTGCACTATGTAAATTGAAAGTGGCTGGAGATTTGACTTTGGAGTTTGAAGATTTTAAAGTACACATTCCTGACATTTTGGTGTCATGTCTAACTGTTGAGCTGAGCCGATTGAACTGGTCATGAAGTAATCAGGCTTGGGAGTTTCTTAGAATTGCAACACCTCAGGCAGGATAATAATGAAGAATCTGAGCAAACACTGCTTGACCTTTCAGGTCAGCCTGGCGGCTTTGTCCTAATAGGCATGGATGCTCACCTGGGGGGAGGTGAGTGGAGTAGGTGGTTGGGATCTTCTCACACCCTGATTTCTCCTGAAACACACTGTCATGATGTTGACATTTTTTATGATGGAGACTTTTTTTATTTAATTTGAAATCGTGAGGTACAAAATGACCCTGGGAACATGTTGCGTAGTCCAACATGCGTGCTTTATCATTTATACTGTTTCTTTCAATTGGACATGTCGTTTGGAATCTCAAGGCCCAGGCCCGGGCATGTGGGTCTCACACACACACACACACACACACACACACACACACACACACACACACACACACACACACACACACACACACACACACAAACACACACACACATTCTGGGAATCTTGATGATCTCTGATAGGACACAGGAGGACATGTGTGGTCTTGTAGTTAAGGGGTTCACATGAGAAAGATGTCTGGTCTGAGTTTAACTCAAGGAATTTTGATCGGACCTGCAAGAGATCGGACAAGAGATAGGACAGTCGGGTTTTTTGATGCGAATCTTTCCGCAGAACAAACCCTTAGACTTCTGTGGAAATTCTGATGTTTCACATTTTCGTTGTTCCATTTTTTAATGACATTCTTTTCATCCAATTGAGGAAAGTGCTTGTTAGCACTTAAACTTATTTTTCTGTTCAATCTTTGGATAGAATTCATATTATATAAGAATTCCCAAAGCTGAGTTATTAGTGTTATATATATTAACAAATTATGTTTCTAACATTATATATTAACACATATATATATATATATATATATTTGTTAATGTGCTGTAGCTCTGTGCACATGTGACCCAGATGATTATTTTTCTATAATGTAGTTTTCAGAATTAATGAAATGACACAGGATGCATTTCCTATCTCTGTTTAAGCTCTGTTTTTATCCTGCTTTAATTCCAGTTTGGTGGTTTTATTGACTGTATGTTTATTTATTTAATTTATTTAGATGTACTCGTAACATTTATAGTCTTTTTCATTGATCAGTTTACCTGTAATAGAGTCGTAAAAAATATATATTAGAATATATTTTAAAAACTATACCGACTACTAACAACTATATTATAAGGAAATCGTTTTAAACAACTTTCAACATTTAGATGACATCATACAGAATCTTAACAAATGTTTGTGGACACCTGTTAATTAGTTTGGTATGTGTTTTATTCCACATGTGCAAATTTGCTGTTATAATAAGCTCCACTTTTTTTTAGAAGATGTTCCACTAGATTTTGGAATGTGCTTGTTGAGATTTGTGTGAGATTCATTCAGCCACAAGGGTGTCAGCAAAGTCATGTACTGATGTATAATGAAGAGGCCTAGGGTGCAGTCAGCTTTCACAATCACTCCATAATTGATAAAATACAGCTGATAAAAAACACCGAATTTTCTGTTTGTATGATATGATTCAACACATTGTTTCTGAAGTGAAAACTATTATGATGTACTCAGTGGAGGGTCGTGCATTTGGTACCTGGGCCGTCAGTGAGGACTTACCCGACTTAATCCACCTCTTAATACCACCATTATCACTTCGCAATTATAGAAACCATCAATACTATACAAAAACTTAATATAACAACATGTGGCATTACAGAGAGAGAGGCATTTCATGTATTGGGCGTGAATACCATTTTATTAAAGCAAGCTCCAAACCTCTACACTACAACCACAACTGTACCACCTACATCATCTAGAGCAGTTCAGAATCAATATTTGTCTAATAACTTGACAAAAACATAAAAATGTAAATAAAATACAACCTACTCAGCAGAGATGCAGACTCATTATTTGCATTGCTCCTCAAAAGCTATAATCTAGTGGTACCGCTCGTATTCACTGATCTGGAAGTGGTGAACAAACCCTTTCCCGGGCTGAGACAAGCTAGCTAGCTTCGTGTTTGGCCGACCTCCTCACGATGTCTAGCTTTTCTTCAAAATGGATTTTTAATTATGTCTGAAATAAATCTCTCTTCCTCCGTAGGCATAAAAAAGTATAATTCTGATGTATAAATGTGTGCAGCGCTACACACGTGTTTTGCCAGTCGAATTTGGCTGTAACAGTTTTCCTCTGTACAAGCAATCAGAGGGCGGAAAAATGATGACGCTATTCTGGACCAGCTAGCTGCCCTGCGAGGCAAATATGAAATCTGATTGGTTAAAGAAACAGACCTGTTGCTAATAGAGACTAAGGTAAAAAAGGCCAGCAGTGCTGACTTTGAAGGCCCTGGGCAGATTAGATTGACATGGCAGCACATAGAGGCTGAAATTTGATTGGACAAAACATCTAACATCCACATACACGTACTGGAAGCAGTGCAGCCGAGAGAAACACTACGAAATTAAGAGAATAAACAGTTGGGAATAAATTAACAATTTCATGGAACAAATATTAGCATTTAGGTTGTAAATGTAGCTCAGTGCTTCTGATAGTGTTTAGGCCAGCAGACTTTGATGGCCCTGAACGCCCGCCACTGGATGTACTATTTATTAATACAATATTAATACATGAGTACATACAATAAGTAAAAATCAACATAGAGCATGCTGTTATAGGAAAATTATCAATGGCATGTTGGTATAATGTGGCCTGATGCAGTATATTGATTATTGAACTAAAGTTGACTCTTATTTCTACGTTCACTCACAGTTGCAATTTATTTTAGTTATGCAGCAACACAATTGTATTTTTTATATCTCTGTATAGCTATTGATGTAGTGGAACGTCTGATACACGAGTATGTATTAACACTTACTTACAGAGCAGCTGTCAACAGTGACAATTTCACCAAACTTTGCTTTTTTGTCTTTCTTCTTCCGTTTAATAAGTTAAAAGGGGTTCCCTTTTAAGTTTGGTTCCTCTCAAGGTTTTTTCCTCATACCATCTCGGGGAGTTTTTCCTTGCCACAGTCGCCACTGGCTCACTCATTAAAGATAAACGTATAAAGAACAAAACTATGAGCACTAAACTTATACATTCCCACTTTATAACCTCTTTATCTCTGTGAAGATTCTTTAAGACAACTGTTAAAAGTGCTGTACAGATAAAACTGAATTGAACGAAAATGAATTGAAGTGAATGATTTTGACAGGTTTTTAATCTGCTCATGTCAAAGTCTACTGAAGATAAACTGCGTATTTATTTACCAGAGAAACGATGCCGTCTTCAAACAGGCGCATTGATATAAACCTGTGATTGAAATTTCTTAAACTTCATGAACTCAAACTTTATTTGGCAGACTTTTATATTGAGCAGTTGAGTGTTAAGGGCCTTGCTCAAGCTTGGTGGTAAACATCAGGTAAACCTTCATGCCCTTCTGATCCAACCACGTTCTAACCACTGAGCTACCACTTCCCTAATCTAAACCACATACATTGACATTTGTGTCATTTTGGTAGATTCTTCACTCAGAGCGACTTGCACATATCTTATTTATATAGCAGCTGAAGGTTCAGGGCCTTGTTCAAGGGCCCAGCAGTGGTAACTTTGTGGTGAACATCAGGCAAACCTTCATGACCTTCTCATTCTGAACTACTGAGCTACCAAGTCTCTAATCTAAACCACATGCATGCACATTTATGGCATTTCAGAAGATTCTTTACTCAGAGGGACTTAGCGTGATGTTAATATAGCAGCTCAAGGGCCCAACACTGGCAGCATGGTGGTAAACAGTAAGCAAACCTTAATGCAAACCTCAATCTAAATCACATACATTTACATAATGTCATTTTGGTAGATCCTTTACTCACATATCTATTATATAGAGCAGTTAAGGGTTAAGGGCTTTGCTTAAGGGCCCAATGTTGGCAGCTTGGTGGTAAACAGCAGGTAAACCTTCTTGATCTTCAGCCACATCTTAACCACTGATCTACCACTTCCCTAATACAAACCACATGCATTTACATTTATGGCATGTCAGCAGATCCTCTAGCAGTTGACGGTTAAGGGCATTGCTCAACATTAGCAAATCGAGGTTGATGAGATTTGAATTTAAGACCAGATCAGATCTGATCAGATCTCAACCAGTAAGATACTATTTTTAAAAGAAAGTTCTGTCAAATTCATAAATTCAATGAGTGTATTTGTATTGCGCTTTCAAAGCAGCTCTACAGAGATGTTGTATGAAATAATGTATACGTTTAACGCCTATAAGTTTGTTCTTTTTAATTGTAAGTTTATCCCTAATGAGCCAGGCAGCAAGAACAACTCCCTCAGAAGGCGTGAGGAAGAAACTTTGAGTGGAACCAGACTCAAAAGGGAACCAATCCTCATCTTTAGCATTGAATAGCAACAAAGCTAGATTACACCTCAATATGGGGACGTCTTTGTCCGGTCCCACACGTATGTGTGACGTCCGAGCGTCTGTAAATCATCTCTATTGGCACATGACTCAGAGTGTGAGGGTTCAGTGTAGGAGAAAGTGAAAAGGTCGGTGCTGTGACCCTGATCACACGTTCCTGCATTCCATCCGGTGGGGCGTGTTGACAGAGAGAGAGAGAGAGAGAGAGAGAGAGAGAGTGAGAAAGAGAGAGAGCGCACGTCTCCACTCAGAGTCGCTCAGCCGTGCCTGAATCTGAGCTGCCACACACACACACACACACACACACACACACACACACACACACACACACACACTCATCTTGGCATGGCTTCCATTCCAGAGGCGAGAAGGTTTTCCTGTAGAGAACAACCTCAAGTGTATACATTACACAAAGAATCCAAGGGCGCATGCTAGCTGCGTTTTGGTCTGCAAATTTTTTGTTCTAACCTTCCTTTTTTTTTTTTGCACTAATAACGATCCATTTCTGCTACGTAAGCAGCCAGGGCCTGAAAATGTTTAATCCATGTAGGGGTTAGTGGTGCGATTTTAAGAAATTCCTTTCCTTGCATTACTCAGAAGACAGCAAGTGCTGCATTACTTCCACACTCTGGCATCTCCGATTTTAGTATGCAAGTCCATCTGGTTGCCAGACAGGATCACTGAGGATCTACACATCTGTTACTGCTAATCACTCATATACACACAACCACACACCCACACTCACTCCTTCACAGAAGGAGAGAAAGAGGAGAGAAAGAGAACGAGAGCGCTGGGGTGCTATGGAGAAAAAAAAAGAGAGAGGGATTTGTGTTGAATGCACCCCAAAGCATGTAAGGCACAATAAAATACACAAGCCAGTCAAACAAGCGCTATAGTATAGTACGCACACGGCTCACACACTGGCCGCTCAGTGCACAATCAATGAGCTATTCATGACTTCACGTCGAGGAAATTTCCTGCTGAAGATTTGCACCGAGTCCTCTCCTGAATTCCTGATCGCTTTCTCCATTCACTCGCTTGCATTCACTTGCGCTCACACACACTGCTATATTCAGCCTGCTTTTCCATGGAAATTCATTTCGGAGCCAAAATGGGCGTCGATTTAAAGCGTTTAAGGCTGACGGGTCTGACGAGTCCGAGGAACCGCAACGGCGTGATGCCGAATTTTACGGCTATAAGACTTATATACTTGACAAAGCGTAGGTCTCGTTCGTACAAGTAGCCTGTGTTTTAACGTCAGCGCCGTAGCATCTCGGATAGTAGTGCAGCTGCAAAACACTATATTATATCATTTCTTAAATTATTATCTTAATGGCCTTATTCAAATCTTACATATATTTCATTCTTACTGAGCAGCAGTGGCCCAGGAGTCTCAGCTTGGTTGAAATTTGGTTTGATTTTTGGATCTGCAGGTCATGAGTTCAAATCTCAGTCAAATCAAGCTGCCACTCCTGGGCCCCTGAGCAAGGCCCCATAACTGCTCAGTTGTATGAATGAGATAAATGCAATTTGGTGACATGCAATTGTATTAATTATATTTTATAACTGAGCACTTGAGTGTGATGGACCTTGTTAAAGGACCCAACCATGGCAACTTTGTGTGGCTGGGATTTGAACTCAAGACCTTTAGATCTAAGGTCCAAGGCTTTAACTACTAAGCTATCACCTTCCACACAAGCAGTTTTAGAATGTATAGTGGTTAAGTCCTTGTACTTTAGATCCAAAGTTTTGCATGACTTTGGTCATGAGTTTAAATCTCTGCTAAATCAAGCTGCCACTCCCGGGCCCCTGAGAAAGGCCCTCAACCCAATGATGCTCAGTTGCTCAAGTTTTATAAACTTGCGCTCCAGTCACATGACAGTTGTTTCTGGAACGTCTATAGGCCAATAGGAATTAAACACTTCGAAAAGTGCATTTATCCTCTAGATGATTGCGATACTCCATAGCGGATTATTTTCTGGAAAACGCAAGCTTCAACTTGTTTCGAATTACAGTTTGTGTTTTAAATTTGTGCGTCTTAATTAAGGATGATTTCACTGATTCATATATAATTTCAAACATATTCACATAAAACCTACAGCGGTAAAAGGTCATGGTAGCTTCTAATTAAGTAGATTTAATTTTGTTCGCTTTCACAGTTGTTTTAGTCAAATAAACTAGCACAAGTCTAATTATCTAGTTTTAAAGGAAAAAAAAACAACAAAAAAAAACAAGCCAGAGGTCATCAGCATGAATTTGTTGATGGATTTGGAAGCAGTTTAATGATCCCATCACTAGAACATTGTGCAACATTGTGTCTAAGTTCAGTCCACATGTTTGTACATTGGCTGATGCTTCTGGACTTTGTTTCTTGCACCATCTCTGTATTTAATTTTACTTGTATGGTATTTAGCAGATTTTCTGACCCCGAGATGCCTGAACCAGGGTCCATGGGCCAAAGTTATCTATGCCACAGATAAGAGGAGATGAAAAAATCTGGAAGAAATGCCATTGACACAGATCTTCATTTCCAATCTAATAAAAATATTTTTTTAGAATTAGCAAAAACCTCCCTATGTGAGACCTTACATTTATAGCATTTGGCAGACAGGCTTATCCAGAGTGACGTCAACCATTTATACAACTGAGCAGTTGAAGGTTAAGGGCCTGGCTAAAGGGCCCTGCAGCTTGGTAGAGCTGGGATTTAAACTCATGACCTTGTGATCAGAAGTCCATCATCTTTACCACTGAGCTGATCAGATAGCTGCATGGTCTTGAACAAGAGTGAACTGAGCAGCAAACAAACTAAAAAAAATTTAAAATAAAAAAACTGTCATTGGAGGTCTCATGCATTGGAGGTCTCATGCAATTTTACAAGCACATGGCTGTATTGCTTATAGGTTGAATATCTGTATTAGGCATTAAACACAATTGTACTCTAAATGGGATTGTTTCATTGTTTGGGAAGTTTCCATTGTACTATACGGTTAATTGAAGAAAAACTTAAAAAAAAAAGTGATTTGTAAAAAGTGCATTATTTAATCAGATTAATGTTTTCTAGTTCTATATAAGTATTATGTATTTATATATTTTTTTTCTATATTATAATATGTAGTTTTTAGTGGTGCAACGGATCACAAAACTCACGTTCTGGATCGCGTTCCGGTTTTTGAGTCACGGATCGGACCATTTTTTGGATCAGCAAAAAAAAGACAAATTTCCATTTACTACAAGAAAAGTTACACTAAGAAAAAGCTCCCGTACATGCGAATTGAATGAGGCGGAAAGGCTTTTCAAGTTCATCCGCTCCTCCGCCGTTGTTGTCGGCTGATTAACACGTCCCGTTCACGTGAACATGAACACGTGAACATGAGCAGAACCCGAAGAGAAGAAAAAATATTGTCACCAAATAGATTAAACACTAAAGTAAAAAAGACTGAAGACTCCTAATGACATATGATTGAACATCAACTGGAAGTTTGTTCCACCACCATAATGCCAGAACAGAGAAGAGTCTCGAAGCATCTCTTTGTGGAAGGTCTTAAAGATGGTGGGACCAGTCGAGCAGTGGTGGATGATCAGAGGAATTGCAGTGCATGAAGAGTGAGAGATCCTGTTGTTTTGTTTCTATCCTCTGAGGTACGCTGAAGTGTTTGAAGTACTTGAATTCCTCCTCTCTTGCCCACTCAGTGGGCGTCCATCTTTAGCGTGGTTAGAGGTTTGCCTATCTGAGTGCCAGCCTTCTGAAGTTTTTGAGTGTACGAGTTTCACCAGAGATTGAATTCTGAGTCAATTATTATTCATAGAAACATGAAGCACGCCAGGGAATCCATTTCTGGAATTTCATCAGGTTTTCACACATGGTCATATTCAAACCGAAGAAATTGTCCCAGAAAGGTTTTTATAGTGGAACTGGAGAACGGACTCAGAGAGACATTCGTTACAGAGATGAAACAGCGATTCAGAAACGACTTCCAAAAGTAATTTACTAGATGTCAGTTTTGCTTAGTTTGCAGCCTCTATAGTTATTCACACCCTTTTAAACCGACTTTAAACGCATATTTTAAACCCACACACACACACACACACACACACACACACACACACACACACACACACACACACACACACACATATTTGGCACTTTTTTACAACTCAATATGTACATTCTTAGAAAAAAAAAACGAGTCTATGACAAAAGACTATTTGGAAGTAATGCACAAAAGAAATTCTCCTTGGAGCCTCACAGAAAGTGTATCACATAAACTTCACCAGATGTGAACTGGAATGGTGTTTTGTGGTCACGTTTTCGTTGAAACCACGATATTTTATTACGTCCAATGTTGTTTACTGTCCAAAGTGTCACTCGCGCTTTCACGTTAGACGCTGATGAGTGTGGAATTAACTATACATTATTAATATGTACAGTATACTTGGTTTGATCTTCCCCTTTTCTTCACCTGATCTTCTCATTCTCTCCACCTGTTCTTCTCCTTCTACTTCTCTCCACCTGGTCTTCTTCATCTCCTTCACTTCACCTGATCTTCTCCATCTCCTTCACTTCACCTGATCTTCTCCTCCTCTCCACCTGATTTTCTCTTTCTCTCCACCTGGTCTTCTCCTTCTCTCCACCTGATTTTCTCCATCTCCTTCACTTCACCTGATCTTCTCCATCTCCTTCACTTCACCTGATCTTCTCCTTCTCTCCACCTGATCTTCTCCATCTCCTTCACTTCACCTGATCTTCTCCTTCTCTCCACCTGATCTTCACCTTCTCTCCACCTGTTCTTCTCCATCTCCTTCACTTCACCTGATCTTCTCATTCTCTTCACCTGATCTTCACCTTCTCTCCACCTGGTCTTCTCCATCTCCTTCACTTCACCTGATCTTCACCTTCTCTCCACCTGATCTTCTCCATCTCCTTCACTTCACCTGATCTTCACCTTCTTTCCACCTGATCTTCACCTTCTCTCCACCTGATCTTCTCCATCTCATTCACTTCACCTGATCTTCTCCATCTCCTCCACTTCACCTGATCTTCTCCTTCGCGTCACCTGATCTTCTCCATCTCCTTCACTTCATCTGATCTTCTCCATCTCCTTCACTTCGCCTGATCTTCTCCTTCTTTTTATCTGATCTTCTCCTTCTCTTCACCTGATCTTCTCCATCTCCTTCACTTTGCCTGATCTTCTCCTTCATTTCACCTGATCTTCTCCTTCTCTTCACCTGATCTTCCACCTGAAATTCTGTAAAGCTGCTTTGAGACAATGTCTGTTGTGAAAAGCTCTATAGAAATCAACTTGACTTGACTTGTAATTCAGGATATATACATTTAATGATATATATATATAATGATAATGTACTTCCAGGCAGATCTTCCTGGAAGTACACACCTGTTCTGTGACTTACACGGCTAATCATTAACAGTGTCAGGACTGTGTGAAAAGGTTTTAGAGTAACACACCAAGTCAGCGATTAACAAGAGCCTGCGTCGATCCACAAACTAGCGCCGAACTCTAATGAATAAAAAAGTCTCAATTATATTTATATTTATATGACTCGCATGTTAAAATCCAGAAAATCGAATAAATGCACTGTTAGGAAACATTCGAATCAAGACTTTTCCTATTTAATGAGACGAATCCCAGATCATTCCAGAAAATCCCTGGGAATTGAATATCATGATGTCATCATCTGTTCATATAGGAATACGTTTTAAACAGAAGCAATGCAAATAAATGTACACATAATTCATTGGATTGACATTTGGCTACTCGAAATTGTTGCAAGACTGTAAAGAGTTTTAAAGACCAAACCCATAATCATCAAGTGGTGGCCATTCGTGTAACGTTTGTGAGGAAAATACGTTCCTCTTTTAACACAGTGATAAAACGGAGCTACATTGCAGTGCAGCTAAAACCCAGTTCATCCAACAAGTTCATGTATAGAACATTTAGTCATTTATTTGATCTACATGCATTCATTTTACCAACATATGACCATCCCATTTCTCATGTTGATGATCGCAAATGTTGAGCTATTTTATGAGTTGCTCAGTAGCTCCTAGTTTTATAACCACAAATGACTGTATAAGACTGTAGAAAGAACATTACTTATAATCTTATACTCCAGTGCTCATGTTAGTTCTCTCTCTCCAGTGTTGTGTATTGTTGAAAGATTTATGATCACACTCTTGATATCACCTAAATGAGGATGGGTTCCCCTTTTGAGTCTGGTTCCTCTCAAGGTTTCTTCCTCATAACATCTAAGGGGGTTTTTCCTTGCCACCACAGTCACCATGGCTGCTCATTAGATATAAATGCACACCGTTCACCTTAACTGTTGATTTCTGTAAAGCTGCTTTGAGACAATGTCTGTTGTGAAAAGCGCTATAGAAATAAACTTGACCATTTATCTAATTAAAATCAACATTTTAATAGTTCTGGAAGGCTGGATCTGGAGTTTTAAACGATCCAGCTGGCCAAACACTATATACATTTATATCGTAACTTTTTCTTCATATTTTCAAATGATTTTTGTAGCAGGATGACTGTATATGTGGTATCGCCTCGAATGCTTTTCCACACTCCTGTAAGGATTTCAATCAGATTAGTGGTCAAACGCCGAACGCAAGTCGAGGCAAGAAGCGGAAACGCTACCGGATAACTAGACGACTCCTCTAGTGAAGATTTAACAGATTGATGTCTCGTGCTTGTGTAGCCAAATCTTACACATCTCTGGAATTGTACAAAGATGAACACCATTCTTCCAAACGATAGTCCTTCAGCTGGTGGTCTGAAAGGGATCACCCTTTCTGATTCTGTATTGAAACTCTCCTTAGAAGCTTTCAGGAAAGTCTGACATGGAGGTGTGGTTATGCTAGAAGGAGGGAATGATTTCATTACAGGATAAAGGTAAATAATGGGTCGGATTATGGATTAATTTCGCAACGATTCTCTCATCTAAAGAGGCAGGATAGTTTCCGCTCTCCTTCTTTCATTTGTATGTAAGTTATAAATCTTCACTTTCTATTTACTGCACGTGTTTTATTCCTCATACCCTGCATAGCAATTTACCAATAAATACCATTTTCTATTAATGTTAATCTATGAATAATGTGTAGTCATGTAGAGTTTAAATCCCACCACCAGCACACTGTCACTGCTGGGCTCTTGAGCAAGGCCCTCAAATCTCAGTTGCTCAAGTTGTATTAATGAGAATTGTAAGTCACTCTGGATAAGGGCATCTACCAAATGCCATAACTGTAAATGTATGTAAATTTCTCAACATATTCAGAGCGAACTACATTTTATTGCCGAGCGTCCATCGTGCCTGTATAGTACCTGTATAGACACTGTTACTATGGAAACAGTCATGCATTTTGGGTAAGGGCTCAATTTCAAATCTGTGATTTAAATAGAAATGAGAACGATTGTCAATTTTTTTTGGTAAACTCTACACCAATCATCGCTGTGGTAACCTTTTTTCTATATATTCTTTCTTTTTTTTTATCAAGCTTATCATTTCTTTGTCTTAAACTGTTGTCCATTATTTGAGGAGGTTACTTGGATTGCTCCTAGAACAAACATTCTTATCTGCAAGCTTCCACACTTCTGCTTCTTGCTTTGTTTGCGAAATTTGGTTTCTCGCTGCTACAATCCTGGCTGACAGGAGCCCCCTGCTGGTGAATACGTTGTCGCCGGATTCTGAACGGAGAGAAAGACCGGCCTTGTTTTCTTGTACTAACCGCAGAAGTTCAGCTGTTCAGCTTCTAACATGGCTTCTCAGCAGAACAACAACTGTCTGAATGTAGACACGTTCTGAATAATAGTCCACTGTGTGACGTGTGCGCTGTTCAAAAGATCTATAATAACACACACACACACACACACACACACACACACACACACACACGCCGGTATGGTTTGCATTCAGCAGCATGGACCAAGTTCTACATGGAAAATGTGATTACAGTCCTGTATTTTCTGAGCTGTTTGTGTGTAAGTGTGTGTGTGTGTGTGTGTGTGTGTGTGTGTGTGTGTGTGTGTGTGTGTGTGTGTGTGTGTGTGTGTGTGTGTGTCTGTTTTCTTTATTATAAAGCAGAGGGAATTACAGGATACATAAGCGGTAGTTACACAGCACGCGGCAGCCATGTGAAGGACTGTTCTGTCAAATTGTTGCCGTCGGATGAACTTGCATGACATGCACACATTATTACAGGGTGTCTAAGTCTTTTTACAGACACACACACACACACACACACACACACACACACACACACACACACACACACACACACACACACACACAGAGCACAAGTGGAATATACAGTACACACAATGCGTATATTCACCTCCACTGCATTTGGATTCACATTTATTCACACTTACAAATCAACTCAAACAGTCTCATTTACTGAGAAGTGGCTTCTTAGTGGTGTTGGGATTTGAACTTACAACCTTCTGTTCAGAAAGCCACTGAGCCACCACTTCCCACATACACACTACTGCTTCAAACACAGCTTTATCTGAAGTAAATGCTACACTATATAGGCACAAGTTTGTAGAGACTTGACCATAGATTCGTATCTGGTTTTTAAACATCCCATCTCACATTTAGTCCCCGTTTGCTCTTATAATAACCTCCACTATACTGGGAGGATGTGCCGCTAGATTTTGGAGTGTGTTTGTGGAGATTTGTGTGAGATTCATTCAACCACATGGGAGCCACATGGGAGTTCTATAGCCGGAGATTTTCCATTAAAACCCATGTACATTATATCTTTATGGAGATCAGTTTGTGCACAGGGATATTGTCATGGTGGAACAGGATTGGGAATTCTAGGTTAAGTGAAGGGAAAATTTAATTTTACATTATAGTAGACACTGATTACAGTTATGCCTCCAATGTGTGTTTGGGGAAAAAACACATACGGCTGAAAAATCAGGTGTCCCAATATTTTTGTGCATATAGTGTACATATACGCACATGACTTACAATACATTTTGGAAAACCAATTTTCTGATGCAAAATACCAACTTTAAATGGATCATTTTCCAATTAATGCACATTGTCAAGTGTTTTATTTCTCACACTGCAAAGCAATTTGCCAACAATTACCATTTTTTATTATTTTTTATTAATGTTTACTTTTAATCAATTTATTTTTTGTTACATTTCACATTAAGGAACAGCTTTTTTTTTTTTTTTTACTTTTGAACCGTTTCCTGTTTAAAGTCAGTGTCTGACTATTACGAAGCTCTGAAACTGGAGACGCCTTCTGTAAATGCAGTCATTTTCTCTTCATTGAAAACCGTACCATATTCAAAGTGGTCTACATTTTAATGCAGTGTCCATTGTAATCTTGTAGACACAGTTACTATGGAAACGGTCATACATTTTAAGTACTTTAAAGCTGTGATTTGAAGTGTAATGAGAACTATTGTGAAATTTAATAGTAAACTCCTACTGACCAATCAGAATCATGAACCCGTGACCGTTGTGGTATCATTTTTCTAGCTAAGAAAAATGGCTCCATGGTCGTCCATGAACATTGAAACTCAGTGTATTTCTATAGTGTTTGCATGTTGATTCCACACCTCGTACATTGTTTGACGATTTGGTGAGGAAAACTAACTCAACAGGTTCCACCAACGAGGTTGTCGAGCTGTGAAGAACTAAAGACCAGAGATCTTCTCAAATCCGGGGTAATGTCATCTGTCAGGGTGAAAGACAAGCACATTTGCTAAAGCCTATGTAATGGCTGTCAAAACACTTCAGCATGTGTGGGAAAGTGGCCATGAGCCAGGGTCTGGAAGTGTTTATCTGGTGTACAGAGTGTGACTGGGAGATATTTAGCAGTGACTGACTTCTGATTGATTTCTTGCTGTGTTCTGAGGCCATATGAGGCTTCGAGAAGATTTTTGGAATTCAGGGCAGAGGCAAATAACAGCTTGGTATAACAGCTTGCTTCAGAGAAAAGTGGTGTATGGCAGCTACACACCTGCTCAAGGACTAGTCTAGTCTCATGAGGATTCTTAGTACAGGAATTGGCTTTGCTTTGAAGGCTTTGAGACACCAAGTGGTGGATGAAGAATCGGATAAGGAAACCTAGTGATGACTGACGGTCACCTTGTGTCATGTCGCCTAAGGAAATATTATTTATCCTTTATAGCTGTGTATTAATTTTCTAGAATTATCATGAGTCTTTGCTTCATCTTATCGTAATGAAAATGATGCCAAGTCCTTTTTGTCCAGTTTGTTCAGCTCCTTACTCAGTTTGAGCAGATTACCTTTCAGATTACCTTTCATGCTAATTAAAGATAACTTTCATGCTAATACCCCAAACTAGCCACTATCCAAGCTGGACATTCAGTGTCATTGATGTAGTAGAAAATCTTTTCAGATGGCCTAACATTGCTAGCTGGCATTATTTCCTCCCTTTCGCTTTTGAAAGCATTTAAGGGGGAATGTTGGGGTTGTGGCAAAAAGGCTTGCCGAGGCTAGAAAAGGCTTAAGTTGATTAAGTGTGAAGTCCATAGAGCATCAGTTTTGGTCAGTAATCCTCTAACAAACTGCATAGTGGCAGCTTTCGGGCTTTCCGCAAAATATCCTCCAGATTTTTTGAATGATTTTTGGTCCAATGTTCTTTTTTTTCTGTACCGTATTAAATTATTCGCAGAGCAGATGGTGAAATCATAATTCTTATTCCTTTTGACCCTTGCACAACGCTCTAGACATATTTTACACAAATCACGTCTGCCCTGAAAAGCACTTAAATATTATTTACTAGTCTAGAATCTTCCACCATGTGTTGAGCAGAATCCCTCAGGGGTGCGTTCGAGGTCCCGGGTCATTGTGCTGCAGGAGAATTTGTAGGTTATGTAATGTGTTTTTGCTGAAATTTGGAGGTGGTTCAGTGTCATGCAGGATCTTATTGTTGCTGGAAATGAGACATGCCATGAGGTGTGCTACATCCTTCTTTTGGGTAAAGACAAATTAATATTTATTTAAATTCCATTCCATTTGCATAGCATTTCTAACAACTTTGGCCCAAAGCAGCTTTGCAGAAATAAATACATTACAAATATCAATTTTGGGGAGGTTGTAGCTCAGTAGTTAAGGCTTCGAGTTACCGGTCGGAAAGTCAGGGCTCAAGCCACTGTATCACCAAGCTGCCACTCTTTGGGCCATTGAGCAAAGCCTTAAACCCTCTGTGTGCCAGGGGTGATGTATCATGGCTGACTCTGTGCTCTGAAATGTTCTAACATTGCTGGAATATGTGAAGAAATAACACTTTCCTGGTGGGATCAATAATGTGTTCTAAAAGAAAAAAAAATTTACAAGTTAAAGTAAAAACTACCTGAAGAAGAATGTTATGAGGAGGAAACCTTGAGAGAAACCAGACAAAAGAAAACCCATTCTCATCTGCTTGACCCTAAATGTCCATGCAGTTCCATCATTGTTTGAGTTATGAACTGTTCACTAATAGAGACTTAAATTTGAAACTTTTCATGCTAATTGTGGCCCCTAGTCATTGTACCAAACTTGGACCAAACTGTCTATAATAATTACCGTTCAAATCCATTCTCATGGTTCTTGAGTTGAAACCTTCAGAGAAACCTCATGGTTCATGTGGAACCATCCTCAGCAGAAGTTTCCAGTTAAAGAGAGTATTCCATCTAGTAGTAGGGCATCAGAATGAATCAGGCATGTCAGGAAAAAAGAAATATGTGGCACAGCTTTATAAAGGGGAATTATAAAGGGATTGGCATGTTTAAGACTCAAAGCAAGGTGAGTTCATAAAAGGTTTAAGCATCACTTAGAAGTATGTGTGTTTCTGCGTGTGCTTGTGTGTGTCTATTGGAGTACTGCCACAGCCTTGTGTACATTCATGCTTCTGCCCTTTAGTGCCTTATCAGCAGTCAGCTTTTGTTTTCTCTGCTCTCTGAATCAATACACTTGCTGTTTATCTTTAAACGGGTGCCCGGACTCTGTGATTTTAAAGGTCAGTCAAAGAAAATCTACCTTCAAAATAACATTTTATTAGTTTCATTTTGTATAAAATGTTCCGACTACTGCTTCATCATCAAGTGCTCTAGTATTTGTCACTCCTGGGGATATTTGAAAGACGGTAATTTAGCATTGTGAGTCACATCAGTAGAAGTCAAATATTTTACATCCAATCCAATATGCTACTGTTAGACGCTTTTCCAGTTAGGGGATTTATTTTCATGTCTCATCCTTCTTCTCATAAACTCTGTAATTCCCATTTACCGTTTATTAAAGTCTCCTGAAAGAGGGTTTGAATTCTGGCTTTTAAGATGATGATCAGTGACATGGTTATGACAATTGGTATTATATATATATATATAATGACGGCCATCCTCTTGAATGCAGCTTTCAATCCTTTGCTTGAAATTGTCTATCACTTGGGCCGACAGCTGTTGATCAATTGTGGGTACTCCATAGGAAGAAATCTCATGATGACAAGTCAGGAGACCTTGGGGGCCATGGCACGTTGCCGAAACATGAAATCAGCTGCCCATGGAACATGTTTTCAAGAATTTCCATTGGTGCGTTGGCAGTTAGCAAACAAACAATGTTTTAACATCTACTGCTTCATTGTGACTGAATTGGCATTTAATTTAATTTTAACAACATTTTAAAGTGTTTTATTCGGCTTATACCACAGCCCCACGCTATATATCTTGGAGTATATATTTGGAGCCAGTAGAGTGTTAATAAAGTCAGGTACTGATTAAGGTAAGGCCACTTGAGATCTTCGACACACTTCTAACCCATGTAAAGCATGTAAAACCATGTAAAGCCGGCTTTGTGTACATTGCCATTATCATGTTGTAACAAGTTTGGCTCTTCTAGTTTAAGTGAAGGGAAAATGTCATGCTACCACATCCAGAGACGTTCTATACAGTTGTGTACCTTCAACATTGAGGTAACAGTTTGGGGAAGAACCATATATAGATGGAAAAGTCAGGTGTATTGAAGCAAGTGCATTCGATATTAATATATTATAGATATATGATAACTTATTCAAACCTTCTGACCAATCAGATTTGAGAATGCAACATCACCTTGGAAAGAATCAGGGATAACGGATGGCCACATGATGAATGGATAAAAATGATGGTCAGAAAATGTCAATGTTTAGGTTAGAGATGACTAGAGGTCGACCGAATTTTTAACATTTGTTTATGAATCGGCATCGTCCGTGTACGTTCTGTGTATAACTCTCTCATACCAACAGGGGGCAGTAGTCTGTATTTGGCATCCAAACAAGGAAACCGGAAGAGGTATAACTGTGAATATATAAAGCACGCAGTGTTTACACCTGCCGTTATTATTTAAGAGTTAGATTTTATGAGATGAAGGGGGAAAGAAATGATCATCATACAGAATATTGTCCATCGGATGCCCTGAGAAAAACCCATATCGGTCGACCTCTCGACGTGACTGACAACCCTATGACATCATATTTTTGGAGAAATTTTTAGGTGTTGATTGTTTAGAAGACTGAAATGTCACTTCTTTCACTTAAACACTTTATTTTTCTGCTGCCCAAGCAAGTCTTAGCTTTATTCCTAAATGCCCTAGGTCGCGGTGATAACGGTGTGAGAAAGCTGTCGCATTATTTCTCAGCCCCAGGTTTTTAATTAACATAAGCACCCCTAGTGGGTAAGCATGCGAATTACAAAAGGTCTCTAACATGAGCTGGAGAGATCCCACAGCTCTGGTGGGCATGAGGAAGGAATTCTGGGCACAATGTCAGAGCCAGGCAGCGCACTTGGGGGAAATTACACTGGTAGGAAAGTATGCGCTCAAACACAGGTTGGGAGATACAGGGCGATAATTCATTAACGAAACCGGATGGTGAGTTGCGAGTGCGAAATGTTGGATTGCTGAAGGTCCACTGTTTGGTACAGAATTTGGGAAAAACCAGGGGAGTTTAGCTTCCAAGAAGTGAGCATAAGCCATCTGATGAAATGTAAGGGAGGTGTGTGATAAACAATCCCTTTTGTACAGAACCTTAACAGTCTCTGTGTTCTTACACGAATCCAGGAACCCTGCCACTGTGCTTTAAGCTTCAGATGTGTTTGGGTCACAACCATAGTACACAACCATACACAGAGCTCATAGCTTATTTAAGTATTTGTATACATGACAAACAGAGTTACATTTATTGTATGTTGTAAAAATGGTTCTATCCATTTTTCTAGTTAATTTGATGTGTCATATAATTAGTACCTACACTGTAGCACCTTTTTACCAGGTACGTGACTGGAGTAATTACTGCACTCATTGTTTCCAACTAGAACTCAGTCATGTGTCACACCTGATTAATGGCACCGTCATACCTTCATGACTTTCCACCTAGTCAGTCGCAGACATTTTCAAACCTTTCCCGTCAGTCATGTCACCTCATCTCATCTCATCTTCAGATCTCGGAAGACTAACAGTGCTTTGTTTACAGGTTTCTGTTTTTTAGAATTTACAGTATGAGAGCCGAGTCGAGCCTAATGCAGACTCTGATTCATTCTCATGCCTGGTTTGAGTTATGCAGTTTGGGGGGGGGGAGTTTTGGTTGCAGACATGTCTGTAAAGACTGTATCTATTTCCTGTAGCCTATTATCCTCTTTATCACGAGGGTCTAGTTTACCTTAAAGCAATAGAATAGAGGAGTAAAATACATGAAGTGGTTTATAAAGAGAAGCTGCGTCACTTGGCTTTTATTGGAAACCCAATACATAAACACGGAGCTGTAAGAAGAAAAAACCCCACTGTGGCACAGCATGGGCTGAAGTTCAGGTTTGTTATACCAGAATGTGTAAATTGGCAGGTTTACGCAACACTACAGATTGGATTTCTGGTAGCAGGTAGCTTAGTTTGATCTAAGTTATGTTTTAACTATGACTGAATTCGTTTGCCAGGAAAAGTTCTATACTTTTATATATACAGTACAGACCAAAAGTTTGGACACACCTTCTCATTCAAAGAGTTTTCTTTATTTTCATGACTATGAAAATTGTAGATTCACACTAAAGGCATCAAAACTATGAATTAACACATGTGGAATTATATATGGAATTATATACATAACAAAAAAGTGGAAAACAACTGAAAAATGTCATATTCTAGGTCCTTCAAAGTAGCCACCTTTTGCTTTGATTACTGCTTTGCACACTCTTGGCATTCTCTTGATGAGCTTCAAGAGGTAGTCACCTGAAATGGTCTTCCAACAGTCTTGAAGGAGTTCCCAGAGATGCTTGGCACTTGTTGGCCCTTTTGACTTCACTCTGCAGTCCAGCTCACCCGTAAACCATCTCGATTGGGTTCAGGTCCAGTGACTGTGGAGGCCAGGTCATCTGTCGCAGCACCCCATCACTCTCCTTCTTGGTCAAATTGCCCCTGATGCCTTCAGTGTGACTCTACAATTTTCATAGTCATGAAAATAAAGAAAACTCTTTGAATGAGAAGGTGTGTCCAAACTTTTGGTCTGTACTGTATATAAAAAAAAATGTAAAAAACCCCATTCTTGTGACAATTCGTACAAGTTTCAATAAGCAAAGGCGGTTTATACGTTTGTTATACGTTTGTCTGGTGTTGCTGTGTTAAATATTAGCGTTTAACTGCGTTTTAACTGCTATAACATGGTGTTTCTCTGTACAGTGCTACATTTTACATCTATGCCATTTATAACTATGGGGTTAAGGGACTTTCTTTGGCGCCCAGCTTGGTGTTGCTGGGATTTGAACTCCAAAGCCTAACGCCTTAACCATTACGCTACCACTTTCACTAAGCTAAATTCATGCTAAGTACTTAGCATATGGTGTGGAAGTAATACCCTGACCAAAAAACGTAACTCTCATTCGTTATATTAAAAACAGCTTGCCACTGGGTGTGTATTGAGTTAACCTTGAAAGCTACTTGTATATATGTATACTTGTATGGGTCATAACTCTTTGGCAGCGGCGGATCTTGTGTGTTGAATGCAATACCAAGGCTATTATACATTACATAAGGAATACAGGATTGAATTGACACAAGCCATTTCTTGCTAAAAGTTCAATAACGAATGTGCTGCCATGTTGCGCAACACGATTTTTCCTATAACAGCAAGACCCAACCTGGTCCAAACATCAGATTTTTTCCCACCATTTATAAAGAGTTATAATGAATCTTTTAAGACATTTGCAAAACAACATAGTTTCTTGGTAATACTTGCATCATAACAGCTATGATAATTCATTAGCTCATCATTCTCTGTTTATTATTTCCTTTTCCTTTGTATTTAATAAGACCAGAAATATGCAGCTTGTCTGATTAGAGGGAAAATGGAAACAAGCGCAAATTCCCCTGCTGTGAAGACTGCTGGAAAATGATGACTTACACTCGATTTTCGCGACCTTTTCATTTGGAACCGGATTGAGAGTAACTCGCGAAAAATCTGATAGTGTGTGGTTTGAATGTTTGGAGTAACATTTCAAAACAGAGTTTGTACTAATAAATGACATAAAAATGTTTTAAAAAAATATTTAATTATTGTTTTATGCATTTAAAGTAGTAAATAAATCATTTATGACAAGTAATTCACAATTTTTGTTTTACATGTACAATTCCTCTTATACAGACTGTATAAAACTGTAGAAAGATCATTACTTATAATCACACACTCCAGTGCTCATGTTAGTTCTCACTCTCCAGTGTTCTGTATTGTTGAAAGATTTATCATCAAACTCTTGATGTCACCCAAATGAGGATGGGTTCCCCTTTTTGAGTCTGGTTCCTCTCAAGGTTTCTTCCTCATAACATCTAAGGGAGTTTTTCCTTGCCACAGTCGCCACGGCTGCTCATCAGGGATAAATGCACACCGTTCACCTTGACTGTTGATTTCTGTAAAGCTGCTTTGAGACAATGTCTGTTGTGAAAAGCGCTATAGAAATAAACCTGACTTGACTTGAAAAAGGATCCATCAAAACCTCACGATTTTTTGTTACTCGCGAGGGGTCATAGAACGTATCGAGGTTGCACTGTATTGCAAAGAGCGGAGAGTAAAGACTCCTTACATGAATGTATAATAATACGTCCACAAACTTGGAGGAGGCCTGAGGTCCAAAAGTGTTCAATAAGGATGACAGAGATTTATAGCAGGCCACTCAACCCATGTAATGCATATCTTCATAGAGCAGGTTTGGGTCTCGTAGTTCAAGTAAATTTAAAATATCATGCTACTGCATCCAAAGGCATCATATACAACTGTGTTCCTTCGGCTTTGCGATCACAGTTTGGAAAAGAACCAAATATGGCTGGAAAAGTCAGGTGCCCCAATGCATTTGTCCATAGTATGTATGTATCTTCTTCTTCTTTCAGCTTCTCCTATTAGGGGTCGCCACAGCGGATCATCCGTCTCCATACCCCACCGTCCTCTACATTTGCCTCTTTCACACCATCTACCTGCATGTCTTCCCTCACCACATCCATAAACCTCCTCCTTGGTCTGAATATAGTCAGTTATAAGTGAGGTACTGATGTTCAGTAGGGTGATGAGGTCTCAGTGTTGCAATTCATCCTGAAGCTGTTAAATAGGATTGAGATCAGACTAGAGCAGGCCACTGAAGATCTTCCACTCTAAACCATGTAAAGAATATCTTCATGGAGCTGGTTTTGTGTACAGGGGCAATGTCATGAACAGGTTTGGATCTCATAGTTTAAGTGATGGGAAAGTTTAATATTAGCATATAATATTCAATGGCATTCTTTATACTCAGGACTGAATTGTATTGTATTATTAAAGTTATAAATGAATACGTTCTTAGAAAGAGAGAGAGAGAGAGAGAGAGAGAGAGAGAGGACGTGAACAATGTGCATTTGTGCTGCACCTCTACTAACAATGAAGCTGTTAGTGTTTACTCCTGGTGCCTTTTTCTGTGTGTTATATTTCTCATAATTCGTCAATTTCACCTTCTGTCTTGGCAACTTGTGCCTCAACCCATTAATCATTTATCCTCTATTTACCTATTTACCTCAGTAGGGCCACTAGGAAATGCGTACAACAGCTTTCTCACTATGCAACTGTTGCAACAATTATTTCAAATGCATTTAATGAAGGAATCTTTAACACACACCTTCCTTCCAATTAATCATGTTTGTGTAATAAGTAAATATATAAATATACTGCACCGATGATATTAGATTCAACCTACAGCCAGGAGCTACTGCTATAGATGCCGGAGCTACAAAATCCTTTCTGAGCAGGAAGAAAAATTAGTTTCAAAAGGGGTTTGGAGCAAGCCGTCATGTTTGCACGATGCTGATTTGTGCAGTTAACAAAGCTGTGTCTTTGACTTGAATGGAATCCTCGGTGGCATTTTGCGAGCTGCTTGTGCTTTGTCCTGCTTGTATCGGCGGATTGTTGTGGTTTTCGCCCACGTCCAGTGATCCAGTCGGGCCACAGACATCGGGCTGGCGTGTGAGGAGGGCACAGCGAGCTTACACAGACCGGGACGGTGTGAGCATGCTGCACAGGCAGCCACGGAGCGCACTGATTCACTGGATGCTGGTTGCCTGGGCGTGAGGTCATGTTTTCCACATTTTTTGAACAGCCTACGCTTTTTTCTTTCGTTCTTTTCGACCTCTTCTTGCTGGAAATTTGCTCCCAAATTTTCCCTCCAGGACTTCTTCCTAGCAAAAAACTTCAGTATTTAGCATCATTACTGTAACGAGTCATTCAATCTCTTTTATGAAACTACAGTAGACGGATGACACCGGGTCACGGGTTCGAAGATACGACTCCGATGATGACGACGTTTAAGTTTGATTGCTTCAGACAACGGGAAGGTTTAAAAAAAGTCGCAAGTTACGACATGCCACTGTGGCACCCAGCCAGGACGGTGCTGCCAAAAAAATGTGTTAAAAGCACTCGGAAAAAGAGCTGCAGCAGTTTTATTGGGAGAAGGAAAAAGGGGGTGGGGCTAAGAGCAAGTCAGGGAGGGGAGTCACTAGGGGTTCATGTATATGACTGCAGGAAGAGAGAGGAGTTCTTAAAAAAAAAACCGAAGAGGCAGAGAAAGCAAGAGGGGCCGAGCGAAGGGAAAGAAGCAGATGAGATCAAACAAAGCATAAGAAGAAGTGAAAAAAAGGAGTGCTCCTAGAAAGTCAGAATGAACGTGGTTTAATCATGGTAGCAGAGCTACTCCAAACAGAACACTAATGAAAATTTCTCGTAAGTACCTTTTTTTTTAATTAGATGATGTTGAAATTTCGAGAAGGAATTATCTCCACATGCTTCTGTGGAAGAAAAGCAGAACGTGATGTATGGCTCTTGGCTCTTACCTGAGACTGGCGCCTATTTCTAAGTCTTACAATCCATCACTATTGGCAGATGCACTGTGTCATCACTTCTTCAATACAAGCAGAGTTTGCAGTATCTGACTTCTTCTTAGTGTTGTATATGGATTGTGTTTTTTTTTATGCAGTTGCGATAAATAATACAAGAAATGCGTTTTGGCGGTCGAACAACCCACTCAGCATTTTTAGGCATTATCCGAGCGATAGAATGGGTTGTTCATTCTCTATCTATCTATCTATCTATCTATCTATCTATCTATCTATCTATCTATCTATCTATCTATCTATCTATCTATCTATCTATCTATCTATCTATAAAAAATATACTGATTACAATAAAAAAGATCTACAAATATAATATGTAGCATTCCTGAACTGTAAGTTGTGAGAACAAGGTGATGTCATTATTTAATCCTAATATCTGATTTCTCTGAATGATAAACGTCATTATTTGCCATTCATTTAGATTTAACATTTCATTATTTTGACTCAAAAACTTGCTACCATTTCTTATACTGTATTTGACAACTTATCGATTCTATTATCCATCGAATACTTTGTCATTTTTGACTTCAAGATTATTACTGACACCATATGGAATAAGGTTTGTCCATATTTAGTCCTCATTTGCTGTTAGAAAAACCTCCACTCTTCTGGGAAGATGCTCCACTAGATCTTAGTGTGTGTTTGTGGAGTTTTGTGTGAGATTCGTTTAGGTACTAGTAAAGTCAGGTAGTGATGTAGGTGAGGTGAGGAGGCCTGGGGTGATGTTTGAATTCATCACAGAAGTGATCTATAGGGTTGAGGTCATAACTCTATAGCAGGACACTCAAAATCCTCCACTCCAAAGCATATCTTCAGTTTTGGGTCTCCTAGTTCAAGTGAAGGGAAAAGTTCATTATTTCACATCCAGAGACATCCGATATGATTCTGTGCCTCCAATTTTGTGGTTATAATTTGATTATGAAATACATATGGCTAAAAATGTCAGTACTTTTTGCCCGTATATTGAAGAGTAATGACTTAAAATTGCTTTGCTGTGATTTTCTTCTTACACTATACCCTGATTCAGGTTCAGGTACATCAAATCCAGAAAGTTGAAATAGATGTTGAGACTATTATAATTTTTGTCTTGTGAATTTGGCGGTCAAAACAAGCTGGAATCTCAAAATACCCTAATAGTGACCTTTTCGCAACATTTTTACCGATTCAGACCTTGTGTACAGTACAGAATTGTCTAAGACTAATATGTACTCTTCCTTTTATTCACTCACACAACCCAGTCTGGATCCACGTGATTAAATGGAATGCATATCAACGACACTATTGCGAGTTCGATCTGAATTGTTGCTTGATTTCAATTAGAGTGATTTATTCTTTAGTCTTTAGAATGCAATCCATTGTTTAAACGCACAGTCAGCGCAATTTATCAGTTCGCTCCATTTACACGTAGTTTTTGTATGTGAGCTAAACCAATGAAAGGACAGAGAAAATCAAACGTTAGTGCTCATAGAAATAGTCGGACATTTTGAAATGTAAAACGTCTTATGGGTTTTTTTTTTCTCTGGTGTTTTAAACCATTTGTTGCATTTTGTATATTTTGTTTTATATTGTGCTTTTTTTTCTAAATCAAAAATGAAAAAATGAAATGAAATGCTGTGCTTTTTTATGATTTCTCACATCCCACATTGGGAACTTATTATTAGTAGTATTAGTATTTAATGACCATCTGACACACCAGCAGGCCGATGTTCTTGCGTTTAATAGTTTCTTAATAGCTTAAATTCTATCTGTTATCAACCGTAACTAGCCAATCATTCATCTCCAGTAAGAGCTTTGTCCTGGCCATGGTTGAACAGTATCTGAAGCCTGTCCTGGTAACACTGCAATTTATTCTGGACCAGACAGTGCATCACATGACTCCTAATTTAGTCAGAGACAGTTTTCAGCAGGATAGGCTGTGGTATGTGAATAGGAATTTTCGATAAAGTGCTCCAAAGACGTGGTGGTAAATCGCTTATATCCCTTGGAAATTTTTTTACATTTTATTTCAAATACAAAAGTTGGATTATGGGTATTTATAAATGATCATTTTTTAATTGATAAGATGTATTGCTTGGCATCCAGATTGCATATATAGGGAACACTGGTTGAACTGGGCACCAGTCTGTCACACAACACCAAACACACATTTCCACCTTGAGGCAATTGAGCATTGTCAGCCCACATACTGGCATGTTTTTGGAAGTTTGGAAGGACACCAGAACCTCGCATGGAGAACATGAACATGCAAAACGCCACACAAATAGAAACCTGAGCTCGGGATTGAACAGTGGAGCTGCGAGGCGCCAATGTGACCTGCTGCACTAGCATGCCGCCTTTGACACTATCCTGACCCCTAATTATGGCACATAGTTCTCTTCCCTGAGACATCGCAACAAGAGGGGGAGTGTGAACGTAGGATGGTGGGGTATATGGTTACAGAATGTATTACATCCCCGATTTCTCAGCTCAGGTTTACTCTCACAATGACTCGAGACAGACTGAGAGAAAAGAGGCTGCATCCGAGTTCAGCGAGACTATTGGCTGATGGTGTGTTTGCTCTTAGGTGGTGACCCAACAGACGTCTGGCTGAGGGTAGGTCACAGTTCATTTGTGCTCAAGGACGTCGCTTTGCTAATATTTGCAGAGTGGAAAAAGTTCTAGCGTCGGGTCGAGATAAACATTTCCACAAGCCTTTTTTAAACTCTCAGAAAAAGCAGGCATGTCTAAACATCCCAGGTTATTGATGATTCTTTTGGAAACAGTGAGACAACATGCATCGGATGGACAATAATCATTGTGTCAATGAGTCCCAGACATGGTAAACACCCTGACATAATCCTGTGGGTCTTTTCCTTTTCCAGAGGCTCACGAGGTTCGGGGTGTGGTTGTAGTTTAAACAATGCCAGGAGAAGTGTGTGGTGTTGGAGAGTGGGTTTTATGTTCTCGAAATTCTTTACCATGTATACAGTTAACTAGCTAGACACCAAAGTTTAATTTACACCACATGATTAAAAAGGAAGAAGCTTCACCAGGTCCATCGGTTCTCGTGTGGTTCCTCTCTCTCTTTGTTCGTTAATGCAGTTGCGCTCAGCTTTTCCACTTCTCTCTTTCTCTTTTTTCTTTTCCTCTCTGTTTCCTTAATTTTTTTGTTTTTTTTGCTATAACTGGGAACGTTGTTGTTGTCCAAACTGGAATCATCCTGTTTTTTTTTCTCCAAACAGCTCAATAATGGGCAATAAAAAAACACAACCTTGGAGGCTCCTGAAGTAAAAGCCCTGTTTATTAATGACTATATTTGCACTGATTGTATTATTTGGAGGTGGTACAGCGGTGGTAAAGTTCCTGAGTAATCCTGAGCTTGGGTTACACTCTGAATGGATGGTTTCGTCCTTTCTGCGTAGATGTTCCAGTCGGTTCTCCAGTTTCTTCTCAACCCCCATAAAGTTTTCACTTGGATTAGCTGGGAATATGTGTGTGCATGGTAGGTTCCTGTCAGGAACTAGCACCCCATGATGACTCGACCCAGCAATTGTATTTGATTGTAAAGCACTTTTAACAATTGAGTTTCGAGACACCTGACTTTTCCACTCGTTTGTAGTTTTTTCCCCCAAACTGGTACTACAAAGCTGAAGGCACACAATGTATAGGATGCTTTTGCATGCGGTGGCATACAATTTTCCTTTCACTTGAACCAGGAGACCCAAATTTGTTCCAACATGACAATACCCCTATCCACAAAGCCAGCTCCATGAAGATATGCTTCACATGGTTTGGACTGGAAGATCCCCTGCTATAGAGCTCCAAACCCTATTGAATAACTTTGGGATGAATGTGAACGCTGATTCAAACCCAGGCCTCCTCACCTCACCTACATAAGTACCTGAATTTACACCTTGGTGGCTGAATGAATCTCACACAAATCTCCAAATTACACTTTTAAAATCTAGTGAATCATCTTCCCAGAAGATAGGATTTTATTATAAATGCAAATAGAGACTGAGTGCGGCACTGGATGTTTCCAAAAATCATATGTTCCACAAGCGTTTGTCCATATAGTGCGATATGTCAGTTTTCATAGTGGATCCAAAACCTAGTGTTCCCAGGAACGCTATTTTATAGAACATTTAAATAAATAAATGTAATAAAAAAAAATCTGATTGAGTTTTGGTAGCTAAATGACCTAAATCATGACTGCACTACAGTAGATTCCTATCTGTTTTGGAGAAATCATTACCTCAAATCCATCTTTCTGGAAAATGCTAACAAAATGCTAAGACATGCTAAGCTTCATAAACTGTTTCTGCGTAAAAAAAGACCACAAAGGAATCATCTGATTTTGTTTTTCCAGGTGGTTGACACACGATAAACGCATCTTCCCCCTGGTTGACGTGCTCACACGCACAATCCATAAGCCCTAAAGCACTCGTGACTCACTTTGTAGCTCTGCAAAAACACTAAAAGCAGCCATTGTTTTTTATATTTACAACAGACCGGTTCAGTGGTTCGAACGGGTGTGATGAAGATCCATTCGGTGCATCAATCAGTGTCCCCCTGGGAAAGCGTCCATAATGGGCTATAGTTTTAAAGAGTATCAGATCTCTCCCTGAAGATATGTGCATGTCATTTACAAGATCTTCAAGCGCTTTTGTTGAACCGCATAGCATTCGAACACTGACAGGAAGAAAGAAAAAGCAGACCAGATCTGGCTCCGATCTAAAAATAGTCTTGGCGCTCTGGCCCCTTTTTCGAGGAGAACGCGAGTTGTGTCGGGTTGATGTGTGTCGTTAATGAGAAATCTTGTTTGGAGAACCTGAAGTGGTCGGTTTGAAAGAGCGAGACGGAGTTTCCATCACATCACAGCATGATGAAATGTCATGGAAAAAATAAAGGACATCGGTGAAGACTACATCTGTTAGTTTTTACGATGATGTAACGTGGAAGAGCGTTGGGATTTGTTTGTCTCCACATGGGCTGGATTAATAGTATGCATCGTGTTCTATAGTGTATTGTTCCCAGTCTTGGATTTTGTGTGTGTGTGTGTGTGTGTGTGTGTGTGTGTGTGTGTGTGTGTGTGTGTGTGTGTGTGTACTCAGTTTGTATTCAAACACCCCGATAATTCAGGAAACTGTAGTGAGAAACAGTGGTAGCTATACATACACTATATGGCAAAAGTATTGGGACACCTGACATTTTCCAGCCATATGTGCTTCTTCCCTAAACTGTTACTCCAATGTTTCTTTAGATGCTTTCTTTAGATAGCATTCAATTTTCCATGCATTTAAACTAGGAGACCCAAACCTGCTCCAGCTCCATGAAGATATGCTTTACATGTTTTGCATTGGAACATCTCCTGCTATAGAGCTCTAGAACCCTATTGAACAACTTTTGGATAAATTGGAACGCTTTCTTGGCCCCAGGTCTCCTCACAGATTTTCACCAGGACATTCCGAAATCTAGAGGAACATCTCAAAAAGGTTATTATAAAAGGAACTGGGGACAAGGTGTGGCAAAGAAATCACATAAAAATAGTCAGGTGTCCAAAAACTTTTGTCCATATATAATATAAATGTAAAAACCTTACAGTGGATTGTTGTATATAAATAAATAAATAATAATTGTTTTGGGGTTTTTTTCCGTTGCAGAGATCGAAGCAAAGGAAGCTTGTGAGTGGCTCCGAGCTGCCGGTTTCCCGCAGTACGTGCAGCTTTTTGAAGGTAACCCACGTACAATCCACGTGCCAATATAAAAACCAAAACCAAAAAAAAAAAGTCCCACTTTAAAAGCTAAATGAAACTGTATTTACGTTCACTTTACAAAAAAAAAACGTTACAGCCTTTCGAACGGCACGTGACGTCACTGCTTAATTAAGAACGTTGTCTCAGACCGATCGTTTGGGCCGGAAGTGAAAAATCAAGCGTTTAATAGCGACTCAAGTTCGTTCGTTCGTTCGTTCGTTCGTTCATGCATTCGGAGTGACTCATTGTTATTTCATTTATACAGCTGCTGGCTGGGGTCTGGAAAACGAAGTAACGTAAAAAGACAGTAGTTTAAAACTTTAAAGTGCTGACGGAAAGGAGGACGGCATTTGGGCAGCGTGACTTGTTCTAGTTTAAAGTTACAATCCAAACATCCTACAGTTTGACACGCCCGAAAAAAAAGGGCATGGGAACAAACTCGTTTCATCAGCGCTGCAAAAACAGTCTTCCGCCTAAAAACCTCAGTGGCCTATCCGTCTCTGTAACGAGAGGCTTCGTCCGGCTTAAAGACACTAGATTAAACTAAGGAGATGTAGGTTTGGGTACTAGAGGGGTCTACATGTGCATTAATTAAAACATTTATTACTTTTAAACTCTTGAAAATTGATTTTGCCTAATTGTACATTACAAAATTAGTTTTTCCGGATTCTCGAATCTGATTGGTCAGAAGATTTTTGATTAAATAAATGTAGCAGTAGTTATAGTACTATTATATACTAACGCCCCCATGTGGCTGAATGAGCACAAATCTCAATAAGCACACTCTAAAATCTAGATCATCTTTCCAGAAGAGTTGACTTTATTATATAAGCAAATGAGGGCTAAATGTGGAATAAGATGTGCAGAAACTACATATGATTCCTGCTGTCAGGTGTCCACAAACGATAGTTCATATAGTGTATTCAAATCATATATTATAATAAACATTAATGGGAGGGGTCTCCAGTGTCAGAGAAAGATGAAACACTTTTTGGTGCTTATTTTTTTTATTTTTTTTAAATGAGACGTAATTAAAGAAAAATAATTGTTTTTATTGTTGTATTGGCGAATCACACTCATATAAGATGAAAACACTTTTCCATACAATTGAACGGTAAAGAAACAACGCTGGATGCGTCACATTAACCCGCTGATTATTTTACTAATAATATGCAAATAATATGCGAGTACTGATATCGAGAAATATGCTGAATCACCTTTTATTAATTTCAAACTTAAAGTATGTAACAAAACATTAGCGGCAGTTGGGTGCAAAAGTTTGTATACCCCTCGGACCAAATTACAGAAGACGTTACAGAAATGCTTTTTTACAATAAGTTAAGATTTTTATACGCTTTTTAATTATTTCAAACAAAACTGTCGGGTGCACAAATCAGGTTCATATGATTGTGACTTTGGTTGAATGTTACTTTTTTATAGTGAGGAGGCTTTTACAATTACACACAGATATTTCTGTATTCAAAATATTTTCACTTCCTAACTTGTTTATGTGGAAAATCCATGTAAGATTTAACATGATGATCACTGTAGGTCAAAAGTGGAAAAAAAAGTGACCGTTCTTGGAAACAAATGTAGATCCTGTAGGGTTCATTGGACAGGAAATGACTCAAAGGCTTCTCTCAAAGAGAATCCCAGGTTTTTACACACAATACTTAATCAGAAGGAACCAGCTGAAGAACCCTGTAGGCTTTGTTATTACTAATATATTATGCAGAATGTTCAAATGGAATGTTTTGATGGACATTTAGACGCAACCACACATTGGTTTCCATCAGAAATGTTTTTTACCTACAGAAGCGACCGACTTTACGAGAGAGACAGCACATCTTTTCATGCGCATTGCTTTGGAATCTTTGAGAGGAGCCTGGCTGTGGTTTTACTTTAACGTGAAACGCAGGGCTGTTTCCTCCGAGAGTAAAATGGGCTGGGGGGAAGGGGGGGGGGGGAGTTGGAAGGGGCTTAATTGCACCCATGGAATGTTATTTTTTAGTAGGGTCTGGATCTGGCCTTGCCATTGCTGTTGCACAAGCTTGGCACCGTGTTTCATGTAACACGTAATGCTTGCCTAAGGTCCAAGTTAATTTTTTTTTAAGGATTTGAAGGGGAGGACTTGCCTTTTTTAATTAGCATGCAGATTTCCAAAACAACTTAGCTGCTCTCGGCTATCATTCGCTTGTGGAAAGAATGTAGCGAATTACGATTTCCAACTTGCAAAACCATTTATTCAGGATCAATTACGATACAATACATAGCTTGTTATCAGAATGAGGAACAGCAGTTTTATAATGCGCTGTAATCTTTGATGTTTCTTTGTAGATTCACAGTTCCCTATCGACATCACGCCTGTGAAGAAAGATCACGACTTCCTGGATAAAGACCTCGTAGAGCCTTTATGCAGGTAACAAATGTTTTTTTATGTTCATTTTAAATTAAGGTGCAGGTTTGGAGAAATTAAGCTGTTTCTTGATCTTTCCCTCTTTGGATCAACCCTCATTTTTACCCCCAACTCTTTTTCATTTGTTCATTGCACTTGAATTATTTTAATAATATATTATATGTATAGAGTGCTACATTATTGACAGTAGTGTTTGTATATTAATCTTAATATTACTACTGTAAGGAGAGTAAAAGGAGAAAATGTGTAAGGAAAAGAAAGGTGGAGGAAAATGAATCACAATATTGAAAACAACAGAAAAAAACATCAGGAACAAGTTACAGCTCTACAAGAAAAACTCCCTGAGATGATGCGAGAAAGAAACCTTGAAAGGAACCAGACTCAAAAGGGAAAAGGGGAAATGGCATTGGGATTTAGTGAATTCACTACAGGATTTTTTCTATTCATTTATTTCTGGACATTTGGACATTTGTTTTGTTGACAGTCATTGTCTGGGTCTCTGATCATAGTCAAAACAGTATACAGTATTTACCATGATCTGTTACATCATATAAGATATGGGGTTTCCATTGCCATGCAAAGTCTCCATTAGTGTACAATTGAGAGCTTCAGCAATGATGGAACAACAATGATTGGATATTTGGGTTCACCCAGATGACTGGGTTCCTCACAGAGTCTGGTTCCTCTCAAGGTTTCTTCCTTGTACCATCTCACTACGTTTTTCTTGCCACTCTTTGATTTTAAGAATTGATTTTATTCCTTAAAGCTGTTTTTGGGACAATATCCCTTACTCAAATCGCTAATACAAGTACAACTGAATTAAGTTTCGTTGCATTTGTTCCTCTTATACACCGAAGACCCATAAGGAACTATAACATCTCCAAACCCCGAGCTCCTCCGGCTTTGTTTGTGCATGTACATATTGATAGGAAAGGAGACAGTCCGGCAATTCCGGTCGCCATGGAGACGGGCACGGTAGGAAATCACGGGGCAGGATAGCGAGGCGCGCTTCACAAGACTAGTCCCGCTCGGACTCTAAACAACCCTTAAGTATCTCATCGAAATTCCAAACCAGCTCGCCGTTGAGACCGAACAATGCCGATACCTCCTGCCTCTCTCGCCTTCATTCACCGTGACTTTTTACTCCTTTCTTAAGTCCTCAGGAAAGCAACGACTTCATTCCAGTGTGTATAATAGGGGAAAAAAAATCTCTAGAACACAGTGTGAAGGCATTACAGGCTCAGTTGTTTTTTTTTTTAACCTGGTGTCCAGTCAGGTCTGATATTTAGATTGTACAACCTTTTTGTCTGTATATGTATATGGGTGTTTGAGTAATAGAGAGTGTGTTAGAGAAGTGAAGAAAAGAGTGCAGGCAGGGTGGAGTGGGTGGAGAAGAGTGATAGCAGGAGTGATTTGTGATAGAAGAGTATCTGTAAGAGTGAAAGGGAAAGTTTATAGGACTGTGGTGAGACCTGAGATGTTGTATGGTTTAGAGACAGTGGCATTGAGTAAAAGACAGGAGGTGGAGCTGGAGATAGCAGAGCTGAAGAGGTTGAGGTTTTTGTTGGGAGTGGGACGATGGACAGGATTAGAAACGAGTTTATTAGAGGGACAGTGCATGTAGGACATTTTGGAAACAAGGTGAGGGAGGTGTGATTGAGATGGTTTGGACATGTGCAGAGGAGGGACATGGGGTATATCAGTAGGAGAATGCTGAGGATGGAACCACCAGGAAGGAGGAAAAGAGGAAGACCAAGGAGGAGGTTTATGGATGTGGTGAGGGAAGACATGCAGGTAGTTGGTGTGACAGAGACAGATGTAGAGGACAGGGGTGTGTGGAGACAGATGATCCGCTGTGGCGCCCCCTAATGGAAGAAGCTGAAAGAAGAAGAAGTAGAAGAAGAAGATGTATATGGATGTTCGATATTGGGCTCGTTTAACGGCACTTATTTAAAGAAGATTTACAGAGATAAAGCAGTTTTAAAGTTGTATAAAAGAAAGTATAAGTTTAGTGACTATAAGTTGAACCCTAATGAGCGAACCAGTGGCGAGTGTGGCAAAGACACACTCATCCTCCACACCAAATGTCCATTCATTACAGTTCCATCATTATAGAGGTATGCAGTGAAGGCCGCTCAAATGCAGAACTTCTTCTGCAAACTGTTGTCCTGAGCCATTGTTGCAGACTGTTGATATTTATTACAGTTCAAATCCATCTTTAAAGTTCTTGAGTTGCTCATCAACTTCATGGATCTTTAGGCTGTTAAGGTGGAACCATCCCCAGCTGCACAGACTGCCCTCCAGACCATTAATAGATAATAGATCTACACATGATAGATCTCCTCCGACTTGAAAGTAATCTGTTTGACAAGCACAGTCTTTCGATTGTCCATGGTAGAACATCTGCAGCTCTCTTTGAGGTGTCAAAGTAGTGGTGTGATTTACAGCTCGCCACACCCACAAAACTCTATATAAGTGAAAGCTTAGGGAGAGTTGGAAATAAAAAATGAGGACAAAAGAGTTAAATATTTTTACGGCTCAGCATGAAAATGATCCAGTAATGCAGCTCAGCCGAAGCGGCGCTCAGGTTATAATACCTGGTCTTCATTTGTGGAATTATTCTGGATTTTGCACAAAAAAATTTGAATAAATGTGCAATTGGATTCAATTAATATTTCAATTCATCACCGGTTATAGCATTTGAAGTCTAACAAATTGATTTGCGAGTCTCTTTACATGTCAATTTATAGAACTCCAAGAACTCCAAACGCTTCCACGTGTGATTTTTTATTGAATTCATTTCCAGCCTGGAAAACGAGGCCCACGTGGTGCGTATCTTGTTTTGCGAACCGAGAGCACGTTGCCAAAACAAACGATCTCTTGGCGGAATTGGACATAAAAGCATCGTACCCCTGCTGTCGATTGGACTCAGAAAATAGGAGATTACAGGCCGCAGTGGTACCAGACAACATCAAGTAGAGATTTGGACACTTCTGGCAAATGTAAATAGATTTCCATAATAAAACCGTGCAGCACGCTGACAGTTCGCTCAGTAATCAGTTCTGCTTTTTTATTTCAGCACACGTGAATCAAGGATCGGTCCTAGCACACTATATTTTAGGATTTCGATCAGTTCGAGTGTCTTGTTTTTTTTATAAACACTGATCCTTGCTTCTGAAAGTTTCCAGTCACTCCTGCTCCTACAGCATTAAATCTCATCGACGTCGCCGTTCATCTTCCTAGTTTTAGAGCCGTGCCGTCATCAAACGCCCAAGAATCTGTTTCCAGATACACACAATAAATCCTGTAAACCTCTGTTTCCTTGCACATGCCAAGTGTGAAATGTATCATCACTGTTTCCATCTTTACTGTTGCTTTTGTTTTTTAGCAGCTATTAATACCTCGAGCCAACTTTTCCCACGAAACCTCAACAACCAAGCTCTGAAAGAAGAACGCTCTCTGTGTACTGTTTATTAGATTTAATCTATAAGGATACATTTATAAACATAAAACGTATATATTATTCGTTTATCCCTCTAATTCTGTTTTAGGACAATGTTCAATGTTTAAATCGATACATTTGAATTTAATTGAGCTAAACATGAGAAATAATTCCCCCAAAAAAAAAAAAAAAAAAAAAAAAAAAATATATATATATATATATATATATATATATAATGATTTATTAATTAAAGTAGGGCATAGGGTCCTTTTTTTTTTATCCTTTTCTAGCTACTTTCTGGTTTCTCTTATTTATTACATGAAAGCGGCTTTTAAAGTTATTAAGAAAGAAATGCAGCTTGTTACATTTTGGTTGAAGCACGAAGGCTTCATAGGGTCAGTACGCCTGCCTGACACTGAAAACTCATTCCATCAATGTAAAATAAACAATTCCTATTCAGTTCAAATCAATTTTTATTACATTCTTGACCTATTTATTTATTTATTTGAGCTATTTATGTACCTCCTGCCCAATACACTTTCCTTTTTTTTGTTATAACTGTTCATATGTAAAAAAAAAAAGATAAAATAATGAAAAGTATTAGATCAAGTGCATTAAAATAAGCTTTAAAGACTGAACCAATTTTTAGTGTAGCAGTAGTACAGTCATCCCTCGATTTATCGCAGATCGAATCTTGTGGTCCCACTTTATCGCGATTTTCAATTTAACACATGACTATTTTGTTTGGTCCCGATTTCAGTTCATCATAAAAAACGAGTAGCGTTACAAGAAACCGTAGGTTTCTCTGACGGCCAAAATGGGGGCGGGGTCAAAGACATACGTCACCAGATTCAGCCAATGAAAATAAAAACTGCGGTGACGTGTATCTTTACCTCGGCACCTTTTTTTGACATCATAGGACACTTTGACCAATAAACAAGCGGAGAAACTATGCATAGGCTACGCTACAGTACTGCACTGTACTACAGTACTTAATATAAATGTGATATTTGTACAAATTTACACACAATTCATCTCGGTATATTCTTGCAAATGTTTTCGGTGTAGCATTTTTGGGGCTGCGTCCGTTTATCGTGGAAATTCATTTTTAATAATAAATAAATGTAATTAAATAAATTAAAAAATAATAATAATTACTATTATTATTATTCATTATAATATTAATTTCCATTATCAGAGGAGACGCTGATCATCTGTCTGTGTCACTATATTAAAAGCTCTTCAGTTACTTGTCATAGCAGGACAGCTGCTGCTCGAAAGTCTCTTCCAATTAGAACCAGAGCATGGAGCTGATTTCTACAACTAATTGGGTTTACTTCTAGCCAGAGCTCATGCATGGGCAGGAAGAGACGAGCTCTTCATCCGATTAACTCCGAACGCGTTTTCCTACTTCTGCTGTATCTCATGTGGAGTGCAGAAGGTTTTTCAAATATCAAGCGTTTTTTTTTATTAATTTTTCTGTTCTATTTCTGTCTTGTGCAGGCGACTCAACACGTTAAACAAGTGTGCCTCGATGAAACTGGATGTAAATCTTCCCAAAAAGAAGGTAAGCACAATGGCTTTTTAAATTCCATGACCCTATATAACTCACATGAGCCACGGGAGATTCGAATTTCCTGCTTATTATTTGAGTAGAAAAGCTTTTTTTGGGGGGATATTTAAAGGACCACATTCCTGTTCATGTGCTCTTTTCATCCTCCCATTATAGATTCTGTGAAATTTGATAATAGCGCATTCTAGGGTGGGAGTCGATCGGAGCATTTTCATTTACGAAACTCCCTGAAGCAAGTTATTTTTTTTTTTTGTTTGAAACGATTTGTTTAAAATTGTAAACTACATTTTTAAGTGGAACCGAAGACAGTAAACTTTTGAACACATATCACCTGTTTTATCTAACATCACACCAATGGTATTATTCATTTCCGTACATTATAATAATTTGACATTTTAAAATAATTCATTATGGAATTTTTGACAATGTTTTTTCCAATGTAGCCTAATTACAGAATGTGATTATATGTGTGTTTCCTCTGTGTTATTGTTTTTATTTTTAGTACAATTTCTGTGTACCTCCTATGTCAACATACAAAATTGGTTATCAGTCTAATTTGATTTATTTTGCAGATCTCCCAAAACCTTCATATTTATATATATATATATATGGGCTCTTTGCCAAACATTGCAACTGCAATTGACTATAAAATCCATATAAATTCTCTAATGATTCTGACGATCTTCCATCTAAAGGAATTTTAAAGTCGAAGGCTTTAATATAAGATTTACAATGCATACTAGTCCAGAGGATTATGTTTTTGTCCAACACCTTAAATTTGAACAAAAGTATTGGATCACCTGACTTTTCCAGCCATGTGTGGTTCTTCTCCAAACTGTTAGCAAAGTCAGAGACACACAGTCGTATAGGATGTCTTCGGATGTGGTAGATTTAAATTTTTCCTTCACTCGAACTAGGAAACATGAACCAGTTTCAGCATGACAGTGTGTGTGTGCACAAACCCAGCTCCATTAATATATGCTTTGCATGGGTTAGAAGTGTGTGGAAGATCTTGAATGGCCCGCTCTAGATCTCTGACCTCAACCCTACTGAACACCTTTGAGATGAACTCAAACACTAACTGCACCCCAGGCCTCCTCACCTCACCTACATCAGTACCTGACTTTACTAACAGCCTTGTGGCTGATTGAGCACAAATCTCCACAAACACACTCCCAAATCTAATGGAACATCTTCCTAGAAGAGTGGAGGTTATTATAAAAACAAGTTAGGACTGAGTGTGGAATGGTCTTATCTTATGGTCAGGTGCCCACAAACTTTTGTCCATATATAATGTACTTCAGATGTCTTTGCTGGACAGAACACAAAAGAAGTTTATAGAAAATTTGTCAGGTGGAGTTTTTGTATTAAATCTTTTTTGTAACTCTTCGTATTAGTTTAATTGCATTTTAAATGCACTTAGAAATTCGCGTGTTTAATTAATTTACTAATTTGAGTATTCAATTTATATTTGAATCTGACAACTGCTGGGTTTTCAAGTCAAACTGGGACTTTTGAGTTTATAAAATAAAATAAAAAATTCTGCATTTATTTTATCGACTTACTTAAAATTAAATCTCCCGGTCTCCCGGTCTGTCTTTAACGGCAGTCGCAGCTTATGTTTCCGGCTGCAGGTAAACATACCTACTGTCTTGCTCCCACAGAGTGAAGACTCAGACTCAGATGACCTGTTTGCTATTAGCGACAAATGGACCTTTGAATGGAGCAGCCGTCGCTGGTCCCGTCTCCTTGATGAGGCGGGACCCAGGGAGGCAGGGGAGGAGTCAGTCCTCCGGGCCACACCCAGCAGTGAGAGCGTTCTGACAGACCTGAGCGAGCCCGACGTGTCGTCCTTGCACAGTGAAAGTAGCAGTGGAAGCACAGGACTTCGAGCTCACAGTGCGGATGACTCGGATAGCTCGCGCCGTGCCTGCTCCGACTCAAGCGCAATGCCCAAGTTAGGGATAGCCCATCATTCCTCGGAGCATCCTTGCTACTCCTCACTTCCTGTCAAGCATGGCAAGATGGGTCGGAGTCGGGCTAAGGACTTCCTGCGGCGCATGGAGACTCTGAGGTCGCGTGAACCAGAGGAAAATGGACATAGGACTTTGGTGATCAGCGCTCCCATTCTACAGCAAGAACCTCAAACCTTGAAGGCTCTTGAGTGTGTGGAGATTAATGGCCATGGTGTGTTGAGTTCACATTCGAGCAGTGAAGGTAGCAGCAGCCAATCCGGTGGCAGTACTGTCAGTACTCCAAGCCTGAAGGAACGTAAAGTCCACCGTGCTGAGCACAAGCGCAGTGGCATGTATCTGGATGACCTGGATGTTTTCTCCACCATCGTTCAGGGTAAACGCAACGAATTCCGCTCTTATGAAGACCTGGTAGTACACATCCCGAAAGACCACAAGCCTGGAACTTTCCCAAAAGCTCTTTCCATTGAGAGTCTCTCACCCACAGCAGCACCTCTCAGCAGGGTTCCCGAAACTCAACGTCCACCCATCGTAAAAGAGCACAGGCCCGTTACACAGTGCTGCTCACGTGGCAGCAGGGTCAGCATCTACGACAATGTGCCCGGCTCACATCTCTACGCCAGCACCGGGGACCTTATCGATTTGGAAAAAGAGGACTTGTTTCCACATTTGGATGATATCCTGCAGCATGTGAATGGTCTGCAACAGATTGTGGCTCACTGGTCCAAGAACGTTCTGCCTACAGGAGAGAGTGTGGAAAAAGGCAAGGTGGAGCAGGATGGGAAAGGCCAGGGGAACGTACAGTCCTCTAGTCATATTATGCTGGATTTAGAGGGTCACTCAGTGTTGGAAGGCCAGGTTACACCCAGTGATGGGGACAGAGATGGTGTTTCACTCAATGAAACTGAATCTACAGGAATTCGAGAGAGGAGAGACTCTGGGGTCGGGGCATCACTCACCAGGCCAAACCGGTAAGATTTTTGAAGATTTCTTTTTATTATATTTTCTGATATTGGTGCATTTCTTTGCTGATAACAAAAACATCACATAGATCTTAATCTACATTCGTAGAGAACACAGTACTGATTTTGGCTTGTTTACAATACAAGGATTTTTTGTAAGCCGTGAACCGGGCACTAGGCACAATTGTTTTTGTCGTTTAATATTGGTTTTCCAAAGTACAACACTAAAGAGAAAAACATACCATAGTTATGACCAGGTGTCCCCAAACCAAATCCTACTCTTTCTCAGTTTGTAGTTACTGTTTAATCTGTGGAATGTTCAAATCATGTTAATTCCTGTTATCACCATTATGAAATCGCTTTTACTATAAAAACTTGTTCCTCTCCCTGAAATGTTGCTTGCCAGGTTTCCAAGAAACTGGCTTTTAAATCAGACATGTTTTTTATAATATTTTTACGTGTTTGTTGTTACCAAAAAAATTAAAAAAGGTTTTTGAACATGGAAATGAATGAACATTTTTTTCATCAGAATTTTCTGACCAATCGGAATCCAGAATTGATTGCAATGAACCATAGATCTGCCTACATGTATAATAAATATAATTCCTGTTGTGTGTTAAGTTTGCGATGGCCAAGTTTCCAGATCTCCAACCGCCTCAGCCATTCAGTGGCTTCACTACAGATCACCAACCAATCAGCAGGACAGCTCAGCCTGTTGCAGAAGTTCTCTCTACTGCGCCTCACAGCCATCATGGAGAAGTACTCACTGTCTAACAAGCATGGCTGGACCTGGTGAGAATTGATATATGTGCAATTATGTTGGTTCTTCTAATAGATAAAGAACTTAAGAAGAACATATAAAATAATTGTGTTTTAATCTGTTATCTAAGTGTTGGATTAAGACAACAATTAGAAATGTTTATAAAAACCATTCTTTGTGCTGCAGGTCAGTTCCAAAGTTCATGAAACGGATGAAGGTTCCTGATTATAAGGATAAGAACGTGTTTGGTGTTCCTCTCATAGTGCACGTCCAGCGTTTCGGGCAGCCTCTACCTCTGGGCCTCCAGCAGGCTCTCCGCTACCTCAGGAGCCAGTGTCTTGACCAGGTTTGTCAACTCCACAAGATATAAAAGAATGCAATGTACATTTTGTTCTGTCGTTTGATAGGTACCTTAACCTTTCATAAACGGACGACGCAACAGCCAGCCATGACGTCTTACAACAACTTTTATTCCTCCTCACACAGTACCATAACACACCCAATATAGGTTCCCACTAATACTATATGCCCCATAATATCACCGAATAGAACCTAATACTACACATTTTACCGTGGATTTTACAGTGTTTATCTTTCAGATATAAAAATATAAGCTAGCCTGGGAAAACCTTTACCTAGTTATATCTGAGCATATTTTATTGTGTATATTTCTGAAATCTATACAGACCTGAAGTATGGTTCTCATGTATATGTGCCTAAACCCAAAGTTCTTGCATTAAAAAAAAAGAATTTGCTCACCCACCCCCCCAACCCCCAACAGTGAAATCTCATTTAAAGATTTTCTGCAGTGCAGGCGGACGGGGAACATTTTCAGACAGAGAGAATCTGATTCGAAACTGAATTGATTAAGCTTATGTTAGCTTTGATCAACGCATGGCACGGCTGACGGAGCGTGACATTTTCTGCATGAGAAAATCACACATAGCTGCTGAGGTTTTCTCAGACTGTCTGTTTTTACCACCACGTTTGTTAAACTTGCTTCTTACTCAACATGGTCTTTACATGAACATACGTAGGAGCCTAAATAAAAGAGTAAGCATTTCTATGTTGCTTTAGTGCTACAGGGTGGCACAATGAAACAGGAAACTTTGGAAAAAATTTTGGTTGGCGACCCTGGAGCCTCTGCAGTTGTTTGGAACCGGAGGGAGCTCGTTTCGAATCCCTTACCATTAAATATAATGGAGCAGTGACTTGGTGTGCAATGAGCATTATTTGTTCATAAGAATGGTGATGGTGCAAAGGGAAATTTGGTGTCATTACCAGTTAAGACGTCCCGTTTGCTCATTTGTGGGTCATTACAAAGAAACAGCTCAACACAGCGATGATGCGTGTTGTGGAACGGAGCGGTGAGGGCTCCTCACGACGGCAGCTCAAACCGCCTCGATATTCTCTGGGGTGTGGGCAGTTTCAACACCACCTGAATACTTTTTTTTAAGCCTAATTCTTCAAAATGATATGTAGGTTTTTGGAGCTGTGGTAGAAATACACAGTAGTAGCACAGTAAGGGGACATCTGATGGGTTTTCCCAAACCACCAAGAATATACCATATCACCATTGTTACCAATAATTCACTGATTTTGATAATCCCTAGGTGGGTCTCTTCCGCAAGTCCGGGGTGAAATCTCGCATCCAGGCTCTCAGGCAAATGAACGAAAGCTCTCCGGAGGACGTGAATTACGAAGACCAGTCCGCCTACGATGTGGCCGACATGGTCAAGCAGTTCTTCAGAGATCTTCCCGAGCCACTCCTCACCAGCAAACTGGGAGAAACCTTCCTCCATATTTACCAGTGTAAGAACCAACATTTCCGTATATCCAGACTGTATCTTTTAAAAGAAGTGCCATAATGCCGGGAATGTAAATGTAAACAGTTCAGTCGTTAATTATTATCCAAATCTATATAACTTTTTGGGGGGTTTTTTTGTAAATTTTTGTAGATGTGCCTAAGGACCAGCGGTTACAGGCGATCCAGGCTGCCATAATGCTGATGTCCGATGAGAACCGAGAGGTCCTCCAAACCTTGCTGTGCTTTCTCAGCGATGTCACTTCCTCTGTACAGGAGAATCAGATGACGCCCATGAATATCGCCGTGTGCTTAGCGCCCTCCCTTTTCCACCTCAATATCCTGAAGAAGGAAAACCTCTCTCCAAGGTGGGTATTCATAGAGCTCATTCATGCTATATAGGGAAAGTTCCTTAAATTTAGAATCAGATTATGCATGTGTGTGTGTGTATATGTTGTGTACGAACCGTTCAGATGATTTCAATGTTTGCATTTGTGCCAGATGTTTCTTGAGTTGAAGTGATGCTTATTTGGTGTGCTGTTTCCTACATAAAAGATAAAAAGGAAAAAAGGAAAACATTGGTGCACTATAGAACAATGCCCCTACTGTCTTAAGTACACTATATTGTCAAAAGTTTGTGGACACCTGACCTTTCCTGCCATAAGTGGTTCCACTCTGTACTGTTACCACAAATCTGGAGGCACCCAATTGTATAAGAAGTCTTTGGATGCGGTAGCATTAAAATTTGCGTTCACTTGAACTTGGAAACCCAAACCTGTTCCAGCTCCATGAGGATATGCTTTACATAGTTTGAAGAGGAAGATCTCCTGCTGTAGCACTCTGATCTCAACCATACTGAACACCTTTGTATGTAAACTCTGACTGCACCCCAGGCCTCCTCACCTCACCTACAGTACATCAGTACCTGACTTTACTAACACCCTAACACTAATGTCCACAAGCCCACTCCAAAAATCTAGTGGAACATCTTTACAGATGAGTGGGCGGAATTAGTGCAAATTGGGGCTAAATGTGGAATGTGTTGCTCAAAAAGCATATACCATACTTATAACCGTGTGCCCACAAACCTTTGGCGAAGTTTAATACTGGCCTCAAATGACATTCCATAGTTTTTGAGGATATTTAGAATCAAAGTTATGTTCCTGCTTCTTTATAGAACCATGCAGAAGAAATACGCCACTGGAAGACCTGACCAGAAGGACCTAAATGAGAACCTGGCTGCCACTCAGGGCTTGGCACATATGATCACAGAATGTAACCGGCTATTTGAGGTAAGTCTTTTCTTTCACCCATCTCTCTTTCTTTCCTTCCATCTTTCAAACTCTCTGAAAACACAAATGACTTGTTTCCATGTGGCATATATCAACCTGGCATTTGACTTTGGTTCAGGAGGTCATGAGTTCAAATTCCTCCACCACCAAGATCCTACTACTGGCCCCCTTGAGCAAGGCCAAATGCCTTATTGGCCATTGTAGTGTGAAAAAGGGGTGGAGTTTGATTGGATACTTTATTAAGGGGTGCGGTTAAAAATGCTTTCATGATATCCAATCAAATCATGTCTTCTTGCACCGTATACAATCTTGAGCACAGCACTGAGGCAATTCACATATTTTTTCTATTTGATTGAAATTTTTACATTAAATAACCATCTTTTTTTTAAGAGAGATATGATGGACCAGTTCTTTTCATTGTGTGACATTAAAACTCTTAAGTTTCCCAAAAAAAAAAAATCGAATTTCTCCTCCCCCACCCTCAGATTCCTCATGAGATGGTGACACAGTCGCGGAACTCGTATATAGAGGCTGACCTGCAGGCCCCGACGCTGGAGGACCTGTGTAAGCAGGAGCAGCACGAAGAAGGGGAGGAGGACGAAGGCTCGTGGCCTGTGCACTTAGATTCCCGACTTCAGGTCCTGCGCAAGGAAGCGCGGGACAAAGCCAAAGGCTGGGTGTCGTGCCAAAGCTCCGATAACACCGAGCTCGCATACAAGAAGGTAGCGAAGGAGACTCGGGCCATGTTTGTAATGGCAAAGTTTGCTGCTTTTAGGGGTCAGAGATAGGAGAGTAGATGAATGAGCAGAATATTTTTCCATCAGGATTTCAACTAAAGTAGATAAGTATGACGGCGTTTTAATGGCCTGCTAAAAATGTAAACAAAATCAAAGATTACCAGACTACAGTCACAGCAATATGAGAATAAAGTCCTGAAGTTTTGTGGAAAAAGTCACACACCTGTGTTCAACTCCATCGGGATCAATTTCTTCGATTATTTTCCTCATAGCTGCTTGAGAAACAACAATTCCTCTTTGAATTAGGTTTAACCATCGATATCCTTGGAGTTGACCATTGGAACCCCCAAGATGTCATCACTTTAAAACAAACATGACCATAAAACACATATTAATGGACTGCAATACACGTAAAGACACAAAACAGCTTTAATACGATATAAATTAGAAAGTACATATGGAGGAAAATACTTAAATACTTATGGAATATTAAACTGAAAGACTCCATATAACCACTAAACTCTGCTGTAGTCCAAACTCTGTAAAATGCTATAACATCTCATCAAACCTCAATCTTGCGATGGTAATAGCCACCTCTGCTGCCATGGCATTAAAAAACAATAAATAAACAAACATACAAACAGTATAATTAATTAATAAATATAATTCTGTGTGCCAAAAGACAAATAATTTTTGTAAGTAAAAAAAGTAGGATTTAACCACAACCAAAAAAAATGCAAATGTAAAACCAAATTCTCCACATACATTTTATGCAAACAGCTAAACGTTTCTCACCAATTTTGCGATTTTTCTCAAAACCTTATTCCCAAAATATTATGATTTTATTCTCGAAATATTTCGACTTCATTCTCAAAATATTGTGACTTTATTCTTTAAATATTATGACTTTATTCTCGATAATATTTCGACTTTATTCTCAAAATATTTCTACTTTATTCTCAAAATATTGTGACTTTATTCTTGATAATATTTTTTACTTTATTCTCAAAATATTTAGACTTTATTTTTAAAATATTATGACTTTATTCTCAAAATATTATGACTTTATTCTCAAAATATTATGACTTTATTTTCAAAATATTATGAATTTTTCTTAAAATATTATGACTTTATTTTCAAAATATTATGAATTTTTTCTTAAAATATTATGACTTTATTCTCGATAATATTTTGACTTTATTCTCAAAATATTGTGACTTTATTCTCGATAATATTTTGACTTTATTCTGGAATATATATCGACTTTATTCTTGTAATTTTACTTCAGTCTCGTATTGCTATGACTTTAATCTCGTTATTTTCTATTTTAATTATTTTTTTTATGTGGCACTAAACCCCTGTCATAAATTAGGATATAGTGGATGTTTAACTCAAATTTCAAGGCTAGAGTTCGCTAAATTTTAACAGTAAGTACAAGAATCTCTGATCGAGTCTAAACGAAATGCACTGGTCTTTCGCAGGTTGGTGATGGAAACCCTTTGAGGCGCTGGCGTGTCTCAGTGGAAGTGGAAGCTCCTCCGTCGGTGGTCCTAAATCGAGTACTGCGAGAGCGCCACCTGTGGGATGTAGATCTGCTGCAGTGGAGAGTATGTGAAGTGCTGGACAAGCAGACGGAGGTCTTCCGATACGTCCTGAACCGCATGCCCCCTCACCCGAGCAGGGACTTTGTAGTGCTCAGGTATGAATGAATGCAAATCTATATAAAAAAAATTCGATACAGCGTTTTATCTTAGTTACTCCCTGTACAAAATTATTGGCACCCTTTATGAAAAGTAACAAATGTACTACGTATTGCATGAATAACCGTCTAGACGAATGACTACTGAACACGTCTTGATGCTGTGTGTTTGATTTGTGTACACATACAGGTCATGGAGGACAGATTTACCTCGGGGCGCATGCTCCCTAGTATCCGTCTCCATCGAGCATGACGAGAGTCCTCTCGCAGGTGGTGTGAGGGGAGTCGTGCTCGAGTCTGGATACCTGCTGGAGCCCTGCGGCTCGGGCAAGTCGCGGCTCACACACATCTGCAGAGTAGACCTCAAGTGAGTTCACACACATCATTCTGCAAATGAGTGGTACACATTCGTACGGTGTATGCGGTGAAATGCTTTTTTACGACTGTCCGATATTGAAGAATTTACGTGGAAATAGAAATCGAATATCAAAAATTTATTAAAGGTATAAAAAAGTGCAAAGTATTAAAAGATATACTATAAACTATATATACAAAATTAGATAGAATGGTTATGGATATGAATATGACTGAGATACTGACAGTAGTCCAGATGCGTACTGTATCTTCGATAATCCTACATCATTGGGTCCTATTATAAATGCTAATCAATTCTCAAAAAAATACTGAATTAATAATATTACAGTGCTCTGTTTTGCTCTTTCATCTTACACACGATGGTCCAAAGCAGTAAACAATAGTTGCTAATATGCTGTCATTGTAATCCTGTAGTACATTATTATTAGTAATGTTTTATTCCAATTCCTAATAATATGTCCAGTGGAAAGAGATATAAAATATTCTACACAAGTATTTTGATAATATATTATTTTTTCAAGTACATTTGTAGTAAAGTCTAGTTGGGGGTGGGGGTTGGGTGGGGGATTCTAGTGTAGTTTAAAATGGACAAGGAGATGTAAATCATAAACTAGGAACACCTTTATAAATTATTGTGCAATAACAAAACAACAACAACAAAAAAAAAATATAAAAAATTATATTTACACAAAACACTACAGGACTTGAGTCTACTTCAGTTTATAGACTTATAGTTTATAGTAATAGCCATCTGTATATTATGGTTATAGTACATAAACATCTGTAAATTACTGTTTATAGTCCTATAATACCATTTTATTTAATTTATGTAACTCATGTAAACACTGTATATCCTGCACTTGCTGCTGTTGCACTCTGGTTAGACCCAAACTGCATTTCGTTGCCTTGTACTTCTACATGTGTAATGACAATAAAGTTAAATCTAATCTAATCTAATCTAATCTAATCCAATATTATTTCAAATGTAATTAAGTACCGTATTTTTCGGACTATAAGACGTTACTTTTTTCCCACGTTTTGAACTCTGCGGCTTAAACAACGAAGCGGCTAATTTATGGATTTTTCCTGGGTTTTTCCCGGTTTCACAAACTTCAAGCCAAAAAACTGACCCCCATAACATTAGACCAATGAAATTTCCGAACGGAACTTCACCTGTGTTCTGAGCTGCACGGCATCGGAAGAAAAACTTCCATCGGGTGATTATTAAACGCACGACGATGCCAAAAGATAAACTCCTGAGAGAAATAGTTGTGAAAGGAAGGAGGAAGACAGTGAACAATGACTTTCTTGGTAGGCTACTGTTTAGATACAAGCCGTTGTCTGGGTGATGGAAGAGCTCGCTTCTGGCAGGCGATTCCCAAAATACTGCTATGCTTCTAAAGGAAGCGCAACATATTTCACCCGTTACACCGTGTGTAACGTGTCTTTCGTTAAAGCCTGTGTAAAGTACATTAGTGTGTGCGGCTTATTTATGTTAAAAATTAAAATATTTGTAAAATTCAATGGGTGCGGCTTATACATGGGTGCGCTTCATAGTCCAGTAATTACGGTACCACACTTCGACCGAAAAATACTTAAGTAAAAGTATCACATATTGTAAATCGTAGAAATGCACAAAACTCAATTATAGTAACGCGAGTAAATGCAATTTGTTACTTTCCACCTCTGAATATTTGGCTAATATGACCATATCATTAGCTACTATTACTGAAATGTGTGTAAAGCCTCAATCATTTCTCCTGGTTTCCCTCCCTGTGATAATCAGAGGCAGAACTCCAGAATGGTACAACAAAGCATTCGGACACCTGTGTGCCGCCGAAGCCGCCCGGATCCGCAACTCCTTCCAGCCCATACATGCAGACGGACCAGAAACAAAAATCTGAGTCTCGTGACGCCTTTCTGCATGTGTTCAAATCTCTGCGAGCGACATCCAAGACCCCTCGATGGGCATCCAAGCCCCTCCAAGGACACTCAATGCTGTGACTCAAAGTATATCAAAACAAATCAGTGTCCGGCTTGTGTACATTAGCGTTCCTGTTGTTTGTTTGTTTGTAATATTGTATTATTTGTAATTATCATTATTTCTATTTTAATTAATTCTATTGGTACATATTTGCTGTGCACATAATCTTATACAATGTATACAACATCTAAGCTCTTAAATGCTTCTGGGAAGCATGTACGTCTTTTTTTTTTATTTTTTATTCAAAGCTATAATTGGTCACACATGCTGCACAATCACATGTGTGTTCTTGTATTCTGTGTTAGTGTATATGTGTGTGTGTGTGTGTGTGTGTGTGTGTGTGTGTGTGTGTGTGTGTGTGTCTCGTTCACATGAATACAGACACGTGACCTGTACAGAGCGTATTTTATCAAAAGGCTCATGTAGTCCAAGCATTTGTCCGTTCTATCTCGCGATATCTCCATTTGCACTGATATCCGCGTGATTTATATGGTACAAAATGTTACTCAGATGTAAGCTGGTTTTACTTTTGCCTTTTCCCTTTGTCTGAGAAAATTGGGTGTTATTTTATTGTATTTTATTTTAACTTTGTGGAAAAAATGAAATGAAAAAAACAAACAAAAGGATGACTTGGGTTTGATTTTTCTCAGACCTGCTCTTGTAGTACTGGATTACGTAGAGGACAAGTCAGAGACGATGTCTTTTTAATAAACTATATCTAAATTAATTCTAATGATCTAGCTGTGTCTATTTATTGGGCTGTTTTTCCATAATCCTACTGAGTTTGTCGGTGCCTTTTAAACATCACGATCCATATTTAGGCCCCAAATGTGCTGTTATAGAAAAATCTCCATTCTTCTGGGCAGATTTTGGAGTGTGCTTGTGGAGATCTTTTAACTAAAATAGTGTTAGTAAAGTCAGGTAGTGATGTAAATGAGGTGAGGAGGAAATATCTTTTTGTCTCGCTTTAATTAAAATTTGTGCTTTAAAAATTTTTTTTCCCAAAATACCTTTATCGTATATTTATATAATTATATTAGATTTATTTATTCAGAAGGAGGAAAAAATGGAGACCAAGGAGGAGGTTTATGGATGTGGTGAAGGAAGACATGCAGGTAGTTGGGTTGAAAGAGGCAGATGTAAAGGACAGGGGGGTATGGAGACGGATGATCCGCTGTGGCGCCCCCTATTGGGAGAAGCCGAAAGAAGAAGAAGAAGAAATTAGATTTATTTATATACATTGCTATTTGCACTTCTGGTAAGATGTTAACTTGTACTCTGCTTAATGACAATAAAGTTGATATATATATAATATAATATAATATAATATAATATAATATAATATAATATAATGTAATGTTCAGGTTCATCAGAAATGCACTACCAGGGAACAATAGCATTTAGAATAATGTTAGTTTTAGGATTTTAGACTTTTAGTTGGACTCGTGTGGTATTTAAACCACTAGAGGTCCTCAGAGTTCTCCCAGGTTGTTCTCTCCCTGTCTATTAATATCATTGCTCGCACCTGTGTCTCATTTCCACGTGTTTATTTTAGTTGCCCTGTTTTTTAGCGTTGGTGTATTTTGTGGCAAAGTTGTCAGATTGTTTTGTCTCATATACCCAAGGAACCTTATATTTGTCCTTTTTTTTTTATTATTGGATAGAAGGTTTATGTAAGACTAGTGCATCAAGGAGATATTTTCTTTTTTTGGTTTTAGTGTGTAGATTTGACTAAACTTTTGGGGATTTTTTGTTTGTTTTTATTGTTTGCACTTTTGGACATTGTACCTCGCCATTACATTTAATCTCCAAGTCCTGATGCTGACCAATATAGTAAGTTAATTTTAAATAAAAAAAATGTCTCTAATGCCTACAGCTATAGTTATTATTATTTCAGCACTAACGATTTCTCATCAGCTGATCAGTGAGACAGTGAAGGAAAAAAGCTTTAATATCCGCTAGATGGCAGTATTTCCCTGCCGTAGTTTTATTGTGGATTTTTAAATCATTTTCAAAAGCAAGTGCAGAGAATCTAAAAACAGTATTTATTTAAAGAAAGTAATTAAAACTAAAACTGCAGTATGTTCAAAATATTGTGGTGTCATTTTTTTACTACAAGATGGTTGATTGTGTGCTTTTTGAACATCCCATTCTCCATTTACTGTTCTAAAAACCACCACTAATCTTGGAAGATGTTCCCCTAGATTTTGGATTGTGGTTGAGCAGATCGGAGCTCTATAGCAGGAGATCTTTCACTCTAACCCATGGAAAGCATATCTTCATGGAGCTGCTTTGTGCATATGGTCATGCTGGAACAGGTTTGGGTTTTCCTAGATCAAGTGAATGGGTTGCTTAAACCTACCACGTTTGAAAATCTTCTATACAATTGTGTGCCTCCAATGGTTTGAGGGGGAAGAACCACAAAAAGGGTGAAAAAGAAAGTTGATATACACTATATGTAATATAATAGATGAATACAAGTTGACATTTAAGTCTAATTTGTAATCTTTTGTGCATTTTTCCTATTTAAAAGAGACTTATTTCAGATTTAAGTACATTTCTTACTCCATATTCGAACACAATGCTGTTTTGACAGCCGCTCTTAAACTTCACCATCTGAGCTTTCTGAAATACTGAGTGCAACACAACCACAATCTAAAGACACAGCAAAAGAGATCCAATTCATTAAGAACAAAAAGCAGAAAGTCTGTTTTTACTCTGCCTACCTGCCAAGTACAGGAGCAATCAGTGCAGAGCCAATTTGGAAAGGAAACTATTACCATTCTGCAGGAGGCAATGCCATGTGACCTAAAGACTTTTATTTATAAGAGAGAATATTAGTTCAGCAACATCGCATCTGTACAGTAGTTTCAGGGTTACTTTGTCATGCTGACGTACCTTAGTTAAACATGTTACATACTGTGATCACTTGCGCATACTCACATCTTTACCTTAATTACTCATAGGGGTGTGTGATCGTGTGATGGCAGTCTGCCTCTCTGCCTGAGTTTTTTTTTTTTTTGTCTTCTTTCCGAAGCTCTAAAAGCTTGCCATAGAAAGTGCAGTGTGACATGTACTGGTTAAATAACGATTCCGTCTGACATGTCCTTATGCTCACATACACACACTGGTCTTACGATCCTTGTGAGGACCTTGCACTAACACACACACACACACACACACACACACACACCAAGGTCGAAACTGTCAGACATTCCTATCCTTGTGCAGAAACGTGGCCACCACCAAGCAATGAAATGAGCATTAAAGTGAGTAACACTGATTATCTCTTCTTCATGAAACCTGTTAGTGGGTGTGATTTATTAGGCAGCAAGTGAACATTTTGTCCTCAAATTTGACGTGTTCGAAGCAGGAAAAATGGCCAAGCGTGAAAATTTTAGGAAGTTTGCAAAGGGGCAAATTGAGATGGCTAGACGTCTGGGTCAGAGCATCTCCAAAACTGCAGCTCTTGTGGGATTTTCCTGGTCTGCAGTGGTCAGTAGCTATAAAAAAGCAGCCCAAGGAAGGAACAGCGGTGGTCCGGCGAAAGGGTCCTGAGCGGCCGAGGCTCATTGATGCACGTGGGGAGCGAAGGCCGGCCCATGTGGTCTGATTCAACTTTTATTCCGAATGAGTATTTTAAAGCTTCAGCATGGTTATAATTGTGATTATGGCCTGTTCCAGTCTGTCTGCGTTGTCTCGATTATCGTTGGTGAGGCCGTGCATGTTATTTTTGTGTTAATTTGAATATTATATTTGCAGGGTGATGGTGAAGGTGTGTTAGTGATGTAAGGAGGGTCACAGAGTTCAGATCTCAGCTTCAAATAACGGGCGTGTCATGTAAACATTAACTGATCGCTCTTTACAACTTGCTTTACTAATTTTGAGTTTTTACAAAGTCGTTCAATATATTGAATAGAGTGACTTTTCATTTATCAGATTTACATTAGCATGTATACACTTATTGTAGTATAAAGCATTGTGCTTTATTCACTCTTTTACTGTCCTTGGCATGCGAGTGTATGTTTTTTTTCCCCCTTGTGTATAGAACAGGAGCTGAGCTGAGCACAGGGTCAGATATGATTTGACAGTTGTGGAGCAGAGGGTGAGGGACCTTGTTTATAAGCCCATATATTTACATTTATAGCATTTGGCAGACGCCCTTATCCAGAACGACTTACATTTATCTCAATCATACAACCGAGCAGTTCTGCGATTAAGGACCTTGTTTAGGGGCCCAGGAGTGGCATCTTAGTGTGGGTGGGATTTTAACCAGACTTTTAAATCCGAAGTGCAATGTTTTAACCACTTTTTATTATAATAATAATAATAATAATAATAATAATAATAATAATATTAATTATTATTATTTTAAATCCAGGCCTAGGATCAGCACTAATTATTTGGTTGTCCAATGCCATGAACAAACTTGGGCCAGATGTGGAAATAGGCCACCAGTGCACTGAGAAATTGTTATTGGCTCGATTAGTGAATCGACTGAACCATTATTTTGATTCCATTATGATGAAAATGATGGTAGAATTCATAGATGCTTCTTAAAGAGAAAAAGAGAAAACACATTATCTAAGAAAGAGATCCACATGGATATGGAGAATGTGAGAGTTAAGTTCAGAGTCGAACCAGGAACTCTGGATCCTTGAAACAATCCCCACATCTGGAAATAATAATAATGATGATGATGATTATATATTATTATTATTATTTTTATTATTATTATTATTATTATTATTATTATTAGGAGTGTCGGTTCCTTCTTTTGAATTGAGCCACCTGTTTCAGATTGAAGTGAGTCGTTCTGGGAAAGGAGTCGATTCGTGCAGGAATCGTCCATCTGGAGATTGAGTGGAGCTCAGAGAGGAAGCGCGTCCCGAGCCGACCACAAGCCGCACACCGACTCGGATCACGGATCTGTCGACATCGGACATCGGCGGTGCGTGTCTTATTGAAAGCCTCGCTTTAGGCTGCTTCTAGACATTTCCTTCCAAGCCCAGGTCTGATCCCAGGGATTGTGTTGGATGGTGTCAGGCTGCCTGTAGAGACAGGTACGGAGGATGATGATGATGATGGCGAGTGAGACGGCGCTGTGCGCTCCGGGCCGCGGGCAGCATCAGCATCAGCACCAGGAGCGCCAGCAGCAGCGCGGGGCCGCGGGCTCTATCACAGGCGAGGCGGCAGCGCCGGGATCGTCCGCGGGCTCCGGCTCCGTGCTCCTGGCAGCCGGCGTGCTCAACCCCGCGGTGCCCATCCGCACCATCCGGACGAAGTTCGCCGTGCTCGTGGGTCTCATCCGCGCCGGCGAGGTGAGCGACCGAGACATCGCGGAGACGGTGCTGAATCTGGTGAGTCCTGAGCGCCTTTTACGCGCTTCTCTAAGAATAATGCTGCAGGGAGTGTGTGAGCTTTAGAAGAGGAGAGTGTAAATTACTGGAGCATATTGTATCTCTCTCTCTCTCTCTCTCTCTCTCTCTCTCTTATACACACACACACACACACACACACACACACACACACACACACACACACACACACACCTGGCCTACCGTTGTCTTAACTTTCACATGACGCTTCCAGATCACCTGCTGACCTCCAGACCTCATGCAGTAAAACTCATTCAATAAGATCTATCTATCTATCTATCTATCTATCTATCTATCTATCTATCTATCTATCTATCTATCTATCTATCTATCTATCTATCTATCCTTCTTTTTCATCTGTCTGTCTATCTGTCTATCAGTTGCATATCAAACACCTCTAGTAACCCTTTTTGTACTCATTTCCAGGAGTGTCACACCTCAATCACTCTTGATTCCCTTTTATTTTCCTGCTAGTGTTGAATGTGGTTTCCACGTGAAAATAATCACTACTTTTTCTGTGAACTCTATTGACCCTGTACATGTAAAGCCTTAAAACCTGATATTATTCAGCATCTCACAAAAGTTAATGCACCCCTCACATCTCAGCAACCATTCACTGTATTTTCTCAGGAGACAATAATATAGAATTTAATATACACTTTATTGTAGTCAGTGTGCCGCTTGTATAGCAATATAGATTTACTGTCCTCTTGAAATAATTCAACATACAGCCATTAATGTCTAAATAACTGGTAAAAAGTGAGTACCTAAGTGAACATGTCAAAGCTGTGTCCAAAGTGTCTGTGAGCACCACTGTTATGTAGCACTGCCTCAATCCTCCTGGGCATGAAATTCACCAGAGCTGCACAATTTGTCCTCTTCTGCTCCTCCATAATGACATCATGAAGCTGCTGGATGTCAGACACATGGCGCTTCTCCACATTCCACTTGAGGATGCTCTACAGGTCAGTAGGGTTCAGGTCTGGAGAACTACTTCGCCACTCAATCATCTTCACCTTCAGCTTCCTCAGCAAGGCAGTTGTCATCCTGGATGTGTGTTTGGGAAACTGCCATTCGACCCAGTTTCAGAAGTTGGATAGATGGTTTCTTTCAATAAACCAGAGCTCCCCAGATCATGATGCTACCACCACCATGCTTTTATGCAAGAGACAGTTTTTTTTGGTATTCCTCATCTGGGCGTCGCCACACGTGCTGGACACCATCTAAACCAAACTAGTTTATCTTATTCTCATCAGACCACAGGACATGGTTCCACTAATTCATGCTCTTGGATAGGTTCTTGTGAGCCAGCACAAGTTGAGGATTCCTTCTGGGACGACAGCCATGCAAACCGACCTGTAGAGTGCGGTGTATGGTCGTTCCCCTTCTGCAACCTCTAAAAGCGATGCTCTCAACTTCATTGATGGACCCTTGCGAGGTCTGTTTGGAGTGGAACCTGTCTTGGAAAACACCAGTTTAAACCTGACCACTGCACTGTAATTCAGTTTCAGGGTTTTACTGATCTTATTGCTTCGGCAACAATTCTAATTCTCAAATCCTCAGAGAGTCTTCTTCATGAGGTGCCATGCTGATCATCCAGTGGGCAGTATGAAAGAATTGAACTCAAAGCACCAAATTTTAACTGCTTTAATAAAAGATCAAGCAGACAAAAACATGTGGCTTTGTATGGTTACACGCTATACAGCTTTGGGTGTACTCACTTTTGTTGCCAGTTATTTTGACAATAATGACTGTATGTGGAGTTATTTTCAGAGGACAGTAAATCTGAACTACTATACAAGAAGTTTCATTACTGTTGTATTGACCCTTGAGAAGATACACTAAAATGTTGCTGAAATTGAGGGGTGTACTAACTTTTGTTAGATACTGTATGTATATCTAGGTAAACTCTGATAGAGAGAGATAACTGCACACGAGAGAGAGAGAGAGAGAGAGAGAGAAGCACCAGATCAAGTTGACACAGCAATCTAATACTTTCTTAGTGCTGAAGTTTCCGTAGGTTTCTTTCTATCCATTTAAAATGCTGAGGTTGGGCGCTTATGTGACTATGTAGTGATTAGACCACAGATGTTCCTTCTGTTTGCTGCTCTTAAATAGAGGTATGATGAAATGAGCATATGGTGAGATACCACTAAATGCCTTATGGGACACTTTATACTGTAAATAAAAGAGGTGATAGGCGTGATCTATGGAGGCTTGAGAAAATCGTACCCCAGAGTTTACACACACTGCTGCAAGCTGGTGCGCGGTCCTGTTGCGGTTTGATATTGGACACGGAAAAGCGATGTTTTACAGGAGAAAGGTTACGGTTGAGAGATATGAACTCATTAAAATATTTTCGCCTCATTTGCATAAATGGTTATCGTTAGAGTTTCCGCTAAACTGCTTGTGTGGTCAAATTGCTATTCAACATTTGCCTCTAATTTTGTGAATGTATTAGACTTCTGACTGGAAAGTTACAATTCCCAGAACCTACCACAATCGGGCCTTTAAGCATGGCCCTTTACCCTCAACTGCGCAGTTATTAATATAAATAATATAATTGCATTTTATTTTGGATAAGGGCACCTGCCAAAAAGGGCACCTAATGCCCTTTTCCAATATGACTTACATTTATCTCATTCATACAGCTGAGTTAATATGAGCTTAAGGACTTTGCTCAGGGGCCCAGGAAATGGCAGCTTGGTGTGGGTGGGATTTGAACTTGCAACCTTCAAATCCAAAATATAATGTCTTGACCACTAAGTTACCACCCAAATGTAAAATTTTACACATACACATGCATATTTTTTTTGGATAATATTATCCAGACAGAAACTGCATTTCATCTGTAGTATTGTAAAAATTCAACCTTGTTGCCGTCTGTTGTCTGTCTGTTATTTTTTTTGTTTTGTTTTACATTTTAATAATTTTAGCAAAATGTGTTTGGCCTTGGTGATTATGGCCCTGGACTGCAGTTCCCATCAGCCACTACATCCTCTACACCAGCGGTCCCCAACCTTTTTTTGCACCACGGACCGGTTTAATGTCGGACAATATTTTTACGGACCGGCCTTTAGGGTGTGGCATAAATACAACAAAATAAAATGATACGAGCGGCAAAAAAACTGGTATTTCCTAAATATAATAATAAACGTGAATCCACTGTGTTGTTTTTAGTTAATTTTGCGAGCTTGGGGGTTTGAATTTAGCGGTAATGTATTATGTGTTAGCGGCCGGAGCCGTCCCTTTAAGAAAGTAGCGGATGGTGGTAAGACATGTGAGCGAGGCATCATGACCTGCATCAAGAGTGAGTCATAAACAGATGTGGTGGAGAGAATCCGGTAATTTTCCAAAATAAAACATCGTTTAAAATCAGATAATAAATAAAATGAAAATAATGTAAGTTATGTATTCTTTCTGTGCGCCCCGGTACTAATTGACCCACGGACTGGTCCTGGTCTGTGGACCGGGGGTTGGGGTCCACTGCTCTTCACTACAGGGTACAGGTGTTTATTAAGGCTGAGGTCAAAGCTCTGTAGCAGGCCACTCAAGATCTCCCTCACACTTCCAAACCATGTAAAGCAAATCTTAATGGAGCTGCTTTGTGCACAGACACTATATGGAAATTGAAAGTTTGTGAACACCTGACCATAACATTGGCATCTGTTTTTTTTTTTTTTAACATCCCATTCCACATTTAGTTCCCATCTGCTGCTATAATAACCTCCAATTCAATCTTTAGCAGGACATTTTAAGATCTTCCACTCAACCTCAACCCATTTAAAGCTATATCTTCATTGAGCTGGATTTGTGCACAGGTGCATTGTCATGCTGGAACAGGTTTGGGTCTCCTAGTCCAAGTAAAAGGTAAATTGAATGCTACCACATCCAGAGACGTCTGCCAGAGGCAATTTTTGGAGTACCTGAGCAAGGTACTCCAAAGAAAAAACTCCCCCAGATGGCATAAGGAAGAAACCTTGAGAGAAACCAGACTCAAGAGGGAACCTCATCCTCATCTGTGTGGCACAGAATGTCCATTTATTCACAGCTAAACGATGTTGAGGTGTGCAGTGATGTCAAGTTTATTTCTATAGTGCTTTCACAACAGACATTGTCTCAAAGCAGCTTTACAGAAATCAACAGTTAAGGTGAACGGTGCGTATTTATCCCTGATGAGCAGCCGTGGTGACTGTGGCAAGGAAAAACTCCCTTAGATGTTATGAAGAAACCTTGAGAGGAACCAGACTCAAAAGGGGAACCCATCCTCATTTGGGTCACATCAAGAGTGTGATTATAGTCTTTAAACAATACAGAACACTGGAGAGTGAGAACTAACATGAGCACTGGAGTGTGTGATTATAAGTAATGTTCTTTCTACAGTCATTATGGTTATAAAACCATGTTTGCGAGTTCGGCATCTACTTCTTTAAAGGTCCATAATCTTCGTGAGGTGGGACTTGACTGGGGCTGGAGCAACCTCAGGATGCCTCGGTATGGGGAGAAAAATAAATGGTGATCAGATGCAAACTGTACTCCTGAGTCAGTGTAGCAGACTACAGTCCAAATCCAAATCCTCAAAGCTCCCGTTCTTAATCCGTAATTTCATGGATACCCTGGCCGTTGATGAGAAACCATCTCCAGCTGCACAGAGTGGCCTCCAATCGAAGAGAACCCCATCCAGATGCAGGCCATGTTTGTGCTTTTGATTGTGTTCATGGTGCTCTGTGACCCCTTGTTGGGTTCTCATTTAGCACCCAGTGTTCAGGGGATCGTGCCAGGAATCCACAATACTGAAAATGTATCATTTAAAAAATTGGGAAAAATCTTATTATAGAGAATCAGTGCAGGATTGTTTGACGAGAGACTGGAATAAATTTTTTTTCCCACTAACCCTTGATAATGCATCTCAGACTTGTTAATTTCCGTCGATCTTGTGACTTTGTGAATAACTGTATTGAAGTTGACAGCACTCAGATCTAATGCAGCGTGCTGCAGAACAGGCCATATGTAAGAGCGCCGCCTCTCACTCGAATCCCAGAGGCGGCAGATGGAGTAAACGCCGCGAGGAGCCTGTTGACATTCAGATGACGCTTCTGTTACCAAGCTCACGGCTCCCGGTGCCCATAACACGCCAAGAGACTTCTGTAAAACTGAGCTTACAGGCAGGAACAGAAGCCAAGCACTTAAGCACACAAGAGCGTTCGACTTAAAGCCACTGAACTGAAAAATGGCAGAGTGGAAAGTGAAATAACAGGCTTTCGTTCAAAAGGAGGAGCTAGCAGGATGCTTCGAGGAACAGATTTTTCACTTCCAAATGGCTACTCAATGGTAGGTCACATAAAACCTACACAGCAAGTGTTAGTATAAGAAAAAGTATTACTATTATATTATGTGGTACTCGGTGTCACATGGAATAATGTTGGTTGTTGTCATCCATATTTCACCATCAAATACGTCTTTTTGATTGTTTTAACACATCTCATTAGCTATGAGTGTAGCAGTTTGTGGCGAGAAAAATTATTAACCAATCAGAATTGGGCATTTTTTTTTATTATCGTTTTTGTATCCATCTAAACAGTCAGTTTTGGAGCTATTGATACAAGTTTCCCATTTGATTTGAAAAACCGACAACCCAGTGCTAACATGACTTATGTTTGTGAGTACACGCTATGTAGACAAAGGTACTGGGACGCCTAACCTTTCCAGCCATGCGTGGTTCTTCCCCAAACTGTTACCACAAGCTGAAGGCTCACAATGTCTATAGCATAAAATTTTCCCTTCACTTGAAGTAGGAGACCCAAACCTGCTCCATCATAGAAGTGCCTCTGAGGAAAAAAAACAGCTCTATTAAGATATGCTTCAGATGGGTTGGAAGTGTGTGGAAGATCTTGAGTGGTCTGATACAAAGCTCTGACCTCAACACTATTGAACATTATAAATGGGAACACTGACTGCACCCCAGGCCTCCTCACATGATCTACATCAGTACCTGGCTTTCCAAACACCTCTGGGGTCGAATTAATTTCCTAGAAATCTCCACAAGCACAAATCTAGTGGAACATCTTCCTAGAGAGAGGAGAAGACTAAATAAAGGATTGTTGGGAATGGTCAGGTGTGCACAAACATTTGCAAATACAGTGTATGTCTACATAAAAAATGCAGAGACACGTAACACTACATGGTATGCTTTTACAGGATACTCAACGCTACAATGGTAAATTAGAATTTTTTCTAATTCTTGTCCCAAACTGTTTTAATTGATTCATCCTACCCCACAATTTTACATTTTTTTAAACAAAAAGTTTAACACTCAACTGCTTAGCTGTATACATTTAAATAATTGTTGCAATAATTAAATTTATACAGCTAAGCAGTTGAGTGTTAAAGGGACTTGCTCAGGGCCACAACAGTGGTGCTGAGATTTGAACTCACAACCTGATTAGCGTACTCCAAAATCCAGTGGCATTCCCAGATTAGTGGAGGTTATTATAACCGCAAATGAGGACTAAATGTGGACAGGAATGTTTAAAAAGTTCAAAATCTCTTCGCTAGGTCACATCAAACACAGCAAGTGCTGGCATAATAAAAACTCCTCTTGGGCTTCAAACATTTGATCCGGTTGCTTGTGTTTTAGGATAACGATGCAGTTCCTCTTAATATTTTTACAGAAAACAGTGCCATCTGCTTTGCCTTCAAATATGCTCTGATCATGGTTACTTCCTGTAGCCCAGTTATTAGAAAGCTTTAAACACAATATTTTAACATTGGCAAGTGCCCTTATCCAGAATTATCTTCTTTATACAGGGCGGCGCAGGGAAACGGTAACTTTTGGAACTAGGAGTTGGCGACCCTGAGTAGGGAACTTGAGTGTCATTAACAGTTAGGTGTCCCGTCTGCTCGTGCGATTGCAATATGGCTGCGTCATTTTGAAGAAAAGTCTCAACACAGAGATACGTGTTGCAGAACAGATCGGCGAGGGCTCCTCACGAAGGCAGCGAGAACAGCCTCGATATTCTCTGGCATGTGGGCCGTTTAACAGCACCTGGGGACTTCTATTTTTTAAGGCTGAACCGGTTTCTTCGAAATAACCAGACGGGACACGATCACGACGTTAAGTTCCCCCACACCATCACTATTTTTATAAGAGGCTTTCTCAGAGAATGCTTGCCCCAGAATCACCAACCCAATTCGATTCAATTAATATTTTTTTTGTATAGCGCTTTTAACAATTTACATTGTCTCAAAGCAGCTTTACAAAGATAAAACAGTAATAATGTGTGTTTGTTCCTTATATTTGTCAAGTCAAGTTTATTTGTATAGCGCTTTTCACAAGACACATTGTCTCAAAGCAGCTTTACACAAATCAACAGTTAAGGTGAACGGTGTGAATTTGTCCCTGATGAGCAGCCATGGCGACTGTGGCAAGGAAAAACTCCCTTAGATGTTATGAGGAAGAAACATTGAGAGGAACCAGACTCAAAAGGGGAACCCATCCTCATTTGGGTGAAGTTTGTCCCTAATGAGTGAGCCGGGGGCAACTGTGGTGAGGAAAAACTGCAAGACTTCAAGAAACCTTGAGAGAAACCGGACTCATTATGGAACCCATCTTAATCTGGGTGCCACCAAATGTCCATTAACTACAGTTCATCATTGTTGAGGTGTGCAGTGATTTGGTGATTAAGTGCAACTTGTGGCCCTGAACCATTGAAGCAGACTGTCGTCATTCCAGTCCAAATCCAACCTGAATAACTCAGAGGAACTCCTAGTTCCTAAATTTCCCGTTTCCCTGTACAACCCAACAGCGGTAGTCTGGTGGTGGAACTCACAACCATTTGATAGGTCCATCATTCCTTGCATTTCATTGAAATGTTGGTGGATTCCCACAAACGATCTTAAATTCTGTAAAACACAGTCACATCTATACCTTGGTCCCTACAGACCACAATTTTTGCAAATCAGGACCTCTAGGTGCATTTGAGTGACGACACGTACTTGTATTGTCCACGGGCTGCTGTACCACCTGTATGTGGGCAACAGAACAGATCTGCAGTCCACCCCATAGCTGTGAGATCCAGCGTCTGATTGTCAAGGGCTCCAGAGATTAATTATAATCCATTTAGTCCCAGCAGGGATCAGCAACTTTACCGCCTTTGGCATGCCGAGGCAGTGACTGCCATAACACACTGAACCTCACAGCTCTGGTAGATCTCCAGAGGAAATGTGTAGAGGGAATAAAGCTGAAATGTTCAGAGACCGAAGGAGGAATGTACTTATTGTCCTCGTATACTGACGCTCGCCAAGCATCTGCCAAGCAAAAGTGGCAGCACTCCAGATGCATCTTCTTTTTTTAGCTGTTTTTCTCGAGTGTTTTCTAGTATTGTGATTAGGAACCACGTCTGTCTGGCATCCTAATTCATTTCAGTGTGATTACTTGGATGGAGTAGCTTCCCTGCAGGCACCCCAGGACCAGGACACGAGGATTGATCGTAACTTTGACGCCTTAAATTTGCTACTGTGGTCCCGTCTCCGATATCATTTACTCGATTTTTCTACGCAGGCTGCGTTTGCTTGGTTTCGAATACGTTGAAGCTTCATGGCAAGAGGAATATCTCCAGTTTTGTTCTGCAGTATTTGGTGTGACAACAGTATCTGAATCTCTCAGGCCGAAGATGTGAAACGCAATGCAGGATTATTTGTCTTAGATGTTTACAGTGTTCCCCCTTTTTTTTTTTGACTCTGTGGCTACAATCCTAATAAATAAGACATGTGAAATCACACTCCAGTATCCCTGCAGTTTAAAAGGCAGTGTGAGCACTGTTTTTCACACGCTCCTTTCTCATATGCATGTATATTATAGAGTGCTAGACTCAGTCAAATTTCTTTCTAATAAATACCTTTGTTAAAAAAAATACAATAAATAAAAATCATGACCTGAATTTTAGACATTTTTTAAAACAAGCTCAAATTTGACATTTTCTTTAAGGGAGAAAAAGGCATGGTGGCGATGGAAGTGTTAGTTCAGTGTTTAGGATGTTGGACTTCAAATCCCAGTACCACCACTAAGCCATCAATCCTGGGGACATTGAGCAAGACCCCTTAATTTAACCTCAACTGTTCAGTTGTATAAAGGAGATAAAAATCGATCTGGATAATTTTGCCAATTGCTGCAAATGTAATGTAAAAAAAATAAAAATACAGTAATATTTATATTAATATTTATAAAAATTCTAGTGTATAAATGAAAACACTTTGGGACAAGTATTCAGAGGAAAAGCATTAAGCATTAAGACTAAGCATCGGGCTGAATTTTCTTAAAATCATACCATATAGTAGTACGTGTCTCAACATATTCTATGTAGACGTACACTATGCGGAAAAAAGTTTGTGCACACCTGACAATAACACTTTGTGAACATCCCATTCCACCTTTAGTCCTTTTAGAATGGTCTTCACTCTCCTCCTAAGATGTTCCACTAGATTTTAGAGTGCGCTTGTGGCGATTCGTGTGAGACTCAATCACAAGGGTGTTAGTAAAGTCAGGTACTGATGTAGGTGAGGTGAGGAGGCCTGAGGTACCGTCAGCGTTCACATTCATCCCAAAGATGTTTGATAGGGTTGAGGTCCATGCTCTTAAGCAGGAGATCTTCTACTTTAGCCCATGTCAAGCACATCTAGCATGGAGCTGGCTTTGTGCACAGGGGCACTGTCATGCTCTGCATTCAACTTTGTGATTAACAATTTGAGCAAAAGAACTGCATAAGGTTGGAAAAGTCATGTGTCCAAATATAGGGTTTTCCATATAGTGTTCTTTCCTATAAGAAATTATATCCAAGAAACTCTTTCATTTCTAACTTTAGCTTTACTTTCTTGCTAGTTGGTACTGAGTTTTTTACTGTTTGAGGTGAGGATCAATTGTTAGCTTGAAAAAAGAAAAAAGGACTGGTCAAGTTCTTGTTGGTATTGAGCAAATCTCACAAAAGAGATACACGTCCATGCTTGAATCCACACTCGCTCCTTAAATCCTCCAACTGAATGGGATGCTTTGGATGATTTACATCAGCTACATCACGTCCGCACTCAGTTAGACGGGGAAAAAAAAGAATAGAACAGAGTGTGATCCTGCAGAACGATTAAATTGGCCATTATAATGGCAGCTAAAGCCGGTATCGAGCTTCGCACTGCAAACACACATAAACAACAGTTTCAGAAGTGTAGTTAGTAGCTATAAATAATGCCAGGATACAGTAATTGCCCTGAATGGTGCAAGCATGTGGGTTCACAGGGAAACAAACCTTCTAGAAAGCTCGGGTTGTGTTCAAATCTGTTTATATGTCCGAACGCGTGCTTCTGACTTTTGCCAAAGAACCACATACAAGTCTGATGGTCAGGTGTCCACAAACATTTGGGCATATAATATATTTTTAAAGTTGTTTCAGGATACTTCCTGTATATAATCATATCATATATTTAGGATATTGAATATAGTGTTCAGTAGAGTGCAGCCATCAAGGTTATGGCCATAGCCTGCATTTGCAAGTCACATGACTTGGTCACACGTCAATGTGATCACTCGCACTTGTTCTTAGTCACTGTTAATTAGCACAGGGGTTTAAGTCACATTTCTGCACCTTACACATTTGCCTCACCTTGTCTTCCAGGCTCATGCTCAGATCGAGGTTTTGGTTCGTGTTATGATTCACTCACCCTCTCATCACATGACAGATTGTGAGAAACTTCGAGGTGCAAGGTACAACTTAAATACATGTGCTAATTAATGGTGACGAGGAACAGGTGTAAGGGAAAGTCATGTGACATGCAGGGGTTGATGGGTAATGTAACTGATGGCTAGAATCCTGACAGGATTTATATATTTCTCATAAACCACCACACCATAAGCATCATGTACTGTCTGGAAAAAGTAGGACTGAAAGTGTAGGACTTCTGATGGGAAGGTCATGGGTTCAAATCCCAGCACCACCAAGCTACCGCTGCTGGGCCCTTGAGCAAGGCCCCAACCCTCATTTGCTCAGCAGTATAACGGAGATAACTAAGTTGCTCCGGATAAGGGTGTCAGCTAAATTCCATAAACGTAGAGCACAGGGTCAGCCATGATACAGTGCCCCTAATGCACAGAGGGGCCAAAGGGCCCAAGAGTGGCAGCTTGGCAAAACTGGGGCTTGAACTCCTGACCCTCTGATCAGTAACCCAGAGCCCTGAACACTAAGCAACCACTTCCCAATGAATGGCCCAACAAATACCCCAATCGTATTCTATTTTAATGTATAAGATCTCACCTTAATTTATACTTATTTTAGATTTTTAAGATTTGCATTTAAAGCAGTTTTAGATTCTTAATTCTATTCATAAGGTCTGTTTGATTTTATTAATTTTCATTTTTAAGAATCAGATTTAATCCAATACTTATTTTTTAAATTATATCACTTAACATCTTGATTAAATTCAATTCTCAATTTGATGTCTAAGATTTAAATATCTTGATTCTAATTCATATCTGGATTTAATTTGACTCTCAGTTCAATGCACAAGATCTCAATTTGATTAATGAGATTCAATTTGATTAATGAGATTCATTTCTTTTTCGATTCTCATTATTATCCATGAGATCACAATTCGATTAGTTTTCTGTTGTGATTCTTAACATCTTCATTTGATTGCATTTTTATTTGGATTCTATTGGATTTTATTGTATACAAATTCTATTGGCTGAGATTTTTCAGGAATACCCGTTTGACAAATGATAAAGTAATAAATAGAAATCAAGATGGCCACAATGCTGTATGTTGACTGCTCTGTGGCCAAAAATGGACCAGCGCCATCTTACCTCAGTGACCTCAGTGACCTCATCACCTCGCACTGCACCACGCTGTCTGAGATTCTTCAGCACTGCTCGACTGGTACCACCTTCTCTCAGAATGAGAGGTAACTATAATTCAAGGCTCTTCTCTGTTCTGGCACCGAGGTGGTGGAATGAACTTCCCCTAGATGTCCATACAGCGGAGTCCCTGACTATCTTCAAGCGACGACTTAAGACCAACCTCTTCCTGAAACACTTAAATTAGCACTTTCCAAGTTTGTAGAATTCAAGAGTTATATTTATATTAAGTTTGTAATCTTGCGTACCAGTGTAGATTTATTCATTTCTAGAGACTCAAAGCACTCTTGTATGTCGCTCTGGATAAGGGCGTCTGCTAAATGCCGCACATGTAAATCTTGAGTCCATTCCTTAAATCAGAACTTAAAAAAAAACTAACAAAATCCTTCATTACCACTTTCTTTTTTTTTTAATGACTACAGGTTCAAAAAAATCAATGATAGTAAAATTCAGAGAAGGTAGGTAATAATAAAGAGTAGAAATAAAATAAATACAGAAAACACAGCTTTGTATTTCATTGATCTCGACATCAAATCCATTTCTAAAAGATTTTAGCCAGACTTCTAAATAAGCTCTTTCAAAACACTTTGTTGTCTGATAATCTTTCTTCCACGTTTCCACCAAACCAGTTCAACAATTACGTGCCGTAGCAGGGAGGAAAGTTCAGGTCCCGGTTGTCCCAGTAGAGCTGAACCAAACAAAACACAAAGTCGTGCCCAGCATGACCTCCATCCAAACACCGCCGCTTTAATTTCCCTTTCCTGCAGTAAAACTCGATTCATTCACAAGCCCTTTGTGGTTTTGAACTAAAACAGATGAAGGAGAAGTGTGTTAGCTGGACTGAAAATAATATTGTAGTAAAAAAAAAATGCTTTGCTCAGTTTAAATGAAATGAATCGTGTATGAGAAGTGCTTGAAGCATTACTCTGTTAGGAGCAAAGACAGAACATTTCTAATATGTATTAAAATACTGTTTGAAAAAGCAAATACACTAATATACTCCATGTGCTTTTTATAGCTTCCTGGTCGATTTCCTGAAAGGGAATCTATGTACAAAGCATCACACTGCCTCCTCCAGCTTGTTGGAACCACTTTTGGTTGGTACAAACCATGGCATACCAGAGATACTTCACAATACCTGTTATTTTTGGAGACTCTCTGATCCAGTCTTCTGGCTACCACAAATTAGCCCTGGTGAGACTCCCTTTGTTTGCTTTTTTTTCCTGCTTCCAGTACAGTTTTGAGGACTGATTGTCCACTTGCAGCATATCACACATCTCAGGATGTTCCACTAGATTTTAGTGTGCTTGTGGAGCTTATTCGCCAAAGATGGTGATGGTAAGGTCAGGTTCTGTCTGGAGTGGAGTCAGCGTTCACATCCATCCCGAAGGGTTTTAGTAGGGTTGAAGTCAAAGGTTTGGTCTCATAGTTCAAGTGAAAGGAAAATATAATGCTACCGAAAATATCCAGAGACGTCCTGTACAATTGAGTGGCAGAAGAAATATATATAGCTGGGGGGAAAAAAAAGTTTTTTAAACTTGTAGTTGCAATCATTGGGTAACAAAAATCAAATAAGTCATGCTATGACCTAACGTGATTGGAAAATGATGAACTTCAGTGCAGGTACAGTAGCTCGGCTTCATTCTTCTTCTTCTTCTTTCGGCTGCTCCCATTAATAGTCGCCACAGCGGATCATCCGTCTCCATACCACCCTGTCCTCTACATCTGCCTCTTTCACACCAACTACTTGCATGTCTTCCCTCACCACATCCATGAACCTCCTTCTTGGCCTTCCTCTTTTCCTCCTACCTGGTGGCTCCATCCTCAGCATTCTTCTACCAATATAATTCATGTCCCTCCTCTGCACATGTCCAAACCATCTCAATTTCGCCTCCCTCACCTTGTCTCCAAAACATCCTACATGCGCTGTCCCTCTAATAAACTCATTTCTAATCTTATCCATCCTCGTTACTCCCAACGAAAACCTTAACATCTTCAGCTCTGCTACCTCCAGCTCCACCTCCTGTCTTTTACTCAATGCCACTGTCTCTAATCCATACAACATCTCAGGTCTCACCACAGTCCTATAAACTTTCCCTTTCATTTTTGCAGATACCCTACTATCACAAATCACTCCTGTCACTCTTCTCCACCCACTCCACCCTGCCTGCACTCTTTTCTTCACTTCTCTAACACACTCTCCATTACTTTGCACTGTTGACCCCAGGTACCTGAATTCCTCCACCTTCTCCAGCTCTTCTCCCTGCAACTGCACCACTCCACTGCCCTCCCTCTCATTCACACACATGTATTCTGTCGGCTTCATTCCATCACCCAATATATTGAATAGTTCCATAAAACAGCATGATGTGTTATACTTCCTACTTAAAACATGGCTTAACGCCATGTATGCACTTTTATTCACAGTTCTTGCCTGTTCATAATTTTTCTTTGACCATTTGCACTCTGACATCCACTCTATTTCTTTTTTTTTCATTGTCTTTATTTGAAAATCACAGCATTGTTGAAATCAGCAGAGTGCAATGGTTTGCTCAGTTTCTTTCCAGTGCTGCATTAATGACCCATTATCAGCGTCTCAACCGTGATTGCGTATTTGCTGTTTTCAGTGAGAAGTAGATGCGTATGAACAGCTCATCACGCATCTTCAACCCTGTACAATTTCTGGATTCCAGTTGTTACGTCTCATCACGGCCAATGAAACAGACACGTCTTTAGATGTACTCCTCTCTATTGCGGCTTTCTTTGTAGACTCGAGGGCAGATGTAGACGTGGTGCAGAAATTAATCTGGGAAAGGAAGGCGTTTGATTTGTTGTGGTTTGAAATCAATTGTTAAATATAATCAAAATGGGTGGGGGTAGGGTTGTTTTTCCAGTTGAGGAGTCGTGTCAGCAAACCGGCTCTTACGGAGCGTCATGTCTTCTATTTGCTGCCGTGTGCAAAATATTAAGAAAGTGCCTTCACTGTAAACACGGCGTTCCTATAGATAAAACAAACTGCTGGGCGCATTTTCGACTTTTGTTTATACTTTTCTCTTTACACCTAATGCCTCTGGGGAGATGTGCTGATTCAGGACATTTTATATTTCTTTATATTCCATTATAGTCTATTTGACTACGTTAGACTCCGCTGAATCTGCTCGTCTTAGAAGGATTTATCAGCGCGGCCTTGATTTAGCATTCGTTTTTTTTTTTAAATGCAGAAAAATAGAGGGAAAAACCTTTTAGATTTGATTATCTGTCTTATAAAAAGTACAAAGTCATGTGGTCTATCTATATCCCTGAAGCTTTAACCACAAAAGTGGGCAAAAAAAAATTATTTTACCAAGAAACGTGTTCAAAGTTTATACGTTATAGTATACATATACACATTGGCTACCGTACAGATTAAAAATACATTAAAGCTATATTGTTAGATTTATTTTCCATTTCATACATGCTATGGGTACAAAATAATCTAAATATATCAAGTGTAAAGGTTTAGCATCCGTTTTTGTGCATTAGCTGTGCATATGGGCTCACTACGGCTGCTAAAAGAGAAGTTAGCATGTGTGATTTTAAACCGCATTTCCATTATTTTCTGTTTAGGACTTTATAAATGGAAGTGTGAATTTCTACTCGAAGCACCATGTGAAAGACCGCCAGCGCTAACGTTTTTTTCGAGGTCTTCCTCGAAGCAGTCCTGCTCGCCTGTCGAGCCACATTAGCAGCTCCGACTCTTGACGAAGAGTGAATACGTGGGTTAAGCTGTGAAAGGAATGGAAATTTTAAGCACACTGAATAGTGAGTCCCAAAATGGTGTTTGTGGTATGAAAATTAAAATGTTGATGAAATATAGGCTCGTTTGTAACGGGATCAGTAAAGCGGATCAACGGTTGTATCGATTGATCTGTGAAATTGATTTATTTTTTCGTCTAAAGTACAAGTGGGAAGTGGATTTTATTTGATTGGAGGTCGTGGTTCAGTCACAGCTGGTGGTTAGTGTTAATAAACCCCTGAGAAATACGCTTAACCCCCACGAATTGTACAGGAACCCTGTAGTGACGAAATGCAAGTAATTTAGGACATAAAACCCGCTGACTTTTTGCTTTGCAATTATGACTTTGTTATGAAGAGCTGGTGGTATCTAAACTAACTGTGTGTGTTTGAGCATAAAAGTAAAATCCTCGTGTTTTTCCGAGGCTTTGTGATTTAAATTTAGATTATAAGAAGTATAATTTGCCTCGCGTGGAGTCTAAAGAGCTGATCATTAATTCAGAAGGTGAATGTGAGTTTTCTGTTAAGTTTTATTATTTGCATACATTTTGTTTATAGTCAGTTGCCTGGTTACATCAAAAACCTAAAATCTCTAGGGGCCACACAAGTGGTCAAAGACAAAGAAATTAAATTTCTGGCAAAAAAAAAACAATTTTTGGGACACAAACGTATGACTGCACCATATACACAAAGCTAGCTCTATACGGTTTACTGTGTTGTGAGAAACTATTTGCCCCCTTCCTGATTTTGTTTTTGCATATTTGTTCCGCTTAAATGATTCAGACCAAGCAAATTTGTATATTTTACACAAAATAATACAAAATGCAATTTTTATATGATAATTTCATTCATTAAAAGTGTTTTTTATAAGATTGTCCAAACCTACCTGGCCCTTTGTGGAAAAAGTAATTTATTTATTTAATTATTTATTTATTTGGAACCCCATTAGCTTCCACGAGTGGTCGCTAATCTTCCTGGGGTCCATTTTACAAAATCAAAACATATTATATACAATCACACCACACTTTTTACCATATGTTATTAAAAAAATAAATACAATTAAATTTGAGTCATTACACTTAATTTTCATTACAAATCATACATTTTTTCACCATCTTTTAAAATAATATCTGTTACTTATTTGTCTTATACACATTGACAGTTGATTCCAAGCTACCGAGGATCTAAATAGTACAGTTCTCCTCATACAATTTAACTGTGCAAAAGGAACAACTAAATCACCAGAGCTGACCTGCCGAGTAATATGTTGATGGCAATACCCACTGTACACCAATTTAAGAACAAAAAATCTGGGATTATTTTTATAGATGGCATTATGCATATAGCACAGAAGACTTATCTTTACCTTATCCTGTACCTTCAGCCATACTAATATAGTGTGTATCTCATACACAACATAATTGCCCCCTAAACCTTATAACTGCAATCAAGCGTTTGAAAACTGGCCTTTATAACTTCTTTACTGAATTGTTTTAAGACACATTGGAGGTTTTTCCAGCATTAACGGCCTGTTTAAGATCATGCCACATTATCTCAATCGGATTTAACTCTGCACTAGGCCACTCCGAAAAAAATACTTTTTTTTTCCACTGTTCATGGACTGTAGTCTAAAATCTTGAGTGGGCTGCTATAGAGCTCTGACCTCAACCCTAATGAACACATTTGGGATGAAGTAGAATGCTGACTGCACCCCAGACCTCCTCACTTTACCCACATCAGCACCTGACTTTCCTAATGGCCTTGTGGATAAATGTGCACAAATCTCCACAATCTACAATGACACTCTAAATTCTGGAACATCTTCAAAAGAAAAAAAGCACATATGAATTTTATGGTGATGTGTCCACAGGCTTTTGTCCATATAGTGTATGTTAGGTTTAATTGATTATGAAATCATGATTCATGAAATAAATATTCAGTTTCTTCCAAATTAGTTTTGTACAACAATTGTAAAAAGCAAGCGCCATACAATATGTTCATTACATTTTACTTTTTCTGCATCCAGGAACGATGGGCTGTGCAAACTTACGCATTGACCTTAGTGTTAAGAGCAAAACATTGCTCAGGTGTCAGTGTGTGTTGTTATTTTGCCATAGATATATTGCAGAACCCCGAGACTGTGAACCGTGCAAAACAGACCTTTAGACTTGAATTAGATGAGGGTCAAGGCAGAAAGTTCAGTGAAGGAGAAAATTGCCAGGTGATGGATTTCGAGGAAAAGCAAAGCAGTTGTTAAACTGTATTGAATCCAATAATTTCATGGTGCAACCTGTGTTTGTGCGTGTGTGTGTGTTTTCTGCAAATTTGTTCAATCTTGTTTAACTTTACCATGCCCTCTAACTGTGTCTAATGCATTTCATCTGGCTTTTTATATGTAACCCATGAGATCAGAACTACTGTTGCTTTGTGGTTATTTGAAGTCATGTAGTACATGTTCAAACTCTTAATTCCTAGGCTACGTTTAAACCACCGATCTTGTGCATAAAAGAGGTATAGTTTTAACCAGTTTTGGGCAGTAACGCGTTACTAGTTACTGTGGGCGTGTCTCCGTTTATTCAGGTCTGTGCGGCAGTAATGGCGAGTCGAGGCGAGAGCAAGACGAGTTTCTCAAAGTGGAAATATGCTCATTATTTCACTTTAGTTGAGTATAAAGACAAAAACTTTTAAGTCAAATGTAAGCTGTGTCTTTCTGGTTTGAAGGTCGTATCTACTGCGATAGCAGCAACTCCAATCTGTCGAAGCTCCTCCAGAAACTCCATGCCTCGATGGAGCTAGAAGCTAACCCGCTGTTCTGTTCTACATTGTTGATAGTTTTCATACTTAAGCTGTGAAAGGAACATTTTTAAGAGCTCAACACAACAGCAGAAGCCGCTTTAGTTTTTGATTGTGAATATATTATTCAGCTTGTTTTGTTATTTATTTCAGAAATCCTTGTGATATATTCAGTTTGTGCTGCTCTGACTTTAATAAAATAGTGTGTAAAAATTACTTTGTGTTTAAGTCAGTTTTGTGTTTGGATTCACCATAACAAATAAAAGGGCATTAATGGGAACATTAAAGAACGTTCTTTAAAAAAGTAACTAAAAAGTTACTTTTAACAGTAACACATTACTTTTTGGTATAAGTAATCAACAAAGTAATTGAGTTACTTTTTGAATGAAGTAACGAGTAACTGTAACTTGTTACTATTTTTTAGTAATTAGCACAACACTGGTTTTAACTAGAGTTGGGTGTCAACTGCAGTAAAGATTTCTAATTTTTCATGATATTTCTATATTTTACTAAACCAATGCCTCAAGATATTTAGTGTTATGGTTATAATTTTTACTGTACTTATAACACATGCCAATATCGGCCAAACAACTGTGGAGAAATGCACTTTATGCTAGCATTATTAGCAGCCCAAGTATTAGTAAGTAGCAGAATCCCAACAATTCTCAGGTTAACAGTACTTAGCACTAACCTGGCAATAGTTACAATTATGGTTTAGTTTAGGCATTGAGAAGAAAGAATTCTACATAAAGAAATATAAGAAAAATCATATAAAAGAAAAAAAACATGAAGCCCGCACTCTGTTGCTACTGCTGGGGTCTGCCGTTGCTTTTGGAAGGTGCCTTCTGAGAGCTCTGTAAAGTAAATTGAACCCGGGCTGCAGCGGTGAGAGCGCCGCATCCTAACCACTAGACCACTAGGGGACCTTAACTCCCAATAATCAACCTAATCACATAAAAACTAATCTGCTATCAAATATCCAACCAGCCTACCATCTGATAACCAAACATTATCTATCCAACTGATCTACCATTTAAAAACCAACTATCTAATTTAACTACCATCTAATATACAACCAACGGTTCCCTGGTGGTCTAGTGGTTAGGATGCGGCGCTCTCACCACTGCGGCCCGGGTTCGATCCCCGGTCAGGGAACCAACCCCAGCCACTCTTAGTGCCGGTCCCAAGCCCGGATAAATGGGGAGGGTTGCGTTAGTAAGGGCATTCAGCGTAAAAACGTGGCAAATCAAACATGCGGATGATCTGCTGTGGTGACCCCTAACGGGAGAAGCCGAAAGGAAGTTATCTAATATACAACCAACAATGAGTTCTAATCCCAGCCACACTGAGCTGCTTCTCTTGGGCTGCTTAGCAAGGTGCTAAGATGCTCTCCGCCTTGACATTAATGATTTGATTCTAAACCACTGGAGTACATGTGTATGGCATACTGTATTTAAATATTTAATCTAATCAAGAAAGGAATTTTTAGGAGAATTTAAAAGTGGCAAATCTGCAACAATTTAATCATTAAGCATTAATATTTGCATAAGTGAGCACCATTTAGCTCATACAGTCAGATTGTACAGCTTTACTTCTTATTTGAAACAATGGCATACAGTGTTTGTCCCAAACGCAAATCATTCCATTCATCATATTGTTGTTAAAATTATTATAAAGACATTAGCATTGCCTACAGGTGGCTCATATTAATAGCTTATGATGGCTTGGTATAGGGTGGGTAGGGGGGCTAGCTCCTCCTGTGCTAAACAGGATGTTTTGTACTTCACAGGAACCATTTTAAATTCATGTTGCCCCAGTTTTAGTGCCTTCTGGCAAAGCAAGACATCAGAAAACAGAAACATAAGCGCGCAACTAAGCGCCTGCTAAGTTAGAACATAGATACGTTGCACATAAGGGTGCATTTATCTTCTTGTACAAACAGTTGTACTGTAGCCCTGAAAACATTCTGCAATGACTGCTTATTGATACAGGAAAATAATTCAAAAGAAAACAATTTGGTATTTCTTCCAAATTTGCCCATGGGAAGAAAGTATATCCATCTATCTAAATATGCTGTAGCAGAAGTGTTTTTAAACTCGACTGCGCTTCCGAACATGCGTCAGGGAGATGAAATGAATCCCGAAATATTCAATCTTGTGCTTGGAATGAGTCTGGAATTGAATAGATTCTTTCGGCTGCTCCCATTAGGGGTCGCCACAGCGGATCATCCGTCTCTCTACATCTGCCTCTTTTAAATTAGCCACCTGCATGTCTTCTCTCATCACATCCATAAAACTCCTCCTTGGGCTTCCTCTTTTCTTCCTTCCTGGTGGCTCCACCCTTAGCCTTCTTCTACCGATATACCCCATGTCCCTCCTCTGCACATGTCCAAACCATCTCAATCTCACCTCCCTCACCTTGTCTCCAAAACGTCCTACGTGCGCGGTCCCTCTAATAAACCCGTGTCCATGGTCGTCACTCCCAATGAATATCTTGCCATTTTCAGCTCTGCTACCCCCAGCTAACACTGTCTCTAAACTATAAAACATCTCAGGTCTCACCACATTCCTATAAACTTTCCCTTTTACTCTTGCAGATACTCTTCTATTACAATCACTTATTCTACCACTCTTTTCCACCCTGCCTGCACTCTTTTCACTTCCTTAACACACACTCCATTACTTTGCACTGTTGACCCCAGGTACCTGAACTCCTCCACTTTCACCACCTCTGCTCCCTGCAACCGCACCACTCCACTGCCCTACCTCTCATTCACACACATGTACTTTGTCTTACTCCTACTGACTTTCAATCCCTTTCTCTCCAGCGTGTACCTCCACCTGTCCAGGCTCTTCTCAACCTGCTACTCTCTTTACTCTCAACACAAATTACAATATCATCCGCAAACATCATGGTCCACGGAGACTTCTGTCTGACCTCGTCCGTCAACCAGTCCATCACCACTGCAAACAGAAAAGGGCTCAGAGCCGATCCTTGATGCAGTCAACCTCCACCATGAACCAGTCTGTCGTTTCTACTGCACACTTAACAAATCCACAAACACACAATGCATCTCCTTCTTACCTTCTCTATACTTCTCCATCAACATCCTCTAAGCAAATAATGCGTCTGTGGTGCTCTTCCTCGGCATTAACCCATACTGTTGCTCACAGATGGTCACCTCTTCTCTCAGCCTGGCTTCCACTACTTTTTCCCATAACTTCATGGTGTGACTGATCAACCTAATTCCACTGTAGTTACTGCAGGTCTGCACATCTCCCTTATTCTTAAAAACCGGTAGCACACTCCTTCTCTATTCCTCAGGCATCTTTCCACCTTCCAAAAATCTCCAATTTTGTTAAAAACTCCCCTGCCATCACTCATAAACATCTCCACACTTCTACCAGTTTGTCATATTTGTCAATGACATAAAAATGTGATAAGATTTATAATTTATAAATATAATACATAAATCTAATAAAATAGAATAGAATAAAAGTGAAATAAGACAATTTTTTTGTTGACTTAGCTTTAAAAGTCAGGTGTCCCAATACTTTTGTTAGATATGACTACACAAATTTAATTGCTTATAAAATTCCAGAAAAGCAACCAAACCTGGCAGAATGGTGATGAGACTCATTAGAAACGACTGATCTTGTATTTTTGGCTTTAAGTAAGCGCATTAACTTTTTCGCTTAGTCATCATAATCCAGTACTTGGTGATTTTCACTACAGACCTCATCTAAACATCTTGGGTGTAAATCAGAATCACTGCTAATGATAAGGCTTGGCATGGGAGTTCATCGAGGCTCCCAGGAGATAATCTGTGATCTTGCTACATTTTTTATTACTCTCAGCATTAATTTCTTCTTGGCAGTCGGACATGCTGTCTTCATGTAAAAGCTGTTCATGAACCTGTGATGTTCTCTGGCCTGGACATGGCAGGTTGTATTTGGTGTCACGCCATGTGAACAGACCGCGGCCCGGATGGTGTGTATCTCAGAGGAACAAGCTTTGCTGGCTATCTACAGCTCGGCCGAACTGCTCTGTTGATGGGATTCGTGTTCCAAAAATCCGTCGAGCTGTCATGACCCCTCTCAGGAGGGGGGTTTCTGTTCGGTCTGTCTGGAGATGGAACTGGGCAAGCACACTGAAATGCCACCAGTCATTGTGCCCTTGATGACTGAGTGTCTGTACATGGTGTGGTTGATTCTACACGTGTTTCTATCGTTGGTGAACTCTAGGAATACACTTTTCTCACAGTGAGAAAAGTAATGCAGTTGTCTATTTCTATGTGCTGTAAAAAAAGGTTCAGTGGCAAATCCAGAATTAGTCTACAGGACTATTAATGAGTATATTTGAGATTTTTCATTTTAAACTACATATTAGTTCAAACAAACACCAAATCAAGAGCGCCACTATTGTGTTATTGAAATTTAAAGATTCTAGTGAATGATTGTTAAATTTTTTGTTCACATTTTAAAAGGTCCAGGAACACAAAATCTTTTGCTTACAAAGCTCCAGAAAAGCAAACAAACATGACAGAATGGTTGACATTGTCCATTTATAAAGAATTAAAAAGACAGTATAAATTTTATCATTATGATTGAGACCATAAACATTTATTTGTAATGAGTGAGCCAGTGGCAACAATGGCAAGGAAAAATGTACTGTGATGTTATGAAGAAGGAACCGTGAGAGGAACCAGACCCAAACACTATTCCACCATGACTGGCGAGGCTACCAGCAGCTTCGGTCCGAACTATGCAACTCTGGCTGATTCCTTTCAGTGCAAGTCATCAGAGTAAGAAAGTGACCTTAAATGTAGTGGATTGTATTTTGCCATAGGGGGTTCATGCAAAGGACGCAAGATACTACTGTAGCGGTCCTAACTGGTGCTATTCTGACTCTGTGCATTACCAAGTCTGCGATTATATTACGGACAGCAGGTTAGACCAAAGAGCAATTGTTGTTTTTATCATGAAACTGGGCAAATCTGCCACAGAGACATTTCACACGACATATCTTCGTCATACGATGACGCTGCAATGAGTCGTTCGATTTCGAGCGGCTCGTGCGCTTTAAGAACGCAGAAACATCTCTGGAAGACAACAAGAGATCAGGAAGACCTTTAATGAGCTCAAACCACGTCGGGCAACTTCTGCACGATGATCGTCGAAGAACAAATCACACAATCTCACTTACGCACTCAACCTATTTACCAGATTTGGCTCCTGCGGACTTCACCCTCTTCCTGGAAATGAAGATCCAGCTCAAAGGTGGCCCCTTTGACACCATTGCGGAGATCCAGCGCGAAATGAAGAAGGTGCTTGACACGCTCCGAAAAGAAGACTTCCGGAATACATTGCAGAAGTAGCAGGAAAGCTGGGGGCGCTGCTGTGCAAGGGGACTATTTTAAAGGTGATGGTGTGTAAACGTAGATAAATAAAGTACAAATTGAGAACTCTAAAATATATCTAAGTTTCATTTCCCTAGCATTGTCCCTTGAGAAGAGTATTTATATATATAAGTTATTGTAATAGTTAAGGACATTTGTATATTGTGACCAGTATTCATATTTCTTTTTCGTCTATAAATACTGTACGTTTTTCATACTGGACATTTTTCACTCTGACTGCAGGCTCTGACATCCACATTCCACACTGAAATACTGGATTATGAAGGCGAAATGTAGATAATTTGATTCGTTTCCCATTTCAGAGGTGATCTGATGCATTAATAATGGCTTCAACATTTCCCTTCAGAGTAATTTTATTCATTGCTAGCAATCTCCAGCTATTATTCTTTATAAAAAATGCAGGGTTAAGGCAATTCATTTATGCTTAAATGATCTGATAAAAGGTGGCCGTGTATTGTGCCTTGTATAATTGGAGCTGTGTGATAACAAATTACAAAAACCAAATTCTAAATCTGGAAAACACGAGTTTGCATGGTTACATTTCTATTTTACTTCTATTTTACTTCTAGGGCTGATTGGTGATCCTTAATAAATAAAATAAAATGTAATACGATTTCTCCCTTTTTATATTTTTAATGCGTTGCTATTTTTATGAAAAGTATCTGTTCTATCTTTCCTCTCTGCTTCTTGTGTATAAGGTGCATTGCCTTGCATTACTTTACCTTCGGCATTAGCATTAAAGTGACTGTGATCCTCCAACTGTATTTCAGTGCAAACGGGCACAGAGATTAGAAAACAAGGCACGTCTGGATGTCCGCGTCCCCAGCATTCACTCGGCTCAACTGTTCTGCAGACACTCTCGCACACTCTCACACACACAGATTTAAACAGTATCTATATATACTTCTAAAATCTCTGTATGTTGGTGAGTCATCAGGCTTTTGTGCAGTTCTCCAGCAGCGTGTAATGGCCGTTTCTGCAGAAATAAAAGCACTCCTACATACTGAGAGTGGTACTACATGATAATGTTTCTGCCGTCTGTAAAAATTCAAGACAGCACGCTTTCTTTCATTTCCTGCAATGTATAAATACACTTTTTTTCTTAATATATATATATATTTTTGGTCTTATCTCATCCCCGCACGCCAACACGCACAAGATCAAACACACGCCAGGTTCCTTTGTAGGCGTCGTTCATTATGCTAAGCTAAATGATCCTGACCCTCAAATCTCCGAACGGTCAATAAATCAGCTTTATTGTTAATACGTACAAAGTAGATTTAGCCTGGGTGTTTAACATTTCATTAGGGATGTTGGTTGAAACCGAGACTGAAAGCGAAAGGCTAAGAAAGCATGGCAATCTGGGCAAATGGAGATATCATGGTACTATTATAGACTAGAACTCCTATCATCTCCAATCTACTACATGACCAGTCCGGTGGATTACTAATGAGACTCAGTAGTTTAAAGTCTCATACTCTTTTAACTACTCGAGACTCTCGGGGTAATTTTGAAGTTTGATTCACACACTGGTTTAACTGGTCATCTGTAATTTACCATGCCTCATGTTTCCGAGACCTTTTTTTACAACAACAGATTAACAACACACAATCTGCACCTTTATAAATTTTTTTTTTAAAAATTATTCATAACTGATTCCCATTCACTAGGTAGTCTTTGCCAAAGTGGGGAGGGTTTTCTCTGTGCAACATGAGGAAACCTGATGGTTTTGCACCATCATAGTAGAGGAGAGCACTGACTGACCTTTTCCATACTTGTGGCACTATATTAGTCAGTTGACTAGAGGATATAGAGGAACATTGCTGCAATTAGTAATTATAACAGTATTCTGTTAGGAATTTGCTGTAATTTTACTTTACTATGTTCTCTGAGGCATGAGACACCATGTTCTCACTGATGTTCATTTGCTGCTCTGGATTCAGTACAAACCTGGTGCTTGGCTAGAGTAGGCGATGAAGCCACTCGCTGCCTGCTAATCCACCACCCATCGAGAAGAGACCCCTGGATAGAGCACAGATGGCCATTACCATGGAGACCCACACATTCATCTATCAGAAATGGGCCTCCTCATCCCACGTCCTCGGTCTCGTCATTAAGATCAGAAATACGGGATTGGATCTGTATTATTTTTTTTCCCCCTGAACAACGCAATTTCCTGTGGTCTATTTTCAAAGCTGCTGTATAGTCTAGAACCTGAATTATGGTGTAATGCTGTGTGTACAGCACATTGTAAAGATTTCTTGCCTTATTCATTTTCAAATGACACAATTCTCGTAAAGAACCGGTCTTTTCCACCCATATGTAATTCTTCTCCAAACTGTTGCTGGAGAGACACGATTGTGTAGGTTGTTTTTGGACGTGGTAACATAAGATTTTTCCTTCAATTTATTTACGAGGTCCAAAAATGTTCCGGCATGAAGCCAGCGCAATGAAGAAATGTTTTTTACGTGAATGATCTTGGAGTTGAAGATCTCCTGCTCTAGAGCTCAGACCTCAACCCTTTTTAAACATCTTTGGGGGGAAAAATTTAAACTCTGACTTTACTAACACCCTTATAGCTCACCCAAATCTCAACAACCATACTTTAAACTCAATGGAACATCTTCCATTGACAGCAAATGGGGGACTACATGTGGAATGGCATGTTCAAAAAATTGCATACGAGTCTTATGGTCAGGTGTCCACAAACCTTTGTGCATGTCTCTCACTGATCCCACCATCTCTCAGGGTAAGAGGTAGGTATACATCTAGACTTTTTTCTGTTCTGGCACCGAGGTGGTGGAATGAACTTTCCTTCAGATGTTCAAACAGCTGCCATGTTGTCTTCAAACGATAGGTGAAGACCTACCTCTTCCTGAAACACTTAAACTAGCACATTTTTTCCCTGTTTTTTTTTTTTTTATTTTTTTTTTTTATTATTAAAGAAAGTGTGCTATAAATCCCCTTAACAGATTTTTATGTTGATGGTATGTTAAGTTTGTAACCTAGTGAACCAGTGTGGATTTATTCTTTGTTTGTACTTTTGCTCTGGATAAGTGCTTCTGCTAAATACCTCAAAATGTAAATAGTAGGACTGTAATGCTAGAACCTGGTAGGAGCGTCTTAGTGGAACAAAATGCATCTGCGTGGTAAACAATCTTCATAAATGAAAAGGTTTTTCATGCATGATGACTAATTTAAATGCTGCTTGAATGCTAGGAAAGGAAACTAAAAAAAACCCCCAAACTTCTGAGCGGCGCCTGCTGTGTAGTCGAGCCAGAAAGAAATCCTGCACGAAAGTAAATTTGGACTCCGTTTTAAACAGGCTTTAGTGTGACTCAGAGATCGTCACGAGTAATGGCGCAGTGTTCACCGGCAAGCACGAGAAGCCATCGCATGCATCAGCCTTTAGGATATCGAACACTCCTCTATATTCAGCAGCATGCCAAGCCGGATTGGGCAGCATCCCAGCACCTTGTCCACGCATGACACCACCACCTGTCTGCTTCAAGAAGCTTTCCTTTTTTTTTTTTCCTCCTGTTTTGCTCATCAGGACGGTGATTGAAGGGAGCTTTTTATCTGTGTCACTATCAGACAGCAGTGCCACCATCCCCCAACAGCCATTAGCAAGCCTCGGTGTGTAGGATGTTCTCTGGCAATCTCGGCTTTCTCTCTCAGTATGGCTGAGTACAGAGGCATCGAGAGCCCTCTCTCTCAGAGCCATATGCCTAAAAGATCTTGCTGGCTGTGGTCTTTTAATTGTGACCTCCGTACTATTATTAAGCGAAATCATTGTTCTCTACTTCTGAAGCACTTGTTTTTCTTATCTAGCCATTAAACCTGAGACACACCAAACCTTTGAATTGACTTCTCGGTTCAGGGCATTTCGCTTTTTAAGTCCACTTTACAGTGCCCTCCACAATTATTGGCACCCCTGTTTAAGATGTGGTCGTGGACTTCTAAAAAATTCTCCTTTTTTTTAAAACAACATAGAACCCAAATGCAAAAAAAGAGAAAAATCCAACCTTTTATTAAGTACATTACTTTGGTGGTAAAAAAATCACACATTTAGAAAAAAAAAAAAAACTTGAAATCATGTGTGCCACAATTATCGGCACCCCTGATGTTAATACTTTGTACAACCTCCTTTTGCCAACAAGACAGCACTTAATCTCCTCCTATAACATTTCACAAGATTGGAGAACACAGAGAGAGGGATTTTTGACCATTCTTCTTTGCACAATCTTTCTAGATCATCCAGTGTCCTGGGTCCTCTCTTATGCACTCTTCTCTTTAGCTCGCCCCACAGGTTTTCGATTGGGTTGAGGTCTGGGGACTGAGATGGCCATGGGAGGACCTTGAGTTTGTGACTGCTGAACCACTTTTGTGTAGATTTTGCCACATGTTTTGGATCATTATCCTGCTGAAAGACCCAATGACGACCCATCTTCAGCTTTCTGGCAGAGGCCATCAGGTTTTTATTTAAAATATCCTGGTACTTCAAAGCGTTCATAATGCCATGCACCCTAACAAGGTTCCCAGGGCCTTTGGAAGAGAAACAGGCCCACAGCATCACAGATCCTCCACCATACTTCACGGTGGGCATGAGGTGCTTTTCGGCATACTCATCTTTTGTTTTACGCCAGACTCACTTAGAGTTTTTGTTGTCAAAAAGCTCAATCTTAGTCTCATCTGACCAAAGCACACGATCCCAGTTGAAGTCCCAGTACCGCTTAGCAAACTCCAGACGTTTACGTTTGTGAGTGTTAGTGAGAAAAGGCTTTTTCCTTGCATGCCTCCCAAACAGCTTGTTGGCATGTAGAGAGCGTCTGATGGTTGTTTTGGAGACTCTGTGACCCCAAGATGCCACTCTTTGATGCAATTCTGTGACGGTGAGCTTGGGAAATTTTTTTACTTCTCTTACCATCCTCCTCACTGTGCGTTGTGGCAAGATAAACTTGGGACCTCTTCCAGGCTTGTTTGTCACTGTTCCAGTTGTTTTAAACTTCTTAATGATTCCTCTGACTGTAGATACCGGCAAGTTAAGGCGAGTGGCTATTTTCTTGTAGCCATTGCCTGACTTATGAAGGTCGACACACATCTGCCTTACTTGAATGGTGTGTTCTCTTGTCTTTGCCATGTTGACAAATGGGTAAGAGAATTAGGCCTCTGTGTCACGTCATATTTATACCCCAGGGAAACAGGAAATCATGAATTACTAATTAAAAGTCCCTAGATACCCTGACCAACCTTAGCAACTACAGAAAAATATATTTAAAACAATTAAATTTTTCAGAGGAATTGTTAGGGGTGCCAATAATTGTGGCACACATGATTTCAAGTTTTTTTCTTTTTCTAAATGTGTGATTTTTTTTTTTACCACCAAAGTTATGTACTTAAATGAAAGGTTGGATTTTTCTCTTTTTTTGCATTTGGGTTCTATGTTGTTTTAAAAAAAAAGGAGAATTTTTAGAAGTCCACGACCACATCTTAAACAGGGGTGCCAATAATTGTGGAGGGCACTGTATATAAAAAAAAAAACACACATGCATTTGATCTTTGGTTGCAGCAATAGATTTGTGTATTTGTTGTGCACAATGGCATGAGTCCAGTAAAAGCATGTTTTCCTCTTTCGCATTCAGATCAGCTGATATTTTCTGGATCAATGCTAATGTATGAAAAAGAAAAGAAAACAGATTTGTTCAGAGCGTGTCTGTTGTCTAGTTTGGGAAAACATGTTTGTGGTTCTGAAATCTTAGAAAATAGATTATATGGACAAAAGTACAGTGGTACCTTGACCTATGAATCACTCTGTTGATTTTTTTTTGCTTTGTTACGCGAGCAAAAAATTGAGGTACGAGCTCGAGACGCCGCTGCTAGATGGCGAAGCGAAGCCAGAAAGCGAAGATTGTGACAAAAATTAAGATAAGCAAAGAAGAAAAAGTAAACAATGAAAAGTTTAGGGATACGTAGTGTACAGTAGTGATAGTTAAAAATGAGTTTTCCCTCCGACTCCGCTTATTGCCTCTAACCCCCCCAATGCTAGCGTTTTCCTTAGCTCAAGTCGTCTCATCTCCAAGGAAAATACACTGAATAAAACCTTATTATATCTTTACATACTCTTTCTATTAATGTTTTTATACAAGATTTGTTATTTAGAAATGTATTTTCCTAATTTAATAACATGAAACATAAAAACCAGGTGTCAATTTCATGGTTGGAACGGATTAATGCCATTTTAAGTATTTTCAACTGGGAAAATTGATTTGTTGCGCGAGCAAATTGAGATACGAGCTCGTCCACGGAATGAATTCAACTCGTGGGTCAAGGTACCACTGTATTGGGATTCCTGACTTTTCCACCATATGTGGTTCTTTCCCAAACTGTTGACACAAAATTGGAGGCACGCAACTGTATAGAACGTGGTGTCCCCAATACCCCTGTGCGCCATGACGTTATCCTTTACCTGAGGTTGGATATGTATGGAAGATTCTTTTGAAAATAATGAATGTGAACACTGACTGCAATCCAGGCCTCCTCACCTCACCTATGGGAGTCTTAAGAGGTCATGCATTATAATATATATATATATATATATATATTGTTTCTTTTTTATTTTCTCGTGACAGCTCGACATAACAAACATTGTTTCCTTGTGATCGGTACTTAATTTTTGCTCCCCTATAAGAGCATGTTCCACGCACCCGCTGCCACAAATGGTCAAGGTTATTATCCACGATGCTGCTTTTACGGTGAATAAACACACAAATGAAGTACTGAACAGGAGAAATGTTGTAGACGCAGCATCATGGATAATAACCATAACCGTTTGTGGCAGCGAGCGCACAGAGAAAATTAAGTCGCGATCACGAGAAAACAGGAAAGAAAAAGAAAAAAAAACGATAATGCATGGCCTTTTAGGACTTTTGTATGCTTTAATTTATAACCCAAAAACAAAATAAGGCATTTTAGTCATTTATTTATTCGTTACCAGAGATCTACCAAATAATGTACTGGAACTAGGATCACTCAGGGGGGAAAAAAGAATAAACTCCTGATGATTAGGCTACGATTCTGAAATATTAGCAAATAAAAGGTCCTTTATTGAGGAAAGTATCGAATGATGCCATTTTTGATATTTCAGCAGCAATGCTGTCTGCATATTGAACTTAAGGTAGACGGTAGAAAATAACATTTTCAGGGCACCGATGCCTAAAATAGGTGAAGGTGATTTTACTTGTCACTTTACAGGACAGTGAAATTCTTCTTTGCATATCCCAGCGATGTTAGGAAGCTTGAGGGCCAAACACAGGGTCAGCCACAGAGGGTTTAGGGCCTTGCTTAAGGGCCCAAAGAGTGGCAGTTTGGCACTACCAGGGCCTGAACACCCCTGAGCTAGCACGTCATGTAATGCAGGTTGTAGATTTAACCCCTAGCAAAAAGTTCCTTGTCATGTTTGAGAAGGTCCAGGAGCTGATGTTATTCGAGTCTTTTCTGTCTGGAAATTGAGCTACTGCTGTTTTCAAATGTTATTTGTTTGTATTTATTTTTTTCTTATCGTTCACTGTTAATTAAGTCGTCATTTCAGTTCTGCAGTCGAGTTATCAGCGCCGCATTCGACTCGCTCTACAGCTTCCGCCTGATTGTTAAGGCAGATAGCCACTAGAAAGCGTGCAGTCTTATTATATTAATAAAAAAAAAAAAAAGATTGTGATTGTAAAGTCATTTTGGGAGACCAAGTGACAATTTTTTATAGATAAAGAAAATATTTTTGCTTAACATCATGTCTGCCGAATGACTACCCCCCCTGTCGACACTGATAAATTACAAGCATCAATACTTTTATTAGACATCTTTCTGCATCTTACACACACACACACACACACACACACACACACACACACACTGTCTGTCTGTCTGTCTCTCCCACTCTCTCTTTCTCTCTCACTCACTCGCTCACTTTCTCTCTCTCTCTCTCTCTCTCTCTCTCTCTCTCTCTCTCTCTCTCTCTCTCTCTCTCTCTCGCGCACACACACACACACACACTTTTTTCTCTATCCCTCTCGCTCTCTCTCACTCTCTCACACACAAACACACACACACACAAGATCTCTCAAGATTCAAAGGTTACTTTATTGGCATGACAAATATGTACACTGATAATGCCAAAACATAGTGACATAACAACAGAAAAAAACAGTCAGTCAGGAATAATAAACTATATAAAAGCTATAAACTGTAAATATACACACACACATACACACACACACACACACACACACTTACACTCTTTCTTGCTGTCTCTCTCTGTACACCAATCTTCTGTGACACACACCGATACACACACACTCGCATCAGCAGCCGAACAGAATTATAATAGATGATCTTTAAATGTCCCCTAATGTCCATATATGGTGATTTCTGTGGACATTGACAGCGTTTGGCAGAGCTCCTTATTCACAGTGACGTACAGATCAGAGTGACTCCGCGTCTCCGAAACACCCGCATGCTAATACATATAGGTCAGGGTCTAGGAATACGGTAAATGCTATCAGCTCCTTTATGAGAGTAAGAAGCAATGATCTGGACAACAATCCTCTCTGTACTATTTTTTTGTTTTTTTGCTAGCTAGCTACCAGTGCAGATATATACAGTAACAAAGCTAACAAATGTACTTAAACTGAAAGCAGCTAGCATAGCCTTCCCTTCTATTGAGTGAATGGAGCATGGAAGCCATGTTCATTCAGCACAGCTCACATGGTTATTGTTCTGAATGTTTTCTGTTCTGAATTATTGTTCTGATTTTGTATAAACTTTATTTGGCATCTTTTTCTCCTCAGAAAGCATGGCTAAATTTGTTTCCTTTGAATCCCAGCCACAAACAACGGTGCCAATTTTTGAAATTCGACAACAAGCATGCTAATATGAATCTGCCAGGGTCTAAGAATAGGGAAAATGCCATCAACTCCCTTTTTGCTAGCCAACTAACTGTGCAGTGAGGCAACCAAGCTAACAAATATACTTGAACCCAAAGCAGCTAGCACTGCCTTCCCTTTCATTGTGTGGATAAGAATGGAAGACATGAATGAAATGCTCACATGGTTAGTTTATTGTTCAGGAAAAAAAAAAATATTTTTTGGATAAACATTTTTCTGCATCAGATTTTTCTGCTTTTTCACCTCAGAAATCATGGCTAAATTTATCTGCTTTGAATCCAAGTCACGATCAAGAGGGCAAATTCAACAACGAGCATGCTATTGCAAATAGGTCGGGTTCTAAGAATATGAAAAATGCTATGACCTGGGTGTTCTCTCCTTATTGTTCAATCTTTGTTAGCTAGCTAACTGAGTAACAAAGCTAGCAAATGTACTTAAACCCATAGCAGCTAGCACTGTCTTCCCTTTTATTGAATGAATGGAGAAGAGAAGTCATGTTCCCTTCAGCACAGCGCACATGGTTAGTTTATTGTTCAGAGAAAAGCTAAATTGATGCAATCTTTTTTGCTGTTGCAACCCAACAACTTGTTTACATTTGAATACCATTGATTTTCCAGACATTGTCCTTTTTGTGTTAATTCGTATGCTTTTCCTGACGTTTGTTGCATCACCGCAACAATAGTTTGATTTTAACCCGGGCCATCAACTCTTGTTAACGTATTCCACACACGGGCCTCATCTTTGTCGATTGATGTGCCAATCTTCTACTTAACCCCATGCCAAATTAGTTGCAGTCAAAAACCTTTCACATGAAAAGTGCACGTGTGAATGGGGGCCTTCAGTCATCGAGAGGCTCACGGCTGGATTTTCCTGTCAGATGTCGAGCCGAGCCGAGCTGGAGACACTACTGGCTCGTTCTCCTTTTGAACTCAAGGGGTTCTGCTAATGTGGCCTCTGGCGATGCGACTGCAAAGAGATACTGTGGGTTTTTTTTCTCCCAGAGTGGAGAGAGAGAACAAGAAGAGAGCGAGAAAGAGTGAGAGCATGAGAGAGGTGTTTGATGCCACCAAGACTCTTTCATCTGGCTGTCACGTGACATAAAAAAAAAAAAAAAGAAAAATCTAGGCTTTCGGATTACTTCATAGGATAATCGTTTTTTTCTATAGCAAGATATTACAGGTAGATAGTTTTTGAAGGGGTTTTTTACACAACAGTTTGTTTGATGAAGACATGCTATAAAAATACATACAGTACATGTTTATCTGTCAGGAACCCACCTGCCACGCCCCCTTCGGCCCCCTTCAGCGTGGCAGGTGCTTTCTCGGCCGCTTTCTCTGAAGCTCCGCTTCAATCGCGCACATATGGTGCTTGTTTAGCATCATCACCAGCTCCTATTTAAACTTCCACACTCTCACTGTCCGTTATTGTTGGTATATGTTGGTTCACGGCGGTCGTTGTTATCGCGCATGCGTATCCCGGTACGTGCCTTCCCACCGGCACCCTCTCAACGGCTACGCTTTTCTTCCCAAAGCGCATCGCGGATTCCCCCCCGATCCCAATGATTTTGCTGGTCATCACACGTTCTGCGCCGCCAATCGCGGCTTTCGCCTTGCGTTCATCGCATAACATTTAACCACAAAAGGCATATGTGCACTAACTAACAGCAGAGATTCACCAGTATACAACACAACACCTGTAGCAGCTGTAAGACTTGATTTTTCCGCCACTTTCGCGAGTTCTTCTGCGGCTGCACCGAGATAACCGACGTTAAATGGCAAAATTTTCCCCCCTTGTGCTCGAGATATTAGGGTTCGGCGACATAAAAAAAGCAACATAACCGATAAAAAAATGCTTAGAAAAAGCGAGAATTTGGCGGTTCCACTTCAAAAACGTCGACTTAATAGGGTTGTTGAGGTAACCGAGGTTCAGATAAGCGGATTCCACTGTATTACAATTTTTGAATGCAATTAAATAGAAATCAATTTGTCCTTTAAAAAAAAAAAATAATAATAAAAAAAGTGTGTATATATATATATATATATATATATATATATATTCAATTGTGAAGATTTTATTTTATTTTATAAAATTTGATATCAATCTAATAATAATCATGAGCATGGAAAACCCATCCACCATTTAAAATTAGTAATTTAATAATATAATTAAATAATATATAATAAATATGATATTCTAAAATAATATTTAAATATATTGAATTTTAAGTACTAAATATTATTTTAAAATGTTTTTCACAAGTTTTCAAAGTTTTTGAAGGAAATTGACGCATCACAGTTCAATTCATTTTAATTTGTATAGCGCTTTTAACAATGGACGTTGTCTCAAAGCAGCTTTACAGAAATACCGGTAATACAGTTGAATAAAAGGATGTATACATGTTGTGCCTATATGTTTGTCTCAAATGAGCGAGCCAGTGGTGACTATGGCAAGGAACCCCCCCCAGACTCAAAAGGGAATCCATCCTCATCCTCATCATCGAATGTCTATTCTTTACAGTTCCTTCAATGTTGAGTTGTTCAGTGATTAAATGAATAACAGACAATCTGTGGTCATTGAACTGTAACTGTAATATCTACAGTCTACTACAAACACCTCCTCAAAGTTCTTGAGTTGTTCAGTAACTTGATGGATCTTTAGGTTGTTGATGTGGAACCATCCCCAGCTTCAGAGACAGTCTTTAATTGAAGAGAATTCTGTTTAACTCGACAGAGAGAAAAAGAAAGAAAGAGATGAGAGGTTACTAGGAGAGACAAATAAGGATTGTTAAGCGTTGACACAGTAGATATTTTATATATATATATATATATATATATATATATATATATATATATATATATATATATATATATACTGTATATATATATCTCAATCATAGAATATACTAATGGTTAAGTGCTCTTTTCCTTTCCTTCGTCTACCCTTAATTGACTGTCATCGTTTTTTTCTGTACTCTGGTTTGTTTGTATTTTTCTTGTTGTCTCGGGTTGTCTCAAATTTTTTTTTTTATGTTTTTTTTTTACATTTAAACAAAGTTTCTGTACATACATTCGCTTTTGACTTCGCTTTATGTCACTAAGCAAATCCACAGAAATAAAAAAAATTATAAATACACACACTGATTATAAAAGGTAGCAGAGACACGTGTGAAAGAACAGACCCACAAAGACCGGGACCGATGGCAATAACGAGACATGGTTGGAGACGTAACATGAGTCAAAACAAACATAACAAAATACCGTATTTTTCAGACTATAAGCCGCTACTTTTTTCCCACGTTTTTAACCCCGTGGCTTAAACAACGAAGCGGCTAATAGAATAGTAGACTAATATACTAATAGACTAATAGTAAAAAGAGTTTTTCACAGTTTCACAAACTTCAAGCCAAAAAAACGCACCTCACCTGTGTTCTGAGCTGCACGGCATCAGGAGAAACGCACGACGATGCCAAACAAATAGTTGTGAAAGGAAGGAGGAAGACAGTGAACAATGACTTTTTTGGTAGGCTACTGTTTAGTACAAGTCGTTGTAACGCGTAGAGTCTGGGTGAAGGGAGAGCTTGCTAACTCCAGTTGCAACAGAAATCATATAAGCACAGACAAGTTTCCAAAACTCGTGCTTTTTTATTTTTCTTGGCAACAGCGTTAAAGGTTAGTCAAAGAAACTTAGAAATGAGCATCAGAAAATAATAAGGACATATTCCTCGGTCTCCACGCATGCAGTAATAGCGGAAAAAATGCAGTGGCATGCTAATCCCACAATATCGCTATGCTCCTAAAGCAAGCGCAACATATTTTAACCGTTACACCGTGTGTAACGTGTCTTTTGTTAAAGCCTGTGTAAAGTTCCTTAGTTTCAGTGTAGACACCTGTGGCTTATAGACAGATGCGGCTTATTTATGTTCAAAATAAAAATATTTTAAAAATTCAGTGGGTGCGGCTTATATATGGGTGCGCTTTATAGTCCGGAAATTGCGGTAAATATATTGCTAAATTGATTCAAGTCTTTTATATCTTATGTTGTATTTGAAAGCTGTTAGTAAGATTTTCGAAGCAAACATGTTTCAAATGTAGAGTCCAAACGTCTGAAAGCACGAGCGAAAATGTTTCTTCTGCGCATTTGTTTCTAAATTTATACATGGGTTTTCATTGCAAATTATATTATTCAAAACGACTTGCGTGATAATTAGAATCTGCGTGAGAATTATAAATTGACAGAAATTTGTTTCTTCATATTCGGTTTGTCCCCTTTTTTTAATGAGTGTGTACACGCGAGCTGGCACAGACTCCACAAGTTTGTGCAAAACCCTTCTTCAAACCATTTTAGATCCAATCCATCAGAGTGCTATCTGATCACACGCTTCAAATAAGAGATTAGACGTGAGGAAAAGCTGACCTTTTTGTACAAAGCAGTTAACACAGGCGGTATCACATGGGGACCGAGACATTGTACAGAATGTTGAATATGAAATATTCAAGATATCAGACATTTTGTTTTCTTTGTTTGAAATATGCTATTGTAAAAGATGCCCTTGGGTATTACTTTTTTTTTTTTACTTTACTTGAACTAGGAGACTTGAACCTGTTCCAGCACGACAATGCCGCTGTACTCAAAGCTCAAATCCAGTTTCATGAAGATGTGGTGTACTTGGGGTGGAGTGGAAGATCTCCAGCTATAGAGCTCTGACCTTAAATCTTTGGGATGAATTTGAATGCTGACTGCACCTCAGGTCTCCTCACTTCACCTACATCAGTACATGACTTTACTAACACCCTTGTTGCTGAATGAGACTCACCCAAATCTCAATAACCATGTTTCAAACTCACATCTTCCCAGGAGAGTGGAAGTTAGAAAGAATTGTGCTAAGTGGGTGAAACATAAAGCATTTTTCATATTAGTTTAGTATAAGATAGAGGTTCTAAGTAGACAAAGGTAGAGCGCTATGACTCAAATTTCTAATGACCAACCAATGAGATTAAAGAATTCAGAATTTGCCACACCACATCTTTATTAAGCTTCCTTTGTGCCCAGGGGCAACGTGATGCTGGAATAGTTCAGGTTCCTTAGTTCCAGTGACTTGACATTGTAAAGCGACAGCACATAAAGACATTCAAGACATTTCTATACTTCCTACTTTGTGACAACAGTTTGAAGAAGAACCTCATGCAGGTGTGGTCAGGTGTCTACACACTGTTCAGATTCCATCAAATAAAAAAAAACCCACAGTGTCACCGTTAGTACCAGTGAGTAATAGCAGTAGATTTAGAGAAATCCCAGCTCGCAGTTTCTGTAGGTGAGCTGTCAGCGTGAACTTTACAATATTTTAGAGCTGCCTGTGAAACATGAAAATCCACTCTTTTTAAAATTCATCTGCAGTGTGGTAGACCTAGACCCTTTAGCTATAATGGAGATCAGGCGCTAAAACCTACAGCTAATATTGTGTGCTTAAGACAGGAGGTGGCGCTGGAGGTAGCAGAGCCGAAGATGTTGAGGTTTTCGTTGGGAATGACGAGGATAGACAGAAATTAGTTTATAGGAGGAACAGCGCATGTAGGACGTTTTGGAGACAAGGTGAGGGAGGTGAGATTGAGATGGTTTGGACATGTGCAGAGGAGGGACATGGGGTATATTTGTAGAAGAATGCTGAGGATGGAGCCACCAGAAGGGAGGAAAAGAGGAAGACCATGGAGGAGGTTTATGGATGTGGTGAAGGAAGACATGCAGGTAGTTGGTGTGAAAGAGGCAAATGTAGAGGATAGAGGGGTATGGAGATGGATGATCCGCTGTGGCGCCCCCTAATGGGAGAAGCTGAAATAAGAAGAAGGAGAAGAATAATTCTTGTTCAGTCACCAATGTATCATATCAAATTTTTTTTTTTGTGTATGGTTTCACCTTTCTAATAAAATGACATGCTTTTGGTACAAACATAAAAGTTGATGATTTGATTCATTGATTTAAAAAATGCAAATATTTGCATCAGTAAAAACTATTCAATTATATAATGATTATTATATTCTTTTTACTTTTATTATTTAGAAAGTGACCACTAATTTGTGACCAATATTTGATATGTAGTTTGATTATTGTTTTCCTCCAGTGCGTTTTCACAGTACACAAAATTCACGGTTCGGTGCGTACCTCGGGTTTTAAGTCATGGTTAGGTATAATTTGAAGCATATAAACATAAAATCAAAACACAAAATTGCTTGTCATTTTTTAACAACTCAGTTTATTATTAATAACATTTGTGCACATTAACAGTAAAAATTTTTACAACAATTTTAAGTGCCTACTTGGTTAAATCATATCTAAAATAATCATTTATCATTTTTGAAAAAACAAAAAAACAAAAAATCATATTAATGCAATACATTTATGTTGATTACATTGGCACAAATAAATGGAAAAAATTTAGTTTTATATTTTACATTTGTTAGACCCCATCTGGTAAATGTGTATGTGAGTGTGAGTGTGTGCGTGTTTTACATTTAATTGTCTAAAGATATGATCTACTTATTTCAGCATGCTTTAACAAATGTCTTCATTCCTTTCATCCTTTATTCATTTACTCCCTTGATATGTGGAATTGTCAGTATTTCCTTCTTTTAAGAGACAATAACTGAACATAAAACTCATTATGCCTCATAGCATTAGCCGCTAGCCACTTCTTTGCATTGCTGTGTATGTTTTTAAATTTAATTATAACACGTGTGTCCCTAAACAAAATCCCTGTACCGTAATTTTCTTTTTTTCTTTATTGTTTTTATAGTTTTTTTTTTTTACTGAATATATTTGAGTATCAATGTGCAGCTTGTATACAGTACAAATCTACTGTCTATTCTACAGTCTACTTGTATACAGTCCAAATCTACAGCCATTATTGTCTAAATAACTGCCAACAAAAGTGATTACACAAGTGAAGATGTCCAAATTGTGTACAAATATTTTGTGTGAGCACTGTTTTATCAATCACTGCCTGAATCCTCTTGGCCATAGAATTTACCAGAGCTGCACAGATTGTTGCTGGGATCCTCAATAATGACATCACAGAGCTGCTGGAGGTTAGACACATGGTGCATCTCCACCTTCTGCATGAGGATGCCCCACAGGTGCTCGCTAGGGTTCAGGTCTGGAGACATACTTGACCACTCTATAATCTTCACATTCAGCTTCCTTAGCAAAGCTGTTGTCAAATTGTTTTGGGATCGCATTTATGTTTGAAAAACTGCTGTTCGGCCCAGTTTCTGAAGAAAGAGCATGTTCTGCTTCAGAATGTCACAGTACAAGTTGGAATCCATGTTTCCTTCAATGAACCACAGCTCCACAGTAGCAGCAGCAGTCATACAGCCCCAGACCCTGATGCTACCATCATCTTAGTCTCATCAGACCACAGGACATGGTTCCAGTAATTCATGCTCTTGGACAGGTAGTCTTCAGCAAACTGTTTGTGTGCTTTATTTTGTGAGCCAGCTTTAGAAGAGGCTTCCTTCTTGTTGCATTGTATGGTCTGAGCATTGACAAGCGGACCTGCTGCTTCTGCAACCTCTAAAACAATGCTGCAGCACTCATGTCTGTTTTTTCAAGCAGCTTCTGCGCCTGACACACAGCACGAGGACTCAACTTATTTGATCAACCCTTGCGTTCCGAGTGGAACCTGTCTTGGAAAACCGCTGAGTTATAGTACAGTGGCCAGGGTCATACAGGTTCAGGGTGATACACATCTTCTTATAGCCATCTTTGTGGAAAGCAACAATTCTAATTCTTTGCCATGTGGTGACATGTTAAACATCCAGTATTCAGCATGAGAGAATTGTTCTCAAAGCACCAAATTTTGACTGCTCTAATAAAAGATACACACATTTGTATGGTTCTACCAAGCAGACAAAAACATGAACATAATGAATAGGACCTGTGGCTTTGTCTGGTTACATGACATACAGCTGTTATTACTCACTTTTGTTGGCAGTTATTTAGACAATAATGGCTGTATGTTGAGTTTTTTTTTTTTTTAAAGACAGTAAATCTGTACTGCTGTACAAACTGCACATTGATATTTTAAAATATATTCAAGTTTCATTTCTGTTGTACTGTTAACAAGTACAATAAAGATATACAATATAATTGTTGCTGAAATGTGAGTGATATACTAAGTGTATGTTTGTATGTATGTGTGTATGTTTGTATGTATGTGTGTGTATGTATATATATATATATATATATATATATATATATATATATATATATATATATATATATAATTATACAATAATTTGTTTATTGCAGCGGTGAACCCAGAAATCCATTAGGATTGGGAAACACATCACCTCTGTTTGATATCCCATGTTTTCTTTCCTCTCTTTTTTTTTTAAATGCAAATGTATTCACATTTTTTTATTTTTTGCAACGTGATTAGCGTGTCAGAGGGACACTGTTACTGTGACTTCCCTCGCCTCAATTTACCTGTCAGTTGTTCTCATTCGGATTCTTTGTGCCGTTGTTCACCAGCCTCGGTATCCAGTCAAGCTGAAATCTTTTTACGCTGATACCTGTTCTGTATGTTTCTCCTTTGTTAAAGGTTAATGTAATTCATCATGCAGATGAATTATTTATCACTTTTCGATAGTCTGAATATTTCAATCTCCTGCCGATTGAAGGTGTTACAGTGGCCACACTTTAATGTGGCTGAAGGAATGGGAATAATACCCTGCTGTGCCAGTGCTGGGGGTTGAGTTCAGTGATGGTTTAGAGATGTATAATGTGAACGATATACCATTACTGTTTATCAGGCAGAATTGGGATGGACCGATTTTAAATTCACAGTGCTGTTTTCTGATCAGATTTGATTGGTCAGATGGTCTTGATCATTTTCTATAAAGAGGGCGGCACATGCACATCTTTCCAGATTTCACGATTCGGTAGTAATTTCTCCACTAACTGCAAGTTTAATCGCTCAGAACTGAACAGGCTTGCACATGTCTCATACAGCCGACAAACACTAATAGACATCACAACTACCAGGAAGGACTTTCAATGAACTTTTAATGAGGAATTAACCACTCCAACCTGAGATCTGTACTACCAAAATTTCACTACAATGTCTCCTGTTCTACCAGAGGGGACAACACACTCGATCAGGTATACACGAACATACCTGGGGCATACACAGCCATTCCCCTCCCCCATCTGGGTCAGTCTGATCACCTCTCTTTGTTCATGCTACCCCAATACACACCACTGATCAAATGGGTGGAAGCAGCTGCGAAGATAGTAAAGGCATAGCCAGAGGGAGCCATATCTTCTCCACAGCAACAGTTTCAGGATACTGACTGGAACATGTTTGCCTCACAGGCCACACTGGTCTCTCACGTTCCATGGACTGTAAAAAATCTCACTGGTACCGCACTGGAAAAAAGAGAGATGGGCAATAGTTCATGAATCAGAGCGTTCTTTATTCACATTTCATTTTCACTCTCAACAACGGACATCTATTCAGCATTTAGTGGATTTGCAAGTGGATGCACGCAAGGCAGCTGGTCCGGACGGCATACCGGGACGTGCTCTCAGAGCATGTGCTGGGCACAGGTCTTCACTGACATTTTCAACCTGTCACTGGCCCAAGCCACGGTTCCTACATGCCTGAAGACTACAACCATCATGCCAGTGCCAGTGCTTTGAGGAACTGGTTCTGAATCAACTCACTGTGGGTCTAACACCTACACTGGACCCACACCAGTTTTCCTTGGCCCGGCCAGGTTGACAGAGGATGCAGTTTTCACGGCTTTTCATTCAGCTCTCACCCACCTGGATAAAACCAACACCTATACCAGAATGCTGTTTATTGACTTTAGATCTAAATTCAATATAGTCCTCCCCACTGTACTGATCACTAAGCTCAGTGACATGGTATCTGCACCTCCACTTGCAGATGGATTCTGGACATTCTCATCAACAGACCTTAGTCTGTTAGGTTGTTCAAACAGATATCCTCAACCCTCATTCTGAACACTGGCATCCCACAGGGCTGTGTTCTGAGCCCACTACTCTACTCCCTGTTCACCCACGACTGTGCTCCTCTGCATAAGTCCAACATCTTCATCAAGTATGCAAATGACCCCACCGTGGTCGGCCAGATCAGCAACAAGGACGAATCAGCCTACAGGGAAGAGATCCGAAGCCTGACAGCATGGTGTGCCACCAACAACCTGATCTAACAGCAGGAGACATTTCCTTATCTACATTAATAGAACTGAGGTAAAGATGTTCTCCAGGTTTAAATTATTGGGAGTTAACATCTCTGAGGATCTGTCCTGGCAAGTTTTTTAAATGAGGAAAAGGCAATGTGAACATACATTCGTAAATTGATTCTCATAACGTTCAAAAGCCACAATGTACAGCACATTACATAGAGATATAGAAGAAACTATGGGCTTTTATAGATATTACAATTGTAAAAAAAATTCTACATAAACATTTTTATTCAATAATAACAATGTTTATTATATCTTTGGAATTTTGGAAACTAACATAGGGAGGAAAAGCCAAAAATACTATATGCACTATATATAAATATAAATAAATATATATATATATATATATATATATATATATATATATATATATATATATATGTATATGTGTATATATATATATATATATATGTATATATATATATATATATATATATGTGTATATATATGTATATATATATATATATATATATATATATATATATATATATATATATATATGTATATATAATATATATATATATATATATATAATGTGTATATATATATATATATATATATATATATATATATATATATATATATATATATATATATAAAATGCCCTTGAGGCACTGAGATTTACCCTTTGATAAAATAATCTCCAGCTATTTGGCTGTTCAGATTAATTCCCATTGTTCCAAATGAGAGTCTGGTGAGCCACTGGCATTCCAGTTTAATCCAATGGTGCCAATGGAATTCAGTTCAAACAGTTTTCTTGGAGCTTGTTTTGTGCACAGGGGCATTATGATGCTGAAATATGTTCAGGTTTCTTAGTACCAGTAAAGGGACATTGTAAACCGGCAGCATATAAAGACATTCTAGACAATCCTAGGCTTCCTCCTTTGTGACAGTTTGAAGAAGAACCTCACGCAGGTGTGCTGGTCAGGTGTCTACACACTGTTCAGATTACATAAAGAACCCACAGTGCCAATGTTAGCACGAGTGAGAAAGTAGCAGTAGATGTAGAGAAACCCCAGCGGTATTTGCTCTGAGTTTCTGTAGGTGTGCTGTCAGCATGAACTTTAATATATTCCAGCACTGCTTGTGGAACGTGAATAGCCAGTTTCCTCGAAACAAGAATGAATTTTTTTTTGTGAATTCTCCACCGGATCTGTGTAATAGAATTTTTTATAAAGTTTGTATGTGTTTTTGGGTTTGTTAATCAAACTCCTCGTTGATGTAGTACCATTTGCATGTCCAATCACAGGTTTGTATTAACGTGCTTGTTGGAAGACATGATCATTTCTATAGCAACAGCTGAATTGTGGGACCTTCTATACTGGATGTTGTCTCAACTAGACTAAAATCAGTTTTAGTCTGTCTGTCTGTCCGCTGAATGATGACGTTTGCTTCTAGAAATGAGTGAGGTGGACGAAGATCAACGCTAAGTGCTGCAAAAATGCAATGTTTTCTGGAGATATGGACTGAGGAACAGAAAAAAAGAGAGTAATCCAACAGTTTATGTGACAAAAATGAAGCGCTTCTAAAATTGGCTAGTGATCTGTTGTTATTTTCCATGTTTCTTTCAACTCTGCCAAAATGTGCATAAATAATTAAATAAAATAAAAAAAAATTATAAAAAATTGTTGATAAAGTTTTTTCCTTTCATTGTTCTATGCGTGTTTTCCCGGTCATACACAACTATTTCAGTTAAAGTTATGCATAAAGAAAGAAATGCTATAATTCTGGGTGCAAAAATTTTATATCGTCCTCTGGGGGGTTTTTCCGCACCATTTTCTGTTAAGGTAAGCGATTTCTCAAACCAACCAATCTGGCACCAACCACCACTTCAAGTCACTGATATCTATTATTTTCCAGTCATTAAAATGTATGGCATTTGGCAGATGCTCTTATCCAAAACGACTTACAACTGAGCAGGGGAGGGCCTTGCTCAAGGGCCCAGCAGTGGCAGCTTGGTGGTGGTGGTATTTGAACCTGTGACCATTCTATACAAAGTCCAATGCCTTAACCACTCAGCTACTACCTCCTCATTCAATCATTCATTTCATTCTGATGTCAGCATAATCCAAAGTGTCCATATTTTTTTTTTTGTAAATACACTATATGGGCAAAAGTTTGTGACATAACATTGTGCTTTTTGAACATCCTATTCCACATTTACTCCCCATTTCCTGTTATAATAACCTCCAGTCCTCTGAGAAAATCTTCCATTAGATGTTGGAGTGTGAGATTTGTGTGAGATTTATTCAGCCACAAGGGTGGTAGTAAAGTCAGGTATTGATGTAGGTGAGGTGTGGAGGTCTGGGGTGCAGTCAGTGTTTCAATTCGTCCCAAAGGTGTTCAATAGGGTTGAGGTCAGAGCAGGATAGCAGTTCCTGTTGGAACAGGTTTAAGTATTTTAGTTTAAGCACTGCATTAACTTTAACAGAAGAAAATATATAAAAAAAAATTTTAGGTGTAAAATTGTATTTTATATTTTTTTTATATTTTATATCTTTTTTTTCCTTTCAGAGTTTGTGTTTAAAGACTTCGTGAGTGACTTTTGGACAAAAAAGGTGGTTTTGATGTACTATATTCATCAGTAGTAAATAAAAATCATTAAAAAATTAATTAAATAAGTTAATAATAATAATAATAATAATAATAATCATTAAAACGTAATAAGAATAATAAGAATACAAATAAAAACGAAATGATAACAAAAATAAAATATTACAAATAAAAGTATATTATAGCTATTATCCCTAATTGCATGGCTGTGTGATTTTGGCTAGCGATGGTGTACAGTATTTAGAATAGTATTCCTAATAAAAAGCCTCGTTGTTTTGTCCGTATCTTCCAGCCATGTTTTTTTTTTTTTTATGATTATAATATCAGAAACGTCCTCGTAACCTCATTACTGCAGTCTGATATGCACTTTCATATTAACATTAGCCATTCAGATTTTTCTGTGCTATAACAAGTGTAATGTTCTCTTCATCAATGTTTATCAATTTACAGATCCCCATTGTTTAAAAGAGGTTTGTCCAGAGAACTCATGACAGCCAGTTCTGCTTTTTGCTGACGATGACTTATGCAGCCTGAGCTAACTCAGACCTAGCTTAGCTTCATTGATGTGAGATATTGAGAAGACACTGTACTAAACATCTACTATAAACAGCTTCTACTGCTCCCCCCACATCCCTTTGTCTTCCTGTCCAGCATACAGCTGCATGTGTAAACCAGGGTTTGATATTCTAACTTTCAGCTTGTTATTTAGATATTCATTGTGATCTTTACTGCATGATTTTCTTATGCTTTTTGTAAAAAAAAAAAAAAAAGGGCTTGAAAATGGTTAAAAAAAGGTTTGAGACTTAATTATTTGGATACATTTTAAATGAATTATTCCACTCTGCTGCAGCAAGCCTGAAACTGATGACCAGGCCTTGAAATCTAAGCATCGAGAAGAAGATTGTGTGGGGGAAAAGGAAGCTAAGCACTACAATATTTATGAGCTACAAGATACAAACCCCATTAAAAGGAATTTGGAAGCTGTTTTTTGAAGTGTTGATTGAATTTAATTGTGACTTTAATTCCGTAGTATTTATTTTATTTATTTGTGAAAACCGATTCTAATTATTCTGGAGGGATAAAAGCCACAAAGCTAAGATACTAGGTAAGTGGTAGCTCAGTGGTTAATGTTTTTGTGAACTGGTTCATCCCAGAGCAGTTTCATAGGATTTAGATGCTGTGACTGGGCAGGTCTCTGGCAGGCCCAGAGCTTGGACGTACCCTTTGGCTCATTGTCTTGTTGTATGGTGTAGTCCAGACAGAATTGCATTGTGTTTAAGTATGGAATGTTGCCAGGTTGGTTCAGGATTCCTTTCACCCAGGATAAGTCTTCAACATTCCCTGCTCCAAAAACGCTGTTTTAAACATCTACGCCGAACGCTACGCCAGTAATAATTGTCTAGTATAATGTCTGAGGTTTGTCCTCGCTGTACTGTTCTTCTGTATGCTCATATTGTTCTCCATGTTTTATTGCTTAGCTTGTTTGATGGAGCAGAAATGAACAAATCACATGGGGGCTGCACGGACTGGCTGCCACTTTGCCAGCGAGTGCTTAGGCGTAACTCCTGCTGTGTGTTTATCACGTGTTGCTTCAATTTTAATCTGTGACTCTAAAGCTGCAACCAAATCCTAAAAAACAGTTAATCACTAATTACTGTTTTCAAACGTTCTCCTGATATATGAGAAGGAAAAAGCTGCTTGTTATTACAGGCAGCTACGGAACCATGTCAGGAACTCGGTATTCAGATGGCTAACATTGTGCAGTACGTGCGTGCTAAGTCATTTGTCACAGCCGTAAGAAGTGGAATTTAAAAGCCTATAGAAAGGGCAGATTTATCTGGAGGTTGCTGATGGGCTGGAAGAAGTGTTTCGGGGCTCAGGAGTCACTGAGGATATCAGCTTTGACACATTGAACCTCTTAAATTTTGCCTGAGGTAATGCACATGCGAGCTGCATGTCCAAACAGCTTCTACACACAGCATCTTCTGCCTTTTTCCTCTATTTTTCTTGTCCAGCCTGCAGCTTCATGTGTAGAACGGTTGAACTTTATAACTCCATGAACTCCCAGCTTCACATTCAGATTTTCATCTTAACCTTTACTGCTTACATTCTTTTTTTGCTTATTGGCACCAAAAATGGTTTGGGATTTAATTAATACATTTATTTTTATATGAATTATTTCACTCTGCTGAAATCTGGCCCAAGCTTGAACCCAGGCCTTGAAATTGAAGCATTAAGAAGTTCATACCGGACTTCTTCTTCTTCTTCTTCTTCTTCTTTCGGCTGCTCCCATTAGGGGTCGCCACAGCGGATCATCCGTCTCCATACCACCCTGTCCTCTACATCTGCCTCTTTTACACCAAATACCTGCATGTCTTCCCTCACCACATCCATGAACCTCCTTCTTGGCCTTCCTCTTTTCCTCCTACCTGGTGGCTCCATCCTCAGCATTCTTCTACCAATATAATTCATGTCCCTCCTCTGCACATGTCCAAACCATCTCAATCTCGCCTCCCTCACCTTGTCACCAAAACATCCTACATGCGCTGTCCCTCTAATAAACTCATTTCTAATCTTATCCATCCTCGTCACTCCCAACGAAAACCTCAACATCTTCAGCTCTGCTACCTCCAGCTCCACCTCCTGTCTTTTACTCAATGCCACTGTCTCTAAACCATACAACATCGCAGGTCTCACCACAGTCCTATAAACTTTTCCTTTCAATTTTGCAGATACCCTACTATCACAAATCACTCCTGTCACTCTTCTCCACCCACTCCACTCTGCCTGCACTCTTTTCTTCACTTCTCTAACACACTCTCCATTACTTTGCACTGTTGACCCCAGGTACCTGAATTCCTCCACCTTCTGAAGCTCTTCTCCCTGCAACCGCACCACTCCACTGCCCTCCCTCTCATTCACACACATGTATTCTGTCTTACTCCTACTGAGTTTCATTCCCCTTCTCTCCAGCGCATATCTCCACCTCTCCAGGCTCTTCTCAACCTGCTCCCTACTCTCACAACAAATCACAATATCATCCGCAAACATCATAGTCCAGGGTGACTCCTGTCTGATCTCGTCCGTCAACCTGTCCATCACCACTGCAAACAGGAAAGGGCTCAGGGCCGATCCTTGATGCAGTCCAACCTTCACTCTAAACCAGTCTGTCGTACCTACTGCACAATTCACTGCCGTCACACTGTCCTCATACATGTCCTGCACCACCCTCACATACTTCTCTGACACACCTGACTTCCTCATACAATACCACAACTCCTCTCTTGGCACCCTGTCGTACGCCTTCTCTAAATCCACAAATACACAATGCAATTCCTTCTGTCCTTCTCTATACTTCTCCATCAACATTCTCAAAGCAAATAAGGCATCTGTGGTGCTCTTCCTCGGCATGAAACCATACTGTTGCTCACAGATGGTCACCTCTTCTCTCAGCCTGGCTTCCACTACTCTTTCCCATAACTTCATGGTGTGACTGATCAACTTAATACCCCTGTAGTTACTGCAGGTCTGCACATCTCCTTTATGCTTAAAGATCGGTACCAGCACACTTCTTCTCCATTCCTCAGGCATTTTCTCACCTTCCAAAATCCTGTTAAACAATCTGGTCAAAAACTCCACTGCCATCTCTCCTAAACATCTCCACGCTTCTACCGGTATGTCATCTGGTCCAACCGACTTTCCATTCTTCATCCTCTTAATCGCTGCTCTTACTTCCTCCTTACTAATCCTATCTACATCCTGCTTCACCAACTCCACATCATCCAACCTTCTCTCTCTCTGATTTTCCTCATTCATCAGCTGCTCAAAATACTCCCTCCACCTTCTCAACACACTCTCCTCACTAGTCAACACATTTCCCTCTCCATCCTTTACTGCTCTAACTTGCAGTACATCCTTTCCAGCTCGGTCCCTCTGCCTGGCCAATCGGTACAAATCCTTTTCTCCTTCCTTAGTGTCCAACCTCTCATACAGCTCCTCATATGCCTTTTCCTTGGCTTTCGCCACATCCCTCTTAACCTGCTGCCGCATCTCCTTGTACTCCTGCCTACTTTTCTCATCACTCTGTCTATCCCACTTCTGTTTTGCCAACCTCTTTCTCCTTATGCTCTCCTGCACTTCCTCATTCCACCACCACGTCTCCTTGTCTTCCTTTCTATTTCCAGATGTCACACCAAGTACTTTTCTAGCTGCCTCCCTCATCACTCCTGCAGTAGTTGCCCAATCATCCAACACCTCCTTAACACCACTGAGCCTCTCTCTGACCTCTTCCCTGAACCTCACACTACACTCTTCCTCCTTCAGTTTCCACCATCTTATTCTTCTTTCAGTCCTCGCTCTCCTCCTCTTCTTCTTCGCCTCCAAAACCATCCTACAGACCACCATCCTATGCTGTCTAGCTACACTGTCCCCTGCCAACACCTTACAGTCGCCAATCTCCTTCAGGTTGCATCTCCTGCATAGCACATAGTCCACCTGTGTGCACCTTCCTCCACTCTTATACGTCACCCTATGATCCTCCTTCTTCTTAAAATAAGTGTTCACCACTGCCATTTCCATCCTTTTAGCAAAATCTACCACCATCTGCCCTTCCACATTCCTCTCCTTAAAACCATACCTACCCATCACCTCCTCGTCACCTCTGTTCCCTTCACCTACATGCCCATTAATGTCCGCCCCAATCACCAACCGTTCTTTCCTAGGTACACCATCTACCACTTCATCTAATTCACTCCAGAATCTTTCCTTCTCCTCCATCTCACAGCCAACTTGTGGAGCATAGGCACTGATGACATTTATCATCATCCCTTCAACTTCCACCTTCACGATCATCACCCTATCAGAAACTCTCTTCACCTCCACTACACTCTTACTGTACTCTTCCTTCAGAATCACCCCTACACCATTTCTCTTTCCATCCACACCATGATAAAACAGTTTAAATCCACCTCCAATGTTCCTGGCCTTACTCCCTTTCCACTTGGTCTCCTGAACACACAGCATATCTACCTTTCTCCTCTCCATCATATCAGCTACTTCTCTCCCTTTACCCGTCATAGTACCAACATTTAAAGTACCAACCCTAACCTCCACTCTCCTACACTGCTCCTTTTCCTGCCGTCTCTGTAGACGTCTTCCTCCTCTCCTTTTCCTCCTTCGGCCAACAGTAGCCCAATTTCCACCGGTACCCTGTTGGCTAACGATACCTGTGGCGGTCGTTGTTAACCCGGGCCTCGACCGATCCGGTATGAAATTTTCATTTGTGATCCGCATATTTGATTTGGCGCATGTTTTACGCTGGATGCCCTTCCTAACGCAACCCTCCCCATTTACCCGGGCTTGGGACCGGCACTAAGAATGCACTGGCTTGTGCCTCCCTAATGGCTGGGTTAAGTTCATACCGGACTAATGGGTGAAAATTTATGTTAATTATTTTGTGAAAAAAAAGGTAATTTATGAATTAATTACAAAGAAATAATTGCGGAAACCAGAGACACTTAGAGCTGAAGACTGTATATATATATATATGTCCCCTGGTGGTTTAGCGGCGCTCTCACCGCTGCGGCCCGGGTTCGAACCCCGGTCAGGGAACCAACCCCAGCCACTCTTAGTGCCGGTCCCAAGCCCGGATAAACGGGGAGGGTTGTGTTAGGAAGGGCATCAAGCGTAAAAACATGCCAAATCAAACATGCGGAGGAGCCGCTGTGGCGCCCCCTAATGGGAGAGGCCGAAAGAAAGTGTGTGTGTGTATATATATATATATATATATATATATATATATATATATATATATATATATATATATATATATAGTATAGTTGGTTCGAAATGGAAAAGCTTTCATATTTTTTATTTGAAGTAAATAGACTGTTTATATTCAACAAAAAACACTTTTTAAAATTATTAAATCTTTTTACATTTTTTTAAACAGTTTATTTGATTTTTTTCTTTTGGCTTTATCAGTACAAAAACTTGTCAAGCATTATTTCATTTTTATTTTAATTACAAATGTGTTCTTTTCAGAGATCAGTAAATCTGTTTGAAATTCAAGATAAAAATTTTTTCTATGTAAAAAAAAATTTAATTGGCAAATTTTATGGGGAAACACTTCCTATATCCCTAAAACACTATAATCAATATTCTCTTCTGCTCAGACATGAATGTCCAAATCCATCAACACTACATGGCTGCTTTTATTAAAAAGACCAATGTGCCCTAAATGAATTTTTCACGGTATTGTTCCCGGGAGCATCAATGTTGATATTTTATGATCCTGAAGCGTGTGTGGTTTCTTTCTGCCAGCCTCCTGATCCTTCATCATTATCTCAGTAAGCAGGGTTTTGGGCTTCTGGGCAGCTGTTCATGCGCTGGATCCTGTTGCGATGTGTTTGTCTGTCTGTAGTGTAGTGTAGTGTGTGAACACTCTCGTCTCTGTGTGGGTTAGCATGGAAGATGGCTAACAGATGTTTGGAAATATGGAGAACACAGCAGATACTTTTTTTTTTTTTTTTTTGCTTCTCCAACACCTCCAACCCACCACCCCTTACATTCTGTCTCCTGTAGGTTGCTTTCTTAAATGTCAGAGGGGGAATATTTTTAGCTTTTGGATACTTGCGTGTGTTTTAAAGGTATGGAAAAGTGAGGCTGACATTCAGCTTTGCAGTGCCACTCTTGCTCTATATACAGTATATATATATGTGTGTGTGTGTGTGTGTATGTGTGTGTTGGGGAGTTGGGAAAAACCTATCGGAAGCTGCTGTGCTTGAATTCAACAAACATACTGCATCTCAGATTCAAGAAACTCCAAATGTATTTAATAAAATCAACATAATGTTTGTATTTATTATGGAAAATCCTAAAGATTTCCAAAATCTTGCTAACTAACACTGAGTGCACACTACGTGACTTTCTCAGAATTGCTCAAGTGCACTGTATATTGCTTTTTTCAGGAAGCCACACACAAAAGCTACCTGTCTATAAGACTTTTTCACTCTATAGAAAAAAAGAGAGAATAGAAAGAAAAAACTCATTTGGCAGTTGCATGCAGTGAGTATTGTCTCTCCTGAAAAGATATCTGGAGGTAGTGAAAAACATGACCGTTCTTACAGAAGCAATACTAAATGTGCTTTTCACACGTATCTTCTCATGGTTCCACAAAGCATAGATGATAAACGTGAATGTAGATGTAGATGTAGATGTGTATAGATGTAGATGTGTGTTTGTGTATGAATGTAGATGTGTATAGATGCAGATGTAGATGTGTGTAGATGTAGATGTGTGTTTGTGTATGAATGTAGATGTGTGTTTGTGTATGAATGTAGATGTGTATAGATGCAGATGTGAGTGGATGTGTGTAGATGTAGATGTGTGTTTGTGTATGAATGTAGATGTGTGTAGATGTAGATGTGTGTTTGTGTATGAATGTAGATGTGTATAGATGCAGATGTGAGTGGATGTGTGTAGATGTAGATGTGTGTTTGTGTATGAATGTAGATGTGTGTAGATGTAGATGTGTGTTTGTGTATGAATGTAGATGTGTATAGATGTAGATGTGAGTGGATGTGTGTAGATGTGTGTTTGTGTATGAATGTAGATGTGTATAGATGCAGATGTAGATGTGTGTAGATGTAGATGTGTGTTTGTGTATGAATGTAGATGTGTGTAGATGTAGATGTGTGTTTGTGTATGAATGTAGATGTGTATAGATGTAGATGTGTGTTTGTGTATGAATGTAGATGTGTATAGATGTAGATGTGTGTTTGTGTATGAATGTAGATGTGTATAGATGCAGATGTGAGTGGATGTGTGTAGATGTAGATGTGTGTTTGTGTATGAATGTAGATGTGTATAGATGCAGATGTAGATGTGTGTAGATGTAGATGTGTGTTTGTGTATGAATGTAGATGTGTATAGATGTAGATGTGTGTTTGTGTATGAATGTAGATGTGTGTAGATGTAGATGTGTGTTTGTGTATGAATGTAGATGTGTGTAGATGTAGATGTGTGTTTGTGTATGAATGTAGATGTGTATAGATGTAGATGTGTGTTTGTGTATGAATGTAGATGTGTATAGATGTAGATGTGTGTTTGTGTATGAATGTAGATGTGTGTAGATGTAGATGTGTGTTTGTGTATGAATGTAGATGTGTATAGATGCAGATGTAGATGTGTGTAGATGTAGATGTGTGTTTGTGTATGAATGTAGATGTGTATAGATGTAGATGTGTGTTTGTGTATGAATGTAGATGTGTGTAGATGTAGATGTGTGTTTGTGTATGAATGTAGATGTGTGTAGATGTAGATGTGTGTTTGTGTATGAATGTAGATGTGTATAGATGTAGATGTGTGTTTGTGTATGAATGTAGATGTGTATAGATGTAGATGTGTGTTTGTGTATGAATGTAGATGTGTGTAGATGTAGATGTGTGTTTGTGTATGAATGTAGATGTGTATAGATGCAGATGTAGATGTGTGTAGATGTAGATGTGTATAGATGTAGATGTGTGTTTGTGTATGAATGTAGATGTGTATAGATGCAGATGTAGATGTGTGTAGATGTAGATGTGTGTTTGTGTATGAATGTAGATGTGTGTTTGTGTATGAATGTAGATGTGTATAGATGCAGATGTGAGTGGATGTGTGTAGATGTAGATGTGTGTTTGTGTATGAATGTAGATGTGTGTAGATGTAGATGTGTGTTTGTGTATGAATGTAGATGTGTATAGATGTAGATGTGAGTGGATGTGTGTAGATGTGTGTTTGTGTATGAATGTAGATGTGTATAGATGCAGATGTAGATGTGTGTAGATGTAGATGTGTGTTTGTGTATGAATGTAGATGTGTGTAGATGTAGATGTGTGTTTGTGTATGAATGTAGATGTGTATAGATGTAGATGTGTGTTTCTGTATGAATGTAGATGTGTATAGATGTAGATGTGTGTTTGTGTATGAATGTAGATGTGTATAGATGTAGATGTGTGTTTCTGTATGAATGTAGATGTGTATAGATGTAGATGTGTGTTTGTGTATGAATGTAGATGTGTATAGATGTAGATGTAGATGTGTGTTTGTGTATGAATGTAGATGTGTGTAGATGTAGATGTGTGTTTGTGTATGAATGTAGATGTGTGTTTGTGTATGAATGTAGATGTGTGTAGATGTAGATGTGTGTTTGTGTATGAATGTAGATGTGTGTAGATGTAGATGTGTGTTTGTGTATGAATGTAGATGTGTATAGATGCAGATGTAGATGTGTGTAGATGTAGATGTGTGTTTGTGTATGAATGTAGATGTGTGTAGATGTAGAAGTAGATGTGTATAGATGCAATTGTATATGTGTATAGATGTAGATGTAGATGTGTGTTTGTGTATGAATGTAGATGTGTATAGATGCAGATGTAGATGTAGATGTGTGTTTGTGTATGAATGTAGATGTGTGTAGATGTAGATGTGTGTTTGTGTATGAATGTAGATGTGTATAGATGCAGATGTAGATGTAGATGTGTGTTTGTGTATGAATGTAGATGTGTATAGATGCAGATGTAGATGTGTATAGATGCAATTGTAGATGTGTATAGATGCAGATGTGTGTTTGTGTATGAATGTAGATGTGTGTAGATGCAGATGTAGATGTAGATGTGTGTTTGTGTATGAATGTAGATGTGTGTAGATGTAGATGTGTGTTTGTGTATGAATGTAGATGTGTATAGATGCAGATGTAGATGTGTATAGATGTAGATGTGTGTTTGTGTATGAATGTAGATGTGTATAGATGCAGATGTAGATGTGTGTAGATGTAGATGTGTGTTTGTGTATGAATGTAGATGTGTGTAGATGTAGAAGTAGATGTGTATAGATGCAATTGTATATGTGTATAGATGTAGATGTAGATGTGTGTTTGTGTATGAATGTAGATGTGTATAGATGCAGATGTAGATGTAGATGTGTGTTTGTGTATGAATGTAGATGTGTGTAGATGTAGATGTGTGTTTGTGTATGAATGTAGATGTGTATAGATGCAGATGTAGATGTAGATGTGTGTTTGTGTATGAATGTAGATGTGTATAGATGCAGATGTAGATGTGTATAGATGCAATTGTAGATGTGTATAGATGCAGATGTGTGTTTGTGTATGAATGTAGATGTGTGTAGATGTAGAAGTAGATGTGTATAGATGCAATTGTATGTGTATAGATGTAGATGTAGATGTGTGTTTGTGTATGAATGTAGATGTGTATAGATGCAGATGTAGATGTAGATGTGTGTTTGTGTATGAATGTAGATGTGTGTAGATGTAGATGTGTGTTTGTGTATGAATGTAGATGTGTATAGATGCAGATGTAGATGTGTATAGATGTAGATGTGTGTTTGTGTATGAATGTAGATGTGTGTAGATGTAGATGTGTGTTTGTGTATGAATGTAGATGTGTGTAGATGTAGATGTGTGTTTGTGTATGAATGTAGATGTGTATAGATGCAGATGTAGATGTGTATAGATGCAGATGTAGATGTGTATAGATGTAGATGTGTGTTTGTGTATGAATGTAGATGTGTATAGATGTAGATGTGTGTTGATGTGGATGTTGATGTGTGTGGATGTGGATGTTGATGTGTGTAGATGTTAGTATTAGGAATTCTGTGCAGAATATAAATCATTCTCATACGAATTATGCCTCATAAAACCTCCTCTGTTTTCTAACAGGAGAATCATCTCTTCTCTAATTGACTATAACTGTGCTCTAAATTTATTCATGTTATTATGTTTTTCTCTCAGAAAAGCTTCTGTGTGGGTTTGGTTCTTCAGTTATTTCATTACATTGTAGCTTTTCTAGCATTTAGATTATTTTTTCCTGCTTGGGTTCTTTCCATAAAAATACACACACACACACACCCACCCACACCCACACCCTTACCCACTTTATTAGGAACACCTGTACACCTGCACATTCGTGCACACCTGGTTCGGTTGAAGATTTGGAAAAACATTTTTTTTTGCTCACCACTGTTGTTAAAGATTACCATATATATATATATATATATATATATATATATATATATATATATACACAGTATCTTACAAAATGAGTACACTTCTAATGGGGCAATACTATACAAATGAAACTTGGATATATTTTAGAAAAGTCACCTGTAGAGCATCCAAGTGGATGGTGGAGAAGCGCCATGTGTTTAACACCCAGTAGGTCCATGATATCATTATGGACCAGTGGAAAAGGATCCCAGCAACAACCTGTGCAGCTGTGGTGAATTTTATGCCCAGGAGGATTAAAGCAGTGCTACATAACAATGTTGCTCGCACAAAATATTGACACTTTGGACACAGTTTTGAAATGTTCACTTAGGGTGTACTCACTTTTGCTGCCAGTTATTTAGACAATAATGGCTGTACGTTGGATTATTTTCAGAGATCAGTAAATCTGTCCTGCATCGACTACTGTAAAATATGTCCAAGTTTCATTTCTATATGTTCACACAAAAACTAAACACCAAACCCTCACATTGTATCTTCTGAGAAGAAGAATGTGAGTTTCAGATTGACACACACAGTGTTTAATGATGTCTGTAGCATAACAGGATCTCTTGAATGCAGATTACACACTCGGTGCTAAAGTCTCCTGATAAACTTATGAACCTGCTGGTAAAAGAAAGAGAAGCAGAATGACGTGTGAACTCCCTTCGCTTCTCTGTTCCTATACGACCCGACCTCTCTCCTCTCTCTCTCTCTCTCTCTCTCTCTCTCTCTCTCTCTCTCTCTCTCTCTCTAACACACATACTTAGCCAAGAGAATGTTCAGCCTTCATAGCAAGGAGGTGGAAGGTCGAGTAGGAGCCCTACTGGGATGCTACAGACACAATGTCTGATGAATAAAGAAAAGAAAATTGAAAGGGAAAAAAAAAAAATAGTCTGAAGATCCACAAATATAAAACTTCTCCATCGCCTCAGAGCACATACAGAGAACACGCGTAATAGTTTCACCTATTTATCAAGTCACGAGCCGGCAATAATTAGCTTCTCTTCTGCGAGATCGTTTATAACTGAAAGTGGTTCAAAGTAGAACAATTACATGGAGGAAAAAAATTAAGCATTGAGCAATTTTCTCAGCCCTGACAAGAATAGCCGTGTCCATTCAAATAGCAGTGATCACAGAGGGAGCCATATTTAAGGGGATAAAGCAGCATACATTATATGTGATTAAACACCCGGAATGGCATGTCAAGTAATTACTGTTAAAGCAGACGTATTCTGTAGAAGCACTGATGCCATTATGCACATTTACATTTATGGCATTCAGCGGACGCCCTTATCCAGAGCGACATTCATACAACCAAGCAGACATGGGTTTAAGGGCCTTTCTCAGGGGCCCAAGAAGTGGCAGCTTTGTGTGATTTGGATTTGATCTCATGACCTTCAGATCCAAAGTCCATTGCAGTAACCAATAAGCTACCAGCTACCACCTTCCCCACTAGGGCATTTAAATAAACTAGGTAGACATTTTTGTAGAGGGAACAATAAAGATGAAATGCAGTGGTGGATGAAGTACAAAAACCATGCACTTGAGTTATAGTAGAGAAGAGAATAGCCTTTATTTGTCACATATACATTACAGCACAGTAAAATTGTTTTCTTTCGTGTCCCAGCTTGTTCAGGACCTGGGGGTCAGAGCGCAGGGTCAGCCATTTTACAGCGCCCCTGGAGCACAGAGGGTTAAGGGCCTTGCTCAAGAGCCCAGGCATGGCATTCTGTTAATCCAAAACCTTAACCACTGAGTGACCATCCCATCATGTGGTTTTTGCATAGCCCAGCTTGTCAGGAGGCTGGGGTCAGGGTCAGCTATGGTACCGTGCCCCTGAAGCAGATAGGGTTAAGTGCCATGCTCAAGGGCCTAACAGTGGCAGCTTGATGGTCTGGACTGCTGACCTTCAGATCAGTAACCCAGAGCATTAAAAATTGAGCCACTTCCCTGTTGGTGAAAAGTTTATTATTATTTTTATATAGTAAAAGTGATACAAAACTAAAGTTTGTGGACACCTGACCATACTATTGGTTTTTTTTACAACATCACCTTTTCATGTTTAGTCCTCATAATAGTTATTATAAACTCCACTCTTCTGGGAAGATGTTCCACTAGTGCTTGAGATGTGGGTGAGATTCATTCAGCCACAAGGTAAAGTGTTAGTAAAGCCCCGGTACTGATGTGGGCGAGGTGAGGAGGCCTGGGGTGCAGTCAGCATTCACATTCATCCCAAAGGTCATTTAAGATCGCTGTCATTCTGAAACAGGTTTGGGTCTCCTAGTTCAAGTGATGGGAAAATGTAGTGATGATACTGTACATCTAAAACACGTCCTAAACAATTGTTTGCCTCCAACTTTGTGGTAACAGTTTTGGGAAGGACCACATATGGCAGGAAAATTCAAATAGTCAATACTTTTAAGCATATTCTTTAATTTAAAGAAATAATTTTACGAGCAAAGTGATGTATTTTATGTCCATCCCTCGGAATTATACTGCCTGCATAATGATTTCTTTCGAGAATTTGAGAATAAAAGAAGTGTGTTATTGCCATTGTGCATAATTAAGGATGTTCTCATGACACATCAGCACCATGTCCTCCTTTGTCTCTGCTCGTACCTGTCTGACCCTAAATTTTCTCTCTGCAGCTTGTATCGAGGTCCTGGTTTGCTTTTTTTTTTGTCTTTTGTAGCTCTGTCAGTCTCTCGAGCAGCTTCATTACCATCTGTCTTCTCCCAGGGGCTCTGATTGGCTGTGCGCGGTGGCAGTCTGTCATTAATTGACTTGTACTGCATCTGCAGGTGTCCATCAGGGCTCTGTTGTAGGACTAATCAAGTTGTGGGGGGAAAAAAAAATGAAAAACTCCAGAGCAGTTTAAATGCAGAATATGAAACGGAAAGGTGTGTTGTGTAAATGTATAAAGCCCATGATTCTCTCACTCTTCCTTTTCCTCTTTTTCTATCTCTATTTGGTATTCAGGACTTCTGTCATCAGTACAAGAGTAAATTTCACACAACCATCTAATATTAATGCAATTTATAACGCGTTGAGTCAAATCCTTCGGGAAAGTGGGTCCATAGGGGTCGGTTCTATTAAAGTCCAGGTTCAGATATAATTTAAATGGGAAATGAGTGTGTCTTGAAAGGGCACTTATTCGTTTTCCGGAAAGTGAAAAGGGTTCAGAGGGAAAAGAAAGAAGATGAAATAAACAAGATTTTGTTATGGCATGAAAAGAAAATTTCTTATTTCTTATTTTTATAGAAAGCATTTTTTTCTGTATTTATTGAATATACATTGTGTGGACAATATATTAGGATGCCTGAAATTTCCATCCATTTGTGGGTCCTTCCTAAACTGTAAGCACAAAATTGTAGGAACACAATTGTATCGGTCGTCTTTGGATGCTGCAGCATGACATTTTTCCTTCACTTGAACCAGGAGACCCGAACTTGTTCCAGCATCGCAATGCCCTTTTGTAAAAAAAATACAGCTCCATAAAGATATACTTTCCATAGTTTGAAGTGGAAGATCTCCTGCTATAGAGCTTTGACCTCAACCAAACTGAACATGATGCACCCAAGGCTTCCTCACCTCAACTACATCTTTTACCTGACTTTACTACCACCCTTGTAGCTGAATTAATTTCACACAAATCCCCATTATGTAGTAGAAGATCTTCTCAGAATTATTAAAGATCTTATTGGGGACTAAATGTGGAATGCTATGTTGAAGAAGCGCGTATAAATCCTATGGTTGTGAGAGTCCTTATAGTGTATGGGAGAGTGGTGGTGAGGAGAAACCTGCCAGGTGATGCTGAGGTTGAATTCTTGAAAATGAGCAAAACTGGTGATTGGATTACCTCATGGTGCAAGGTAGCTCAGTGTTTAAGGCTCAGGGTTACTGATCGGATGGTCGAGGGTTCAAGACACAGTATCGCCAAACTGCCACTCCTGGGGTCCTTAATCCTCTGTGCACAAGGGATGCTGTTATAAATGAGCCTGTGCTCTGACCCCAGCTTCGTAATATCGCTAGAACATGGAAAGAAAGAATTTCACTGTGCTGTAAAGTACATATGAAAAGTAAAAAGCTTTTACAGTACCTTCAAAACCTTCATCAAAGCCACATGCTTAGAGAGCAAAAATTGGCCATGCTTTATGGGTGAGAGGAGCATTTTCCTTCACTGCGCTGTCATTGACATTGACACTAACCTTTCTTGTGTCGTCGTGAGCTCATATATGTTGGGTAGATAGTGCACCTGAGGGCCATTTAAACTTTTTCTTTTTTTTTATTACAAACGATATCCTCAGCAACAAGTTAGAATCTTGGTTTTTCCTTCTAAATGTTTGGTCCGTGTGTCTTTTTGTGCAGTCTGCCATCGATTTCAAGGGTGTGTGTTTGTGTGTGTAATGTTAATAATAAAAAAAACTACAACCCTACATATGCACAATGTATGAAACTAATTCTTACCCAGGTATGGTGATAACGGTTTTCTGCAGTATTATTAATGCAGTATTACACGTATAATATCCCTCGCTTTGCCACTTAAGAGGCCTTCGGAGCAGATTAGGTCTGACAAGCTGTTGAAGTAACTTCACGTGTGAAACTTGCTTTTGATAACTAAGCCACTTTAGATGTTCATATTTGATGTGTTTTAATTTTTGAACACCTTATATATACAGTATATATATATATATACACACACACACACACACGTTTTCCTGCTGTATTGAGGACCTTCCATTGACACAAGCATTGATGTGGGAAAACTATTACTAATAGAAATTCTTACCTCAAAAAAAGCTTTTTTATCTCATTTTTAATGAAAATAAAATCTGCAGTCTGGTTTGTAAAAGCAGATTTCCCTACATTGCCAATCCTAATGTCCTAACAAGGTCAAAGCGGTAAAACAGTCCTTTCCTTGTTTAGATGCACATAAACATTTTCTCCCATATTGTTTTTTTCACCTTTCAGCTTGCAGAATTCGACTTGAACTCATGTACAGACCTTGGTGACATTTATACTGTAGGTGGCTCTGTGTGTGTGTGTGTGTGTGTGTGTGTGTGTGTGTGTGCATAAGACTGAGAGGAAACCCGTAAAGCACCTTCGCTGCATGTGAATTATTCACCGGCTTTTCATTTGTTCTCCGGTGTAAGTCTGACAGATCAGTGTGATGGAGCGGAGGCAACGCATACGAAATCACATTTCTTCTCTTCCCAGCATGCCCCTCTTCTTCTTCTTCTTTCTTTTTTTTTTTTTATACGTCTGATCTAATTGTACCGTTATCAAAGATGCACTAAATGCAATTTACCTTCTGCTATTAAATGTGCAGGGTAATAAATATTATCTAATGAGAGCAGGCAATGTTACAGAGGTTATCTTAGGGGAGAAAAATGCATTTTTACCTTAAGAATACCAGACCTTTATTAAAATCAGCATTCAAAATGCATATTATTTAAAGTCTAAACTGTCAGTAAGCTATAAAAACAAGTATTAACATAATATTTTGCGTTTTGAGCTACGGCGAAGCATTTTACCTGTAAATACAAATAAAACTGTGTATTAACAATGTATATATTTTATTCTTTATGAGCTAGTGTGCCATTACTGTACAAGAGAAAGTACATTATTGCGGTATGGGAGTTTATACATCACTGGGTCTGATATTAGTCGTTGTTATTCACATAATGGAAACCCAGAAGTATGAAATTATGCAGGTTACTTTCTTTTAAGTTATTGGCCGGATTGAATGCATCGAGTGGTATTTAAATAACTACAGACTATATTACATAGATAAATAAAACAAATGGCCGAATTATTGATTTATTTTACAGATGCATGTTATGGAGATCTGCAAAGATACATTTTTTTCCATCAAAGCACCAATCTAAAGCTAAAATTATTATTATTATTGGGCAAAAGCAACCAGAGTGCATGCACTTTAAGTTGTTTTTGTACTTCATATAATGTGTTTAGCAATATGGGCAGTTTCTTCTTCTTCCTTACATTTGCATTTATAGCATTTGGCAGATGCTCTTATCCAGACCAACTTAGGTTTTTTTTATTAATACAACTGAGCATTTGAGGGTTAAAGGCTTTGATCATGGGCCCAACAGTGTCAACTTGGTGGTGCTGGGAATAAAACTCATGACCTTGTTTTTTCTCCTTGTTCTTGTAATAAAAGGTCATGGAAGTTGCCATACTGATTATGAAGAACCTAAGGAACAATCAAACCAAATGTGAGTCAAGTGCTGCCAACACATTAGGGCCACCTTTGAAACCCACTTTTGTACCGTGCGTCCAAAATTTAAATGTCTCTGGGTCACCTAATTAGATGTTCCTCCATCTTGGATTTTGCACCAACATTTCTTTTGCTGTTCCTTCTACAAATTAGATCCAGACAACACCAAATTTGGCACGCATGGTTTTCCGACAAACCTGGATCAGAGAATGATGGATTTAACAGGATGTCGCTCAGCGCTGACTTGGCGCAGTGACACAAAATTGATGGTCATCTTCAGGACCTTGATCTAATACTATGCATCAAATTTCTTGCTAATACCACCTACTGGTCAAAAAGAATAAGATTCTTGTTTCTTTGTATGACAATCATGCAAAAGATTATTTCAAATTATGTCCGATCTTACCAAGATTTAGCTCAGGTCATCTTGTATCCCTGCTGTCTAATGGTTTATTTAGAACTTTGCTATTACAGACAGATAATTTCATAAATGTGGTCATAACCTACAATTCCAGATGCTCGTCCCCCCTGAAAATGATGCTTGCAGCTTTAATTATTATTTATAATAATAATGCATTTAAATCTTTCATTTCTGCGCTGAGAGCATCCTTTACATGGCGATTCTCTTCCTTTATAATTACTCAGAGTTGCTGTTCATGAGCGCTGCTATGTTAATCACTTTGGTATGTTGTTTCTATGGTAACAACTTACACAGACTTGTGTGAACAGGTGAAAATGTTATTGTTGATATGGTGATGTTTTCTGTCAGACCGCCCAAATATGGACGTGAACTTTACGTTTCGAAAAAAAGCAAAAGAATTTATTTGTAATTTGTACGAAAAAATTGGAGCTTGAAGCTGGTTTCTGTGGAGGGTCTACAATATTAAATGTATGCTTATTAGTGATGTGCATCTCCATAACTGAGGCCGGTGAGATTTACATCTCGATGCATAGTCAATGATACGATACCTCAAAGATGTATATGAAGCAGGATGACTGTACGATGCAGTGCGATACGATTTCTGTTCGATTTAACACAATGTGATTCAATGCAATAGGAGGCAATAGAAAAAATATGATGCTTCAAAATTCAATATGGTACAAATAGTTTGATTTCTTTGGTTCAAACAAACAGCAAATCATAAATTTACTTAAGAACCTTCTGACTTCTAAAGCATGGTCTTTTCACAACAGGCCTTTATATTGCAAAAAAAAAAAGATAAGGTAAAACCAGACGATGTGACTTTCAGGACGCCCCTGGGAAACAGTTTGACGAGGAGAAATTGATCTACATATCAAATATTGGTCACAAATTATTGCTTACTTTTTATATATTAAAAGTATAAAGTATCTACTACTAATTATATTTAAATAAATAGTTTTTTATTGACGCAAATATGATCAAAACGATGCCAACTCGATCCTACTTGTATCCGATGCACACTTGTTGTAAAAATTGTTGTATCACAACTTTCATGTCGACGCACCGATGCGAATCCGCGAACGTTACCATTTTTAATACATAGATCTATCAATGGACAACGTTCCTGTCTGTTATAAATAAAATAATCATAATTCAGGCGAAAAATCCTGGCAATTTTGGAATATAGCAGCAATAAGAGCTGTTGTAAAAGTGCTGTTTTAGTAAAAACAAAATCAACTTTAGGCTTCTCTCTTTTATCATTAAAGCTATGTGGAACTTGTGGCTGCTTTTCTGTCTGCTACATCGAGTTGGCGCTTCTGAATAGGACGCTCCATTTTGGAAGATTGCTATAACCTTTAGAATTTCCAGAATTTACGTAATGATATGGAACCGTTTTCTGTTTGACTCAATTGGGGGGAAAAAAAAGAGTGAAACGCACTACTGATCATTACTAAGCATAATTTTCAAAGCACCATTATAACTGATTGCATTTTGTGTCACAATGCTTGGGTGTGTAAGTGTGTGTGTGTGTGTGTGTGTGTGTGTGTGTGTGTGTGTGTGTGTGTGTGTGTGTGTGTGTGTGTGCTCTCATGAATCCGTTCCCCGTCTTTTGCTAATGAGCTTGATGTGTCCATAACTGATGTCTTGCTAGGCAGGGGGTCAGAAGTAATTACTCAGACAAGGACAAAAGCAGCATGTCATGAGGAGGAGGAGCAGGCGAGGAGCTGCATGGTATTAGTGGCAATTTAAAGGAAACTCAGGCCAGAAGATGAACTGAGGAGATGGTGTGGTCAAAGGGTTAACCAAAGGCAGGGATATCATGTGTGTTTTTTTTTTTTTTTTTTTTTTTTTTTTTTTTTTTTTTTTTTTTTTTTTTAACAAAACCTTCTGTTACTACTTCATCATCATCATTTCTTATTTTTGTTTCTTTGCTCTGTTTTTATAGAGTTTGAGCTTGAAAATTATATATACATTTTATGGACAAGAGGATTGGAACACCTGACTTTTCCAGCCATACGTGGCTTTTTCCCAAATCTTTTCCCACAAATCTGTGAAGGTGGTACCATTGCATTTTCCCTTCACTTAAACTAGGAGACCCAAAACTATTGAAAATGCACAAAGTCATCTCTGTGGTGTACATAAGTTGAAGTGGAAGATCTGGAGTCCCCAGAATTACAATGAAACCTCCATGATGCAAGTTTGTTCATGTTTTTAATTACAGCATGCTGGGCAAGATGCAGGATGAATCCTTTACTTTGACTGACAACTTAATAATAATAATAATAATTCATTACATTTATATAGCGCTTTTCTGCAGCACTCAAAGCGCTTTACATATGAAAGGGGGGATTCTCCTCAACCACCACCAATGTGCAGCATCCACCTGGATGATGCGACGGCAGCCATATTGCGCCAGAACGCCCACCACACACCAGCATATTAGTGGAGAGGAGATAGAGTGATATAGCCAATTATTATGAGGGGATGATTAGTAGGCCAGCGGGCAAGTTTTGGCCAGGATGCTGGGGCATTAGAAACAATACCAATGTAATTACCATAGCAGCTCTAGCTTTAACATTATTTCATTATTTGTTAAAAAGAGTTAGCTTTTAGTTTTCTGCTGATGTTAAACCAGAATTATCAAGGCCCTGGATCTGGCAAAATCTATGGGTTTTCCTTCTACCTTAGTATTTGACAAACTTTGAGTTTAAACAGTTTCAAATAATATTTCAAGATGTTTGTTAATGCAACTGGTTCATGTTTTGATTTATTAAAGATTTGAATATATTGTGTGTATATATATTAGCATGTAGGACGTCGTGGGGACAAAGTGAGAGAGAGAGCAAGTAAGATGGTTTGAACATGTAGAGGTGGAACATGGGGTATATCGGTAGGAGAATGCTGAGGATGGAGCCACCAGGAAGGAGGAAAAGAGGAAGACTAAGGAGGAGGTTTATGGATGTGGTGAGGGAAGACATGCAGGAAGTTGGTTTGAAAGAGGCAGATGTAGAGGACAGGGGGGGTATGGAGACGGATGATCTGCTGTGGAGACCACTAATGGGAGAAGCCAAAAGAAGAAGGAGAAGAAGAAGATTATATATATATATATATATATATATATATATATATATATATATATATATATATATATATATATATATATATTAGCATTATTGGCAAATGTAAACAAAGAAGGCTTTAAAAAAGGTTTCCTATGGTTTATTATTTTGCTGAGTCTAGCAGGTGGCTGGATTGGGAGGGAGAAAAGGTTTAGACACAGTCTCAGATAAATGTTTGTAGGAATCTCATTTGTCATAAAAATTTTCATAGAATTTGAAATATAAACTCATGAGACATGTAGCTTTCAATCCAGTACTTTTTACTGGATTGCTCCAGGACTGATTTCATGTATTCATAAATGAAATAAAATGTTCAATGCAGGAAATGTATATCCATGGCACTTTATCATCTACAACTATTGACATTTCAATTTAGGTAGGTCATTTTCAGCTGTCCTGGTAGTCTAGTGGTTAGTGGTTAACCCCAGCCACTCTTAGTGCCGGTCCCAAGCCTGGATAAATGGGGAAGGTTGCTTTAGAAAGAGCATCCAGCATAAAAACATGTGCTAAATCAAACATGCGAATGATCAGCTGTGGCGCCCCCTAACGG
>JBCEWE010000333.1:462500-502500 GCA_039877035.1 Silurus lanzhouensis
AAATTTGTAAAGTTTAAGTTGTCTAGTCAAGTTTATTTCTATAGCGTTTTTCACAGTAGACACTGTCTCAAAGCAGTTTTACAGAAACAGTTAAGGTAAAACTGATTTCCTTAGATGTTATGAGGAAAAAACCTTGAGAAGAACCAGACTCAAAAGGGGAACCCATCTTCATTCAGGTGATATCAATATTGTGATTATAATCTTTAAACAATACAGAACACTGGAGAGTGAGAACTAACATAAGCACTGGAATGTAACATTATAAGTCATGTTCCTTTTACCGTCTTATACAGTCATTTGAGGTTATGGAACCAGGAGCAACTGAGCAACTCATAAAATAGCTCAACATTTGCGAACACCAGCTTCTCCATGCCAGAGCCTTTAAACACTCAAAGAGGTCCAGTGTCCAAACTGCACATGAAGTGGGATTTAATTGGCACTGGTACATCTCTAGATGGTTCGGGATGTTTGTGGGGTCGGCATCTACTTCTTTAAAGGTCCATAATCTTCATGAGGTGGGACGTGACTGGGGCTGGAGCAACCTCAGGATGCCTCGGGATGGGGAGAAAAAAAGAAGCAGTGGAGAGGAATTAGCGTAGCTGCTGTTCATGATATTAACAGCACAAGTTGATAATGTGCATGTGATCAGATGTTCTGGGGCACAAGGTTATGATGTGAGACGTATGTTATGTGTAGGCTTTGCTGAAAAGATACGTCTTTAATATGCACTTAAACTGGGAGAGTGTGTCTGAGCCCTGAACGCTATGTATTATTGTATACTGTATAAAGTTTTGCGTTACAGTTTATTTGTTAATATTTCAGTAGTGTTGTATTGGAGGTTTAAATATTGTCATTAAAACACGTATGGCACAATATTAATTTCTGTCATTGTAATAGTTACATTTGTATTATTATCAACAAATAATAAATACATAAATTTTCTTTTTAAAGATCAAGTACAAAAAACTGCTGTCTCCAGACATTTTTTTATTTAATTTTTAGTAAAAATAATAATAATAATAATAATAATAAAATATTATATTATAGAAAAGCTTATAGTGACCGTTGATAAAAATATATCATTTATTTTTCTAAGTCTAACTTTGACTTAATTATCAATAAATTGAATAGTGCAAAAACAGAAGGTAACAAAAGGAAAACATTTACTCCAATGCAGGTTTTTATATATAATTAGAGCATCTGCATGCACAATGCTATAAAATTCAGATAAACCCTTGTACAATGTAATATAGAACTTATAAAAGGTTTTAATTAGTAAGGAACTGAAATGATTCGAATTCTTCCAAACAAATTACTAGATTTTATGTCTTGAAATATAACTTGTTAAAAATCATTTTTTTATTTAAAAAGTGTTGAAGAGCAAAGCTAAACTGTTAGTATATCATCAACTGCATGTGATTATGCATTCAAAGCATTTTTGTTCCGTCCATTTAAAACCCGTTCCTGTACTTATTCTTATGTGAATCACGAACGCCCGATGCTCGCTCTCAGAAATGTGACGAGCCATGAAATGGATTTTTTTCCCCATTTTCTGTCAATTTGCAGCTGAAGATGCCAAATCAAGATGGAGTACAAGAAAATAAGTAGTAGATAAACATCGAGCGCCGTACTCCCGATGTAACTGGCATTTCCGAGCTCCTTAGATACCACACAAATCCACTTCAAAAAGTCTGTGAAAGAAATTGAACATGGGAAACAGATTAAATTTTGTACACTTCTTGATTGGATGGGAAGTTGAAGAAATAAATCCAGAGTGTGGGTTAGCGTCTTCCACTTCATCAACTGTGGAGGAGGGGAAAAAACCCACTTCTGATGAGGCCTGTAAGCACAGATAACATTCAAGTTAAGCAGGATTAGACTTGGCTCCATGGACCTCGACTCCACTCCGGGATGGAAGCTCAAAGGAGAAACTTGGATCTTCAACAGAGGATTGGAAGCTGTCTGGTGCAAGCCACATGTTTCTACGAATGCTAATGTTAGTGAAGTTTTTTTTTCTGTTTCTAATGTACTCAGAGCGGCTTTTCATGACACGGTTACTGCACTTATTCATACATTTATTTATTCATTCATCCTGAGTACCTGCTTTATTCCATTCAGAGTCTAGGTGGTGTAAATAAAAATATAAAGCATATGTTTTTCTTTGGGAAAACCCTCATTATTCAAAAGCACAGGCACCTGAAGTGTTCAATTAATATCAGGTGCTCCATAAGTCATAAAGTCAAGCGTGAGACTATGTAATTTATAATAGCACATGACCTCATATTCTGTCATCTACCAAAAATAAATACTGTAGGCAATACAAAACCCAATTATACAGTGATGCTGAAATATTTAGGGACGATTAATATAGTCTCCTGATTTTTTTTATCAAATTCCCTCAAAGTAGAGTCTGTATATTGCACTGTAATGCAATACTTTGTGATGATGCAATTATATGGATAGATGTACTGGGACACCTGAATTTTCCAGCTATATGTGGTTCATCAGCAAGCTGTTTTCACAATTTGGAGGCACACAAGTCTTTGGATGCTGTAATTTTCCCTTCGCTTCGAACTAAGAGACACTTGGGTTGGATTGGTAAATCTTGATTGGCCTGCTATGACTTTAACCCTATTGAACAGGATTAATTGGAAATCTTATCTTAAATCAATATAAATCAAATAAGCAATAAAATAAATGAATTTTTGCTGCTGAAATTCATAGATGCCAAAATGAAGGAATTATTTTGTGCTTTTTCAGTCACTGTGATCCAAACTAGAGGAGAAAAGTACCGGAGTACAAATACTTTGTTACTGTACTTAAGTAGATTTTTCTGCTATTAGAACTTTACTCCACTATTTATTTTTCAGACAACTTTTTACTTTTACTCATTACATTTTAACACAAATAACTGTACTTTTTACTTCTTACATGTTCAAAACCGGCTCGTTACTTTAGTTTTAATCCATTAATTTGGTGAAATATATTTTTTTTTATTTTCACTGCATGGCGATTTCAGCCAAACAACCGATTTCCTGTCATTGTGCGTCTTTTTCAATCCGCTGGTGTATAAAGTCCTGACTCTCACTCACCACAGATGTAGACTAGTTTACGAAGCTAAGAATCAGCAGGGCAGAAGGCAGTAAGAAGTTTGGTGTTTCAAGTGGATGAGACAGAGGGAGTCAGTGATGTAAACATGACTGAGAACTGATACATATATATCTGCACTATTTACATGATTGCTACTTTTTGAACTTTTGGTAGATGCCAAACTGCATTTCATTGCTGTGTACCTGTACAATGCAATGACAATAAAGATCTGTCTGTCTGTCTGTCTGTCTGTCTGTCTGTCTGTCTGTCTATCTATCTATCTATCTATCTATCTATCTATCTATCTATCTATCTATCTATCTATCTATCTATCTATCTATCTATCTATCTATCTGTCTATCTATCTAATTAATATGATGTGAGGTCCAGTTAACAGGTAGAAGTAATAATTACTTTTTACTTAAGTTCATGTCAGAGCCAAGACTTCTTTACTTTCACTTGAGTGAAAAGTGTGTACTTTTGCCACCTCTGATCCAAACCGTAGTTTATATCATGAAATCCTGAAACTGTGCGCCATCACACTGACAACACGCCTAAACATTTCAGTGATCTTGAGCTAACCCTAACCCTAACCCTTGTTTGTGAACAATGACGAAGGGACTTTTTTATTCTGATGGGATTGAGATGTTTATTGACACAAATACTTTTTTTTTTTAGATGAATTAAGGAAATAAAAGTACAGGCTTCTGCAAGAAATTCAATGTATTGTTCTGTTTGTACAAATTGTTTTGAGAAATGCATTTGCTGTTTTGCAAATATTAAGGATGATACGAGAAACGCTCCAAAGCACCTCAGAAAAACTGTGGAAAAAAAAAGTTGTAATAGGAGAATGCAGTCCATGCTGATCACCATTTTTATGACTAGTTTGCTAAAGTGCTGTAGTAAATCTGGGTGGGTGGATGAGAGAAATACTGGCAGCTCTTAGTAAATGGAGATCAAAGCCATTGCTAGTGTAAAAACAGCACTTCAGGGGACATGAAGAGACACTTTACTGCAGTCATCCAATTAATCCAGTTAATCACACCTATTTACAAAGACCTCAAGCAGAAACTAGTGACATGGAATTATCCAGCTAAATGATGTACTGTAAACCTTGCTGTGTTAAAGCAAAAAGAATTCTTTAAAAAATCCTGTCTTTGTCAGGGCTTGGGTTTGGGTTGGTGTCATGAGGGCCAGATACTCTAGCCATGAACCACACGAGAGATAATAAACCCAAGTTCAAGGAAAGTCTGGAACAGGTTATGAGTCCAAACAATGCCAAAAGTACAAAATTAAAAGGGAAAAATAAAGTATTTTTTCCCCCACTAGCTCAACATGGGCTGGATTAGCAACATTAAACGCCAAGCTAAGAAATGTGGGAGATTAATGCAACTTGGGCGAAATGGGACACAGGTGGCAGTAATGATACAAGTAACAGACAGTAAGAAGACAATATGGTGCCTTTTAAAAAATATAATTATCCAGCTGAATGTTGAAAACCTTAGAGATTTAAAAATCATTTTGTGCTTGACTCGTTTAAAAAGTACTTGCGATTATGTGTTATGCAGCAAATATATCTAAACCAAAAAAAGCCTATATAGTTCTGTGAAAGCTGCGACTAGGACTTAGGGAGATGTTATGAGAACCAGACAAGGACCTGAGTGTAAAGACAGAGTGATATGAGTGGAGAGTTTAAAGATTTTATTATCGCCTCAAAGATTCAAACAACAACAAAAAAAGAAGAGAGTTTAAAAAAATGGAAACATAAGAAAAAATAATTTTATATGACATGGCCCTGCCAAACCAACAACCTAAGAAACTAAGGAACGTAATAGAAGGTAATACACACGGGGGCAATGGGACACAGGTGACAGTGATTTTACAATTAACAGAAAATGGGGAAATATGGGGGAACACTCTGGGCTTCTAAACACTACATGACAGCTCTTTGGTCTTGGTCATGTTAGTAGTTGGATTCTTACTGATTGTATGGGGTGGACAGGTGTCTTTATGCAGCTAACGACCTCAAACAGGTGCATCTAATTTAGGATAATAAATGTAGTGGAGGTGGACATTTTAAAGGCAGACTAACAGGTCTTTGAGGGTCAGAATTCTAGCTGATAGACAGGTGTTCAAATACTTATTTGCAGCTGTATCATACTAATAAATAGTTTAAAAATCATATATTGTGATTTCTGGATTTTTTTTTGGAGATTATGTCTCTCACAGTGGACATGCACCTACGATGACAATTTCCATGATTTCTAAGTGGGAGAACTTGCAAAATAGCAGGATGTTCAAATACTTATTTTCCTCACTGTATATATCAGAATATATGTGCAGTGGGACTTGAATCTTGAGCTATAGTACATTACACTGAGTGATTTCTGCAGAGGTTTAAAGAGTACCTGAGATTCATTCTTGAGTAAATGTAAAGATACCTTACTGCAAAACGTAATCTATTACAAGTCACAAATTCTGAAATGACTCGAGTAAAAGTCTTCTGATTTTAAAAGTAATTGAGTATTTGACTCATATTGAACGTAGGCTCATGGACAAGTCCTCAACACCAAGCCACATGTTGGTATGAAAACAGTAGATTTTATTTCCTAAAATACAAATTAAATTGTACACCTCAACACTGCATTAATTATCAGCCCAACAGCCTCTTCAACATGGCAGAATAAAATTACAGTATCGTGTCACGCAGTAAAAGAACTATTAGTATTCAAAGGAGCTGCCGTGCAAAATGTAATTGGTGACTGTGATTGTCAATTAAAATAGAGTGGAGTAAAAAGACCATATATTAAATCACTGTTGTTGAGTAGCGAGGAAGTTGTTTATATCTTTGATACTCAGTAAAATTAGAAAGTAGCCTAAAAATGACAATGCAGCATTGAGGTGTACAATGTATTCTGTATTTTAGGGAACAAAACCTCACAAATCAACTGTTTTTGGCTTTTCACCAACATGTGTCTTGGCGTTGGGGACTAGTGCATTTTTTGAGTTCAATATGAGACAAATAATCGTCAAATACTCAAGTACTGTTAAAATCAGATTTTTTATTTAAATCGTATTGAAATTGGAGTAATTGTAACGGGGGCTGTTTTGCAGCAAGGTATCTATACTTTTACTCACGTATAATTTTCAGGTTCTCTTTACACCTCTCTCTGTTTATTATTGCTTGTTTATGTCCTAGTACTAATAGTAGTAAGTTGGCTAATTGCATGACCGCTGCCATTAGGATTTAAATTCTGGATCTGTTTGCTGTCAGATTTTTCTGCTCAGGACTCGCATTCGTTTCCGCTATCACATGCACATGTGTTTCTTAACAAGTTTCTTGGCAACGCTAACAGTATATTTTTGCTTTTAGCACTTTTTTCCTGGTGAATGTCACAGCAGTTATATGTTAATTGTAACCCCAAAAAAATGCATTTGAGCAAACATTGCTGTGGAAGCGGAAAATTAAGAAAGACGCATGGTTACAGGGTCAAATGTTTTAAATTGTTAATGATGAAGCGTGCCTCATTAGCATGTCAGTTGCCGAATGCATGGCCCTGAGTCTATTGCTTTATTTTGACCCCGTTGGTGGAACAGAGACTAGCACTGCTAAAATGAAAGCTAAAAAGTGAAAACAGGCTGGAAATTCTTTTGCTAGATTGGATTTGAAACATTTTGCGTGGCATCCGGGTGGTTATACGGTATCACATACGGTGTGACTATGGGGTCATATGACGAAGAGGAAGTTTAACATATATTTAATAGTAAAAGGACCATTTACTGGCACTTTGTGATACATTTTGTTAACCAGCAGTAAAAAAAAATGACCTGTTAGCAGCAATAAAAGCAAATCATCATTTTAAATATTAAATAATGCATTACCACAATGAATCATATTTTTAGTTCACAAAGAAAGTCCATCACTTGCAATAATTAATGATGATAAAATGCTACTTTTGGTTCTTTAATAATACACTATTTAGACAAAAGACTGCAGACACATGGCTGTATGTACTTTTTGAACATTAGTCTCCATTTGCACTTATAATATATAATATGGTACCTTCCAGAGGATGGGTTCCCTTTTGAGTCTGGTTCCGTTTCTTCCTCATGCCATTTCAGGGAGTTTCTACTTACCGCAGTCGCCACTGGCTTTCGTATTACGGACAGACTTAAAATTATAATGAACAAACTTATAGACACTGAACTTATACAGTCTAACTTTATAACATATTTATCTTTGTAGAGCTTTTATCTCTGAAACTGAATTGAATTGAACAGGTTGTAAATAAATGTAAAATATCTATATATAAACAATATAAATATAAATAATTGGAATATACATAAAATATATTTTATTTATATAAATGTATCAGGATGGCAATACTTGTGCCACATTTGGACATGTGGATTAGATAGATGTATGAACAGATGGACAGATGGATGATGGATGGACAGATGGACAAAGAAATGTATAAATGGATGGATGGATGGACGCATGGATGGATGGATGGATGGATGGATGGATGGAAGAAAAGGAATTTATGGACACTGAGAAGGTTGGACAAATGAATAGACGACTGAATAGACAGATGGATGAATGGATAAATATAAAGCTGGATGGATGAACAATGGGATAAATAGACAGATCAGTGGATAGACAACAGATGAACAGATGGGTCTTAGTCTGGTTGTATGACAATAAAAAAAAAAATTATTGCATTTATGGTTTTCTGCAAAGATCCCACCAATGTTCCATAAACACGGATAGATGGATGGATGGTGGGTGGATGGATGGGTGGATTGATGGACAAAAAAATAGATGTTTATGCTTAAATTTAAATGTAATTCCTCCTTCAACACGCACTAAATAAAGTAAATAATTAAAATGTTCATGGAATTTAATTCATGCTGTTCATATGCTTCATATTTACTCATAAACTTTTTGGGGTACCAACAATTGTGCCACACATATATTTAACAATTGTTTACTCATTTCCATGAGTATTTTTGTGGATTCTTCAATCAATTTTTGGCAATAAAACAATTTTTCAAAGCCGCCTATGCTCATATTTACCAAGTGGGCCATCATTAGTTAAATGTACTGTATACTTGGATACTTAAGTTCATGCATTTACTCAAGCAGACATGAAAAGTAAAAGTTTTTTACTCACACAGAAATATTTTTTTGGTAAACACTATGGATGGATTTGACATATTAAACTAGACATATTGTTCATTCCAGTCATGAACTAGATCACATTCTTCATGTTCGGTAAAAAAAAAATTTCAATAAATTAAAGGCTTCACATGGTTTCTTCGATGTCTTAGATGTTCTATTTTATCTAAGTGTAATGGCAGCACCTTTGATATGAAATTAGATGTGACTGAGCCCTAAGGCACCATTCACTGTCTCAGCTTGTGTCTCTAATTCAGACAGACTGATTCTCTCCGAACATATGCTAACGTCAAAGCGGGTTCCACTGTGCTCTTCTGTTGTAGAGACGTCGCACACGGATTTAAAATAGCTGAAAATTACATTCGGCGCCTTTACGCTCGTCCTCGACCTGCAGCTGACGTGATTTACGCACTATAATATGCTTTAGAGTAGAGACCCTTGAGGAATAACATTACATTGAGCTGGGCTTCAATGTCATAGTGGTTTTACATGTGGCTTGGGATTGATTTTAGACATGCTAAATGGGATTTAAACATATGGGAGTCTGGAGGTGTCCTCATGGAGATAAGCTGCGGTTTAATGGTTTAAAGGAGTTGATTTAAGTTTGATACTCAAAATTGTGTCTGAATGTAAAAATGTGTACATTGACAGTTGGATGGATGGATGTATGGACAGATAGATGATGCATGGACAGATGGACAAACAAATGGATAAATGAACAGTCGGATGAACAAAGGGATGGATGTACAGCTGGATAAATGAGCAATGGTTTAAATAGACAGATTATTGGATAGACAAACAGATAAACTGATAGATCTTGGTAAAAATAGTTATATATTGCAATAATAGTTTTCTACAAAGAACTTACCGATGCTTTATAAACATGGATGAATAAACAAACATGCATAATTGGCCACATCGACAGAAGGTTGGCGATATATAAGGTTGTCATCTAATAAAACATTATTAGATGACTGGATGGACAGATGGATGACTAAATGAATATACAGTGGAATAGATGAACGATGGTATAAAGATCATTGGATAGACAAATAGAGGAATAGATGAATCGGATAGATTGATGGATGGACAAAAATGCTGATGCTTTATTTCATTTTAATTTCTCCTTCAACCAGTAATAAGTGAATAAAGCAAATAACTCCATTCTTATCATGAAATATGATTCATATGGGTCTTCAGGTTTGTGTAGAAAAACCCAATTATCCAAACTGAGCAAATATTTGGAGCTGAATGTGATTTAATGCATATCTCAGAAAAAGGCAATATTTTTTTATTCAGATTTAAAAGCTGTTTCTCAAAGTTTTGGAATTTATTCAAAAACTATACTTTACTTATAACTATTTACTAAAGTACTTCTTGGACTAAAAATAAGGCCAGCAGTACTAAAAAGTGTCTCACAGGCAGCAGGTAGGGACGTGTTAATGACAAATGTAATGTAATTGGTAACACTTACTGTCAATTAAAATACAGTGGAGTGAAAAGTACATCCATCAATCAGCCATAACATTCTGACATTATAACATTATGAGCGGTGAAGTGAATAACACTGATTATCTCTTCATCATGGCACCTGTTAGTGGGTGGGAAATATCAGGCAGAAAAAATAAACCCTGAAAAAAAATAAAGAATGTCTACTCCCACAAAGAAATGGTCAACCCCTAAAAAAAGGAAAGAATAAAAAATAGAAATATAGAAAAATTACCCTAAAAAAAGTAAGCGCTAACTTTCCAACATATGGCAAAAAAACAAGAAAGAAAGAAAGAAAGAGAAAGAAAAGAAACATATAACCCTAAAAAAAGAGAGGAAAAATCTCTACCGACTAATAAAGAAAGAAAAAAAGAAAGAATTTCTATCCCTAACAAAAATTAACAAAGTAAAAATACCCTCACAAATAAATAAATAATGTCTACACCCCCCCCCCCCCAATAAAAATAAAATGGAGAGAAAAAAATGGAAAGAAAGGAATATAACCCTAAAGAGAGAAAGTCTACCCCCACAAAGAAATAACGTTTATCCCCAAAAAAGAAAAAGTAAAAAAAAAAAAAAAGAAAAAGAAAGAAAGAAAGGAAAGAGGAAGGAAGGAAGGAAGGAAGGAAGGAAGAAAAATAATGTCTACCACCAAAAAATTAAAAATAAAGAAAGTCTACCCTCACAAAGAAATAACGTCTACCCCCGAACAAATTACAAATGTAATAAAAAAAGAAAGAAATATAACCATGAAGAAAACAAAGAAAGAAAGAAATCAAGAAAGAAAGAAACAAAGAAATAAAAGAAAGAAACAGAATGTCTACAACCAAAAAAAAAGTCTACTCTCACAAAGAAAGAAAGAAAGAATGCTACCTCCCAAAAAGAAAATGATGAAAATATATATATAAAAAAAAAACCCTGAAAGAGAGAAAGTAAAAAGCAGCAAATTAACATTTTGTATTTAAAGTTGATGTTAACAGAAGGAAAAATTTGTAAGGATTTGAGCGAGTTTGAAATTGTGACGTCTAGACGACTGGGTCGGAGCGTCTCCAAAACTGCAGCTCTTGTGGGATGTTCCTGGTCTGCTCCAAGGAAGGAACAATGAGGCTCATTGATGCACGTGAGAAGTGAAGGCTGGTCCGTGTGGTCCGATCTATGAAACGAGCTCCTGTAGCTCAAACTGCTACAAATTTAACCAATGATAATGCAAGGTGAAGAATAAAAACAAAAGCATATGACTTCCCAATCATGAAACATGCCGTTCCAACACAAACTCCAAGCTAGTTTACTTCCTGTGCCCTGAAATGCTGTGCCTGGTTCAGTGGAGAACAATCTTCTGTCACCACATTATCTGCACCAGTACCAGTAAAAATGAAAGAGTCATGGACAATAAACTCTTATATGCAACTGCACTGAAATTGAGTCGAAATCTGCTATAAATCTTAAAGTGTGACGCTTGGTTGGACGATTATTATAACACAGGCGATGTTACCTTTCGAAGCTACCACCCATGCCTACACACACTTTCACAGAGATAAGTGGAAGCACGGTACAATAGGATGCGACACTGAGACACACACCCTCCCTCAGTCAATCCATAATAAGAGATAAGCAGAAGGCCCCGAGTTCATCCCACTGCAATGCAGAGACACTGTAAGAGAAATGCGGGACTGAACAAGTAAAACGGTTCATACCGCAGCAAAAGCTCTGCTCCGTCCTTTTCTAGGGAGCCTCTGGGAGGAACGATCACAATTGGTGCACATTAACATTCAGGTCACAAAGCTTTATGGAGGAAAGCGAGTGTAACTGAGAAGCATGCCGCACCGCTTGCACTTATCGCTCGGCGTAATTAATGTGGCCTTTCCTTACCTGCTGCTTTGCAAAGCTTTGTGTGTGTAACAGGTGTGCAGCCCAATGCTGCTTTCTGTATCTATATATCTAATTCAGTTCAGCTTTACAGAAATGAATAGAATGCTAATATACGTTTTTAAATTAATACATTTGTCCCTATAAGTTTACCCACGAATTAGTGAGCCTGAGTTGATGGAGTTCTGGGAAAGAAACCTTGACAGAATAAGGAGCCTGTCCTCATTATTAACATCAGGTATCCGTAAATGTAGGAATTGTAATAGAAGTAAATGTAATTCATTGCTGTACTTAAGTAGCTTTTTCACGTATCTGTACTTTACTGAAGTATTTCCATTTAAGGAGACTTTAACTTCACTACATTTTAAAGTCAAATCTTTGACTTTTTACTCAACTACATTTTGCAAAAACAGTCGTTCCTTTTTATTTACGAATCAAAAACGCAGCAAGCCACCAATCAGGATCGAGCGCTCGCACTATTTTAAACTTGTTTTGATTGGCGCTTGGTGTATCTACTGATCACCAACATACAGTTCAGCATCAGTTCAACAGCAAGCAAAACATTTAGAGAGGAATAAGTGATGTTTCCTGTCCTGTCCTGTGTTGTCTTTTGCACTGTTTGCACCAGGTTGCACACATGCATTTTATGTGGCAAGGATTTTTCTTACTAGTCTAGACTTGATGGAAGAAACTCCAGACTGGAACTCGCCACAACACACGTGACCTCATGATAATTGTAATAGAAATCAATCAGTGTGTGACTTATTAATATCATTCTATGTTCTTCAGTGTGCTGAGAGTATCAGAGTCTTTTCACATAAACTGAGTTGAATTAAACAAAGAGTCTTGACCAAAATGATAACAGGAACATTATAGCCATGTCGGATACTTAAATACATTTGAAGGGAAATACTTTTGTACTTTTACTCAAGTTTAAAGGAGCATTTTTACTTTTATTTTAGTCATATTTTACCTCGTTTATCTCTGCTTTAACTCAAGTACATGGTTCTTTACTTTGTCCACCACTGATTTTAGTTTTATTATTGTTGACGTTATCAGCAGTTCACTGATGGACACAAGTGTATTATTAGTGCCTGAAATATTGATATCTGAATTCATTGCCTTGACTCTTTTACTACCTTCAAAAAAAAAAAAAGAGAAGTTGGAGAAGGAGAGAACATTTAAATTTATAATTAAAATGTTAAATTAAAATGCTCACCATGATACAGTATGTGTGTTTGGGGGAGCTGGGGGGGTATGGGCTTTGTGCTATTGGCTACTCACCATCAGTCGGTTTTTACACACTTCTGCCCAAAATGCTTGTGTTACTGTCATTTCTGAACCTTCTTGACAAATCTGACAGGTAGAAAGTTCTGCTAGATTAAGTGCTGCACATTACCTTCTAGCTGTCCATTTCTGTCCATCTCTAGCTACAGTATTTATTTCTCAGCATTCAAACAGCTTTTTCTCACAAGCCATCAGGCTCCTCAACACAGAACTGAACTGTACAAAACTGTGTGTTACTGAAATCTACAACCTGAACTCAACACACACTCATTACTCATCTCAATCCATTCCACCACCATTTATAAATTATTTATATTTAATCATATTATACCGTTTACATGCTGTTTTTTGCACTGCATTGTGTTACTGTTTACAAATACTCTTTGTTCATAGTCCTCTTTTGCACAGTACTGTATAATCAGAGTTTACAGCAGGTTTACTGGGTGGCGCCATTTTGTATTTTGTGTTATTGGTCCCACACTGTCTTATGTTCTCTGTCTGCACTGTTTAAACTCGGTTTCACTCGATGCACTTTATGTAGCTTTATGTTGTGTGTTGTAGCTCTTTGTTGTTTAATGTAGCACCAGGGTTTTGGAGGAACGTTGTCTCTTTTTCACTGTGTACTGCGTCGACTTCTGTATTTATGGTAGAAATGACAATTAAAGCTTCTTGACTTGACAAACATGGACTCTGAACACCCCTCCAGCAGTGCCAGAGCTTTAAAAATATAAATCAGCCTAGGCTTTGGCTAATCAATAGTTTGACCAATAATATTTATAAATTTGCTCATTCATCATCATTCATATATACAGTGCATTCCGAATGTATTCACAGCGCTTCCCTTTTTCAACATTGTGCTATGTTACAGCTTTATTCCAAAAATGGATTAAATTCATTTTACAAATAATACCCCATAATAACAACGCGAACGAAGTTTGTTTGAAATTTTTACAGATGTATTAAAAATAAAAAAATCACATAAGTATTCACAGCCTTTGCTCAATACTTTATTGAAGCACCTTTGGCACCAATTACAGCCTCACGTCTTTTTCAATTTTGATGCTACACGCTTGGCATCTGTTTTTGTGCAGTTTTTTGGATTCTACATGCTTGTTCCACAGTTAGTCCCTAGATGTTCCTCTAGATTTTGGAGTGTAGTTGTGTAGTTTTGTGCTCATTCAGCCACATGGGCTTTGGTAATACCAGGCACTAAATATGAGGTAAGAAGTCCTGGCCTGTGTTTCAGTTCATCCCAAAGGTGTTCAATGAGATTGAGGTCAGAGCTCTATCTGGAAAATGTTTAAGAGCTTCACGGAGTTGAATTTGTGAACAGGGGCATTGTCATACTGGAAAAGGTTTCAAGTAGAGGGAAAATGCACTGATACCACTTCCAAATGCATCCTATACAATTGTGTGTCTCCAACCTTGTGGTAAGTTTGGGAAAGAACCAAATATGGCTAGATAAAGAAAGAGAAAACCATGTCAGTTAAGTTTATTTTCAGATGCACAGCATAAACCATAGAAGTTCCTGTGAATTAGGAAACCAATTAAATACATGACTTGCAGCTGCACTACTGACATTATTACAGAAAATAAATCAATGACTTCTGACCAATCAAATACAAGATAATTCGATTATAACTCATTCATTTATATGAGTCCTACAGGGTTGTGGCGGATCCTGAGATCACTGGGTATAAAGATCGGGAATGCATCCTGGGTGGGATGCCGGCATCCAGCATTGAGCACACAAACTCTACATGCACACACTCAATCACAATTAGGGTCAGTTCTCTGTAGCCAAATTCAGTATAAATTTAGGAGATGAGAGGAGATGAAAAACCTACATGGAGAAAATCTATGACCGTAATCTGAAACTCAGGATTGTACCTTGAAGTGAGTTTAGGCAGTTTGTTACATTATTGTTTATGCGTTTGATAGATAGACACCTTAACCCAGAACAGCTTACACATATGTAGTTTAGGGTTAAGGGCCTTGCTTAAGGGCCCAGCAGTGGCAGCTTCGTGATGCTGTGATTTCATGACCTTTCGATCAGAAGTCCACTGTCTTAACCACTAAGCTACCACTTTCCAGATTTTAATATGATAATAAATTTAAATATTTTCAGCATTTAGCTAGATGCCCATTATCCCAAGTTACTTACAATTCTGATTGGAATGTAACAGGACACAACTTTTTGGGGATTGGGGTTGTTTAGAACCCTCATGCTACAGGCTAAATGGATAATTTTTAATTATCTAGTCATGTTCTGCTATGCCATGTTTCTGTATCGGTGCCTGTTAACGTCTTGTTCAAAAGGCCAGAGTTACAAGCTGCCACATTATGCAACTTTAAAAGGTCAGTATTTAGACATTAGCTGTACCTTCCACTTCGTAAACAGAATATGTGTAATTGGAAATCTTTCCTTGTACAGTATCTTTACTACAAGTGTATTGTGGTATGTGATTAGCTGTTTGATTCTTTTATCAATCGACATGAAAGTTATTACAAAATTCCAGTGTGTTCAATGTAACAAGAAATGAATTGTATGCAATCGAATGGAACAGAAAAATAATAATAAAATGGTGGAAGAGGAGAATAGAGGTTGAAAATTCGAGAATAAAAATAGAATTGGAGGAATGCAATAGAATTTTTAATAAAATAATACGTATATACTTGCAATAAAACAAGAAATACAGAATTTACAATGATAATATAATTACAAAGCAGCAATAATAATTTGGAAGGCAGAACTAAAAATGAAAACAGAAACGACGTACTATATAATAATTTCAGATGATGGGATTATATTTATGTGATCAATTACGATCACTCAGGTGATTAGAGCAGCACATATACTTTTGATGCTAAACTCAAGACCCATGAAGATGGATTCGAACTGTAATTAATATGGACCAATGGACCCACATGATCCCCAATATCCCAATCATCCAATCAATGAAATTCAACTGCCTCTTGACTTGACTTGACTTGATAAACAGTTTGCTATAATGGCTTTGTGCTACAATTATCATAAACTGTTTTGCATTCAAGTCTTCATCAGTGAACAGCTGATAACCTAAACAATGATTGAACTGTAATGAATGCACCTTTGGTGTAACCCAGATGAGGGTGGGTTCCCTTTTGAGTCTGGTTCCTCTCAAGGTTCTTTCTCATATCATTTCAGAGTTTTCACCAATGGTTTGCTCATTAAGTATCAAATACAGTTTATAATTGCATATGATTAAATTGTTTAAAGGTGCTATTCTAGCTATACAAATACACATATATAAATATGTGTATGTCAGTCAGGACAAGAGGTAAGATTTGCCCAACACTAACTAGAATAAATGGGGCAAATGCAACAATAAGTCATTTTTTTTTCTCTCTATTGTTTTTACTGACCTTTGAATTGTTGTATGTATTGACTGATCTGGGGAAGGAACAGAACAAGGCACTCTTGGCTATAATCCCTCTCATGATCCAGGAGTCTTTATATTTTGAGAAAGAGGTGAAGAGCTTTCTGTATCATTTTCAAACTGATTTTAGTTTTAAAGAACATGTGGAAGGGAGGATACAATGTTAGTTGCCTAACAAACAAGGAGATAAAGCAAAAAAATAAAGTAGAATGAAATGAAATCTTTCGACCTTATTGACTTTCTGGGTGGAATTTTAGCTTAAACTAAAGAAAAAAAAAAGATGCTGGCATGTTTTGAGCTGATTCTTGTATTCTTCAGTATTGTTCTCAAGAACCTATAGCTGTACCCATTTCCATTTATGGCATTTGGCAGATGGCCTGATCATAAGGGACTTACATATGAAAAGTTAAGTGGTTATGGGTCTTGCTCAAGGACCCAGCAGTGGCAGCTTGGTGGTGCTGGGATTTAAAATTGTGACCATCTGAGTCAAAGTCCAATGTCTTACCCACTGAGCGTCCACCTGCAAAAAAAAATCCAACACCAACTGCAATTTTGGTCGTGATTTCTCTTTTCTTCTTCTCGGACACTGGAGATCACAAATCTAGCTTTCTTTAAGTTAGTCTTGCCGATGCTCCTGCACTACTAGATAAACTGTCGTCATCAATCTGATACTGGATCTAGAGAGAAGGATATACACTATATTGGCAAACATTTGTGGACACTTGACCTTTCCTGCCACATGTGCTTCTTCTCCAAACTGTTACCACAAAGCTGAGGCACGATTGTATAGGACATCTTTGGATAAAGTATAATAATATTTTGCGTTCACTAGAACTTGGAAACCCAAACCTGTTCCAGCATGGCAAAGCCCCTGTGCACAAAGAGAGCTCCATGAAGATATACTTTACATGACTTGGAGAGGAAGATCTTGAGTGGCCTGCTATAGAGCTCTGATCTCATCCCTACTGAAAACCTTTGGGATGAATTGATTAACTGGTGAACACAAATGTCCACAATTGCACTCCAGAATCTAGTGGAACATCTTCCTATAAGAGTGGAGGGAATTATGAGCGCAAATTGGGACTCAATGTAAAATGCAATGCTCAAAAGCACCACACTTATAGCCAGATGTGCACAAACTTTTGGCAGTAAAGTGTATATTATTATAAGTAACAAAATTGTATGCTATTCAGCAATTAATAGATTCATTATATAAAAAAAAGAGTGGACAGTCGTATGTTTGCCGCAAACCTTTTTGGTAAGAAACTTACCCTTTCTAAGTAGAAGGAAATGTTTGTTGTTGTTGTGCGTCCACACTTTAGATTTCCTTCTCCCAGACATTGTTCAATATTTAAATCCCTGCCGCTCTCATGTCGGTCACGGATCATAAAAAGTGAAACTGTCACATTGGGGTTGGATTTATTCATGAACTTAAAAAGAAATTTCATAATATGAAAGCTTCTTTTTGTTAACTTTTTATTTACAGCATTATCATAATAGGCTGTATTTAAATTTATTGGAAGAAAAACTGTAGTTCTGTGTGAAATCCCCATATATTTAAAATAGCATGATCCTCGTTTAATAACACTACTGTGAAGATTAGATTGCGGTGGTCGAATCAGGCTCCTATTGAAGCACTGAATCTTTTATTACTCGGGTTCACCCCTAATACGAGGTAGTTTTAAAAAGTTTCGAGGCTAGTTTTGTAACACACCAACAGATGGCAGGACAAAGCTGACCTTAGTTAGTCAGTGTGACAAAAGACATCATCTTGTGTACATCAGGAGCTGTGCAACTAGTGTTATTCCGACCACGTGCATTACCATGTCTGCTATTACATCACAACAAAGTCAAACGTGAAATTCTGCATGAAACTCTGCAAATCTGCCACAGAGATGTTTTACATGATTTGGCAAATTTGCAGTGATGCTTCAATCAGTCGTTCGAGGCGTTTTAAGCAGAACGTTCGCTTTAAAAGCGGAGAAACATCACTGGAAGGTGACAAGAGATCAGGAAGCCCTTTACCAAGCTCAACCCCCTAAAATGTCGAAACTATTTGGCAACTTGTGCATGATGATTGTTGGACATCCGAAACATTGCTGCCATTGTCGGTGTGCCAATTGAAAGAGTCCAGGAGATCCTCACGTGCGATTTAAACATGTGCGTGTTGCTGCCAAGTTCGTCCCCCCGCCCCCAAATAGGTCAACACTGCTGGCTCTTTTACCAAAGTCTCCTTAAGAATTAGTTCTGTTTCTTTAACCAATCAGATTTCATATTCGCCTCACAGGGCCAGCTAGCTGGGCCCAGAATAGCTTCAGCATTTTTCCGTCCTCTGATTGGTTGTTCAGAGGGAAACTGTTACAGTCAAGTTTGACTGGCAAAACACTTCTGTAGCACTGCCCACATGAGTACATCTGAGTTAGACTTTTTAACGCCTACGGATGATGAGAAATTGATTTGGTCTCGGACATTCTTAAAAATCCATTTTTCATAAAAGCTAGACATCGTGAGGAGGTCGGCCAACCTAGAAGCTAGCTAGCTTGTCTCATCCTGGGAAAGGGTTTGTTCTCCACTTCCAGACTAGTGAATACGAGCGGTACCACTGGATTTCAGCCTCTAAAGAGCAGTGCAAATTATAAGTCTGCATCTCTGGTGAGTAGGTTGTATTTTATTTACATTTTTTATGTTTTTGTCATGTCATTAGACAAATATTGATTCTGAACTGCTCCAGATGATGTAGGTGTTACAGTTGCAGTTGTAGTGTAGAGGTTTGGAGTCTTAACTGGGTTTCTTGCTTTAGTAAAATGGTTTTCACCCTCAATATGTGAAATGCCTTTATCTCTGTAGTGCCACATGTGGTTATATTGCGTTTTTTTATTGTATTGATGGTTTCAATAATTGCAACGTGATAGTGGTGGTATTGAGAGGTAGATTAATTCGCACACTGAAGGCCCAGTTATGCACGGCCCGCCACTATATATATATATATATATATATATATATATATATATATATATATATATATATATATATATATATATTACTTTAAGTATTTTTTTTTTTCTAGAAATAGTTTTTGGTTAGAAACCATCCTTTGCACAGTATGTTTGGGCATTTTGGTTTCAAAAAGTTTTTTTTTACGGAAGCACAAATCAGTTACGTCACGAAAATAAAAGGGACATTTTTTACTCAACCCTCCTGTTTGACAACAACAATAAGTTTTCTTTCTTGTACTGGGAGTCTTTTGGGAATTCTTGATGCTGTTTTCACATTGATTTCTTCTCTATAATTTCATCTACTTGTCTGTTACTCTCAAGCCTGACCCAAGAAACTGCAAACAGCCCACTGGAGACACCATATTGTCTTTTTGTGAGTATTCCCTTTGAAGAACTGAATCAGAAAATCAATTTCATTCCTAAGATTGATAGTTTACTTTCTCCCCGCCCTTTGTTTTGAAGCTGTTTTCCCCCTAGCTCTAGTTTCTCTATTTTAACCGAAAAAATAAACCTTTTCCCAGCAGGAGTGTCTGGACTTCAGCTTTCATCAGCATACACACTGAGTGGAGAAAGCACCTCTCTGCAACCCTGCAACATATTTATAGCTAATAGATAAGACACCACCTGTTCCTTCCCCACATCTCGAGACCTTTGGGGCTTCTTGTTTCCCTCATTCTCATTCACTTGGAAATAGGACATGGACTCTATTTATTTCTCTCTACTTCCACGTCCAGTGCGAGCTCTCGACGAAGAAATGGTTCAATCTCCGCTGCATGTAGCCATGGCAACCGTGAATCTCCTAAAGCCAGCCTTTGAGGGAGGGGTAGTTTTGTGTCTTCAGGCTGAGGACCAAGAAAGACTTGTGTGAATGTTATTGACTTGTCCCTAGTATAGATGTGAATCTATCTCTTATAGATTATCTGTAAGAAAAGAAACATGCATTAAAAAACCAATACAGTTTTCACAAGTAACAATAGAATGCATTTAGGTTTTTTTAGGCGTGAGAAAGTTCTGAAAACGTGGTTTATTTTGTGGTAACATTACAAATTTAAAAGTAGGGAAGAAAAAAAAGGGGTGATTAACAAGCAATCAAAGAAGAAAGGAAGAAATGAACAAACAAATAAAAGGGTGATTAACAAGGAATAAAAAAAATTAAAGGATAGAAGGAATGGAAGGAAGGAAGGAAGGAATGGAAGGAAGGAAGGAAGGAAGGAAGGAAGGAAGGAAGGAAGGAAGGAAGGAAGGAACAAACAAATGAATGGGTGATTACCAAGGAATAAAAGATTGAATAAATGAAGTAAGAAATGGAAAAAAGAAGGAAGGAAGGGTTCATTAACAAGGAATATAAAAGGATGGAAGTGCGGAAGGAAAGAAGGATGAAGGAAAGAACAAAAATGATGGGGTGATTGACAAGAAAAAAGAAGCAAGGAAGAATAAATGAAGTAAGGAAGAAAAGGTTGATTTACAAAGAATAAAAGAAGGAACAGTGTTATTTACAAGGAAGGAACAAAGGACAATTACACATTAGCAAGGAAGAAGAGAAGGTGGTTAATGTGTTGGACTCTGGATTAGAAGGTCACAAGTTCAAATCCCTGCACCACCAAACTGCCACTCCTGAGCCCTTGAGCAAGGCCCTTAACTGCTCAGTTGTACAGTAAGTGAGAACAAAACCTAACCTTGTCCTACAACCTAAAGTGTAACTATAAATAGATAAAAAGTGTGACTTTAGGTGGTCGTCTATTATGTTAAAATGTCTGAATGAATTTTGAGCAATCTTTACCTCAGGAAAATTGGAAGAGTGTACTTTTCTATAGCACTTCTTCTTCTTCTTCTTTCGGCTGCTCCCATTTGGGGTCCCCACAGCGGATCATCTTTTTCCATAGCACTATTGGATTAAAAAAAACAATATTAATAATCTGAACCATGTTGCATGTACATTTGTGTAGACGAATAAAACAATTACTTCTTGAATAGCTAATGGCCCTCAGAATGACAAATCATCTCCTCACAACCTCTCATTATCTTCATTTTAATCAGCTTGGTTAAACTCTAAAAGTTGCTAGTTTTTTGTTAGCTAGTACTCAGGCGAATAAATGAATATAACAGCAACTGGTATCCTTTTTTCCTGCCATTCATTTTGTCTCTTTGCTACTCCGTCTTTGTCAGTTTCACACTTCACTGAGTTTGTCTTATCTAATTTCCCCACACTGTAGTCATTTTCTGTAGTCATCCTTCACATTATACGGTTCACCGTCAGTCTGCATGGTGTATGTTGAGTTCTTTGTGATCTCTTTAGAGGATGCTTGCCTGTGGGTGCTATTGGGGGCAGATATTTAGGGTCCGTTTTTTTTGTTTGTTTGTTTTTTGCTGACTGAGGTGACATTTACATATAGCATTAAACTAACATGAGCAGATTTACTTTCTTTTATTTATTTTTTATATGACAGAGCACTTTTTGTATCATATCAAATGTGTGAAGTAAAAAGTATAAAAACTTTGTTTCTGGTGCATTCAAAAAGCTTAAAGAAACTTAGAACAAACCTGAACCATGCATATTTATGCTGTCTTTTTTTATACACGATATGGACAAAAGTTTTGGTTACATCTGACCATAAGATTTGTATGTGATTTTGAACATCCCATTTGGCATTTAGTCCCCATTTGCAGTTATGATAACCTCCACTCGTCTTGGAAGATGAGCCACTAGATTTTGGAGTGGGTTTGTGGAGATTTGTGCTCATTCAGACACAATGGTGTTAGCAAAGTCAGGCACTGATGTAGGTGAGAAGGTGAGGAGGTCTGGGGTGCAGTCAGCATTCACATTCATCCCAAAGGTGTTCAATAGTGTTGAGGTCAAAACTCTATAGCAGGAGATCTTCCACTCCACCCGATGTGAAGCATATCTTCATGAAGCTGGATATGTGCACAGAGGCATTGTCATGCTGAAACAGGTTTGGGTCTCCTACAGTAGTTCAAAATAAGGGAAAATATAATGCTACATCATCCAAATACATTCTATACAATTGTGTGCCTCAGACTCTGTAATAACAGTTTGGGGAAGAACCACATATGAGTGGAAGGTCAGGTGTTCTGATACCTTTGGCCATACAGTGTACTTTTTTTTGTTTGTTTAAAAAAAAACAACTCATTTTTAAGAATCCCCTACTTCATGATTGGCTCAGGGCTCGCAAAATCGGCAAATCACGTCATAATAATCTCTCGTGATCTTCATTTCACTCAGAATTAAACCATTCTTTGAGACAAAAGAGGCTCAGATGATTCACTATTTAAAATATTTGGCTCAAATCGTCAAACATTCACATCAGCAGTTAATACTTTATTCTTGTATTTTTGTGAGGCAATTTGTGGGGGGAAAAGGATAAAGAATTAGCCTTGATTTCTTTCCTTTTTACTGAGCATGTATTCATTTTCAGTTTCAGCGCTGCTCCACTTTCGTAAAAAATGAAGCAATATGCTAAAATGCCACAAAATGACATGTCTGGTGATCTGTGTGATTTTAGGGCAAAAGAAGATACTTACTTAAGTAAAGTCCATCAAACTGAATGTTAAATGATGAATACATTATGGTAATTCAATGACCTGATTTACTCGTTTTCTATCAGCATTGCAGAGCTAATCAGCACAAACCACCGCTCGGACAATCACATTCCTTTCAATCGTGTATGGAAATTTCCACCTAGTTTTCCAGCTAGGTAGCTTAAATATAAAGTAATATAAACTTATTAGTTAGCTAGATGCTACACAGCTTGGAGTAGAGAAAGTGTAAAATTATTATTTAGCTTACAGTGGAAGTAAAGTGAAAGCTTGGATGTGTTCAGTCTTGATCCAAATTGACCTAATAGTCGTAATATTACTATAGTTATATAGTCTTATAACATAGTCTTATAGTGTTTATGGATGTGGTGAGGGAAGACATGCAGGTAGTTGGTTTGAAAGAGGCAGATGTAGAGGACAAAGTAGTATGGAGACGGATGATCCACTGTGGCGACCCCTAATAGGAGCAGCCGAAAAAAGAAGTTGGACGCTAACTGCATTTCATTAGCTCTTGTCACCGAATATCTGAGAGAATTTTGGGTCAAATTTGTAATCTTCACTGCTCACTCCAATGGATACTGCCAAATTGAATCATCTAGCTAACAGACAGTAGCCTGACAGCATTTCTGAGAGGATTCTAAAGTAATATATGTCATTTATACTGCTCTCGCAAACCAGGCAGCTACCAAGTTCCCACCTTACAGGATTTCTGCTTCTGCAGAAGCTCAAATGAATATATTATATTAATGAATTATGTTGTAAAATGATAAAATAGTATATATTTGTAAGCAGGGTTGGGCAAAGATACGTCAAAATGTATTTTAAAATAAAATACCAAATACCTTAAATTTAAGTGTATCAAAATAAAATACAAAATACAGCAGCCACACCATATAAACTGCTGCATTTTTGTATTAAAAAAAATACTTTTACAAGGAAGCTTGAAATTTCTTTGCAAACCTTCCAACAATTGGTCTATTAGATCTGTTTCTTCACCAATATACACACACTCTGCTGATTAAGTAAACGATGTTTGATAGCAATAACTTTTCTCAGGCTGATTCACGCAATAAATCTTGCATATGCAACCAGTTAACAGAACAAATATTCACATTCATAATTCCTGTGATTTCCCAGTTGAAGGTTAGTTTTAAGTAATCAACAGTTTAATGTTGAACAGTTTGCGAATGACTCATAATTGTATCCTAATTTAGTTACTTGGTGTTTGGTAACAAAGAGCTGCTTTGCATTAGAAACACTGACTCAATGACAAACAAGTCACTCATAAGAAGACTGATGGCACCTGTGTTTATAGCAACTAGTTTCTTACTAATTAATCATTTGATTGTTAAGCAGTCGTTCATGAAATGGTGTGCAAAATCTACGTACTAAACAGCTACTTCAATTAGGGTACAATATTTGGCTAACAAAAAATGATTTATCAGTCATTGGACACATTAGAAAGCTGGCAGCCTGCATTGTTCTTGCCTTCACCACCTTCGTCCATCTGAGCTCAACAAGTCTGTACAAAATACTGAGTAGGCACCAATCAGAGGTGGCATTTTTATGATGTCATCATGTAGATTTCTTACAAAGTATTTTACAGTATTTTAGAACTACAAATATACATAACAATAAAGTATTTTGATGAAAAATATGAAGCCATTTTATCAACCCTATCAAATGCAAATGACAAAATCCTATTTTATATTTGAAATACGTATTTGAAATACATATTATAAATACTGCCCACCCCTGATTGTACGTTAGTAAATCAGCTGTAGATAGAACCTAAGTGTGAAACAAGAGGTAGTGTAATAAATTAAAGCAATAAGAGCAAGTACAGGCCACACTCTTGTTTACTTAGCATTTGTTTGCAGAGCCATCTGTCATTAAGTTCTGTTTGTATTAAGCTTCAGGTTAAATAACATCTGGATTGATTAGGACTCCAACAGCACACAATGAAACATCTAGAAGCTCATTTTCCATTTTAACATCCAAGTGATGATTCAGAAATAGAAATCAGAAAGAATGAAAACTAAAGACTCAGATCTGACTCTTACTATCAGTTCATATTGAGCTATAGACTTTTTTTGGAATATCCAAATGACCCAAATATTTTTAGCATGCTAATAGCCAAAATAAATTTCACAGCTCTGTGAATTGCCAGGTTTTGCACACTTCGGTTCATCCTGTCTTTGAGACTACATTTCCATCAGCTCTCCCAACACAATAGGCACAAATTACTCCTCGGAAGCAAGTGTGTAATTAAGCTCATTAGTTCAGAATGCAGCGGCCCGGCTTCTGAACGCTGGTGTTAATGAAGACGCAGTAGAGAATGTGGCTCACTGATAACCCCTCATTCTCTAAAAGCACACACTTTAGATTACTTTAGACCTTTATTAAATATCTCAACTCTAATATTTCTGTAAATCAATACAATTTTATTTCATTCTGTGATCTCAGATTGTAAATGTGAGAGCTGGAAAATATTGAGACACAGAACACAATACACAATCGATCCTCATGGAGGACTTATCGCCATTATTTTTTGTTTGCTTTGTTCGAACCAAAGTAAAGGAATTAGCGCAGAACTTTCCAGATTCATTTACAGCTGACGCTCAACTATCTTAGCTAGCAAGTTAACAATGGTTGGGTTTTTGGCTGAGCAAGAAGATAAAAAAAGAAAAAACAAGTGATTTTGATTTTCTTCTCATGATTTAAAAAAATGTGTATTAATATACAATTATTTATAATAAAAATACAATGGATACTAAGGTGAGTTAAGAAGTAAATATGTACATTTAATATAAAGAAATTATAATGTATGCTTCCTGTTTGTCTTTTAGGTTTGTTCCTGGGTGTATCTTAAATAGTTTGCTTTCCTTTGGTAAAAACTCTGATGAGTCATCAGATGTGTAATGGTTTTATTTCCAATTTTAAAGACTATTATAAGCATTACTGTCTTTTTTATGCAATAATCAATTGATATAATTTTATTATATGTTTTATATTTATTATTGCATACGTTTGTTTGCCTTCTCCAGGCAATAATAATAATAATTATTATATATAAATAAATTAAATGTATATATATTATTACAATTATTATTATTGTTATTATATATTATCATTGTTTTTAATTTAACTATATATGTTAATTTTATTTTTGCATAGTTTTTTATAATAATAAAACAATAATAATAATAATATTAATGATGATATAATTATCATATATTATTATTATAATTATATATATATATATATATATATATATATATATATTGTGTATATAAACTTATTATTATGATTATTATTTTATTTTATTATTATGAATAATTATGCAAAAATAAAATTAACATATATATATATCAATAATTACAATAATAATAATAATAATAATAATAATATAATTATTATCATATATTATTATAATATATATATATATATATATATATATATATATATATATATATATATATATATATATATATATATAATTTTAATTTTATTATTATAAAAAACTATGCAAAAATAAAATAACATATATAGTTAAATTAAAAAATAATGATACTATATAATAACAGTAATAATAATTGTAATTATTATTATTATTATTATTATTATTATTTATATTTATTAATAATAATAACAAACCTGAATTCCATACCGGATTGTTTGAAGCCGATGTTACCAACAAATGCCACAGGTATCGTTAGTGGTAATTGGCTACTGTTGGCCAAATTAAGGCCAAATATGAGGTTTATAGATGTAGTGAGGGAAGACATGCAGGTGGTTGGTTTGAAAGGGGCAGACGTAGAGGACAGAGTGAAATGGAGATAGATTATCGGCTATGGAGACTCCAGAAGAAGAAGAAGTAGAAATGTTTAAAAGAGAAATTCCACATGTTAAAGGGTTAATCCACATGTGGTCTCAGCAGATGGTCCTTGCGCCTACACTGCAGCTCAGCTGCCACGATGACAAAACATTATTTACTAAAAAAGTGCCTAAGAGTGTAAATATGGCTTCCATCACATTTCATCTGAGCAGCGACATGAAGCTTGAAAGCTTTAATAATCGCATGCGTTGAGAAATGTTTCAGTGGAAATGTTTTGGTCAAATCTCTTAGCCTTCAGTTTTGCCGACACAGTTGTGCAAATTTTACCCACAGCCCAAGACTGAAAAGCCTATTCGTCATTACACTCCTCATCTGTTCTGTAGCTAAACATGAGTATGGTGGAGAGGCGTCTGTCAGTCAAATCATGTAAGCAAACAGCTGATGTAAGCACAGCATCAGCCTGGCTGCTCAGTGGTGTAGAAGAGAGAGATGCTTTCTTGCAGTCTCTTGCCGGAATAAAAACAGCAGCCGTTCCAGGATGTCGCCATCCTCTGATCTCGACGGAGCTGCCAATCCAGCCAACACTATTGTCTATTTATCATGCTAATGTTACTGCAAGATTTCACAGCCTATTTTCCACATGCCTGCCTTTCTGCTTGCGGGTAAAGAAAGCTCAAGGCTACTTTGTGTCTCAGGCAAGGAATATGGTGGTCAATTTCATGCTTGGCGAACTACGAAAATAAAATCAGGCCTTATTACTTACAAGCATTGCTAATCGTTATTGCTGATTATAGAGCTGACCTGAAATGGCTGCTAAATATTTTTGAACAGACTCGGACATCCAGACATGACAGAACAGGATACGATGTGTTATGATATGATCCACTTTTCTTCCTCTTTGACATGCTAATAAACACCTTTCTGGAACATGCTAACGCATCAATCTCTTTTTTATTTGTTCCGCAGTTGGTAGGCGGCGAGTTTGACCTGGAGATGAACTTCATCATTCAGGACACTGAAAGCATTGTGTGCATGGTAGAGCTTCTCGAGCACTGTCAGGTCACGTGCCAAGCCGAGATCTGGAGCATGTTCACGGCCATCCTGCGCAAGAGCATGCGCAACCTACAGACCTGCACCGAGGTGGGCTTGATCCAGCTCGTGCTGCTCAAGATGAGCTCCATCGATGACATGATTGCAGGTAGGACTTGCGACTTTGTCCAGAATATACAAATATACAAATGCTTAATTAGCAATGCTAATCATGTTAAGAATTAGCCAATGGCAGATGCATTCACATGACACTTGATTGGTATTTAGGAGCCCAGATTATCCCAGAAAAACCTTCCTCACACTAATACATCACTTGATTATTTTCTACCCACCACAGTTAAATTGAGTGATTGTTTGAGTTACTATACCCTTCCTGTCAGCATGAGTCAATCTGGCTGTCGTCCTATGAACTTTCTTATCAATACAGAATGTTTGGTTTCATCATGCCATCATGGACATCACACCATATACCAACCTCTATGCCAAGTCAATGAGATCATATTTTTCCCTTTTTTCATTGATATTAGTCATGAATATTAATGTAAAAACTTTCTTTCAGCTTCTCCCATTAGGGGTCGCCACAGCGGATCATCCGTATTTATAATCCGCATGTTCAATTTGGCACATTTTTACGCTGGATGCCCTTCCTAACGCAACCCTCCCCATTTATCCGGGCTTGGGACCAGCACTAAGAGTGCACTGGCTTGTGCAACCCTAATGGCTGGGGTTGGTTCCCTGACCGGGAATCGCACCCGGGCCGCAGCGGTGAGAGCACCGCATCCTAACCACTAGACCACCAGGGAACCCTGTCATAAATATAATGTGTTATTAATAATATTAAGGTGGTAGCTTAGTGGTTAAAGCATTGGACTTTTGATCAAAAGGTCGTAAGTTTATTTTCCAGCCACACCCAGCTGCCGCCACTGGGCAAGGCCCTTAACCCCATAACTGTTGAGTTGTATAAATGAGATAAAAGTATTTTTTAAATGAAAACTGTTTGCCAAATGCTGCAAATATAATATCTGCATGCTGCAAGATTTAGCTGAGTGGCTAGCTGCATAAATGTCCAGTTGCTCCTCTGTAGTTTTCCCAGACTGCAGTCTTCCAGTCAATGACCTCTGCGATAGAGGGTTCATTTATTATTTTTGTATCTATTTTTGATAAAAGTGTTACCGGTCAAAGTGACCTGTTTTTTATTAACTGCACATAATAAGCTGGGCTGCAGCAGAAGCTCATTTCACCACAGCATCTTAGCTAATCCAAGCGTCAGGCCCACGTGGTGCAATAAACAAAATACAGCTTTGTTATGAACTTGACCAAATATAAGGTCAGGGATAATGAGAGAGAAGCTTCTCTGAACAGTAGGCAGGAGATATTAGCAAAGCCACTGAGAGAAATCTGTTTCTGTGAAAGCCTGAGCTAGCATTAGCACTGAGAGAGAGAGAGAGAGAGAGAGAGAGAGAGAGAGAGAGAGAGACATAAGGATTTGGGTGATATCTCTTTCACATTGTAATTCAGTGGAGACGCAGACTTAGGGACAGAAAGAGAGAGAGAGAGATTAGGGAAAAGGTCTCATTTGTCGCAGACTGATTCGTAATGAGATTGAATAGCAGTTTAAGGAATATTACATTTACACTGCCGTCTATGAATGACAGATTGTCATGGCCTTTTTTCCCCTCTTCGTCGTAATTGATGTGCATATTTTCATGTCATGGCATTTTCTCATCTTTTTTTCAGATTTTCTGATAAGGCACTCACCCATGGAAATTTCTTTGACAAAATATGATATAAATGACATGCCACTCTCCTATCTATCTATCTATCTATCTATCTATCTATCTATCTATCTATACTTTCTTTCGGCTTCTCCCGTTAGGGGTCGCCACAGCAAATCCTCCGTATTTTTGATTTGGCACGTTTTCACCTTCCTAACGCAACCCTCCCTAATTTATCTGTGCTTGGGACCGGCACTGAAAGTGGCTGGGGTTGGGTTTGACTGGGGATCGAACCCGGGCCACAGCGGTGAGCGCGCCGCATCCTAACCACTAGACCACCAGGGAACCTTTATTTATATATATATATATATATATATATATATACACGGTTACTTTATATGCATGCTATAAAAATGTACATACATGTTTGCTAACAACAAAAGGCATATGTGCACCAACTAACAGCAGAGATTTACCAGTATACAATAAAAACCACCGTCGATTCTCGATACAAATCTTTATTATATTCTTCAACATTGCAAACACAAAGATCGCTCACAAAATCACCAAAAACGTGCGGGGTGTAGTTTGTTTTTACAAAAAGCTAACCAGTGTCAAAATTAAATTCGCGAGTCATTTCACTCTGACACACAGCTCTGAAAATTATCATACACGCGGTTACTTTGGTTTCTTTACAAAGTCTAAAATGCTTTGTGCAGATGTGCTTTCCTGTGCTGTGACTGCACACTTGATACAATGTCTTCATGTTTGTCGATTTCTATGTAATCTTGGAATTCCTGGACAGTGATGGCTAACTCCTGTGCTTCCTCCTCCAAGATAACATTTGTAAGGCTTGATTTTCCACAACTTCCGCGAGTTCTTTTAGGGCTGCACGGCACTGTGTCTGAAACTCACTCCCACTAATATAAGACGCATCCTGGGTGAGGGGTACTTAAAACTTTGTATAAGACGCGTCTTATATACGCGAAAATACGGTAGTGAGATGGTGAAGTGGCATCGATAACTAACATTTTCAAAAGCTGGCACTTGGTCATGGGGATCGAGATAACCGATGTTAAGTGGCAAATTTGGCCCTCTTTTGTGCTCGATATATTAGGGTGCAGCGGAAAAAGAAATCGACATAACTGATTAGAAAATGCTAAGACAAAGAGAGAATTGGGTTCGACTGTATACATATATATATATATATATACACACACACACACACTATATTGCCAAAAGTATTGGGTCACCTGACCTTTCCCGCTGTATGTGGTTCTTTTCCCTGTTAGCACAAAGCTGGAAGCACTCAATTGTCGTCTTTAGATGTGGTATAATAAAATTTTGCATTCACTTGAACTTGGAAACACAAACCTGTTTAAGCATAGCAATGCTCCTGTGCATATGGTTTACATGCTTTAGAGAGGAAGATCTTGAGTGACCTGCTATGGAGCTCTGACCTCATCCCAAATAAAAACACTTGGGATGAATTGGAACTCTGACTGCACCCCAGGTCTCCTCACCTACATCAGTACCCGACTTTATACTCCCCTTGGGGCTGATGAACACAAATATCCATAAACACACTCCATATATATATATATATATATATATACTCACACCAAAGAAATAAAAGTGCTATCAAAATCTTCTTCTTCTTCTTTTTCTTCTTCTTCTTTTTCTTCTTCTCCTTTCGGCTGCTCCCATTAGGGGTCTCCACAGCGGATCATCCGTCTCTATACCCCCCTGTCGTCTATATCTGCCTCTTTTAAACCAACTACCTGCTCGTCTTTCCTCACCACATCCATAAACCTCCTCCTTGGCCTTCCTCTTTTCCTCCTTCCTGGTGGCTCCATCCTCAGCATTCTCCTACCGATATACCCCATGTCCCTCCTCTGCACATGTCCAAACCCCTTTCAAATCGGGCCTCTCTCACTTTGTCCCCAAAACTTCCTACATGTGCTGTCACTCTAATAAACTTGTTTCTAATCCTGTCCATCGTCGTCACTCCCAACGAAAACCTCAACATCTTCAGCTCTGCTACCTCCAGCTCCACCTCCTGTCTTTTACTCAATGCCACTGTCTCTAATCCATACAACATCACAGGTCTCACCCCAGTCCTATAAACTTTCCCTTTCACTCTCACAGATATTCTTCTATCACAAATCACTCCTGCTATCACTCTTCTCCACCCACTCCACCCTGCCTGCACTCTTTTCTTCACTTTTCACGAAAAGTTTCTTTCTTTTCTTAACTTCTTCAACCCGGGTTTTCCCACAGTCCTGAAAGGTATCATATCTTTAACTATAAAAAAATCTTAATGGCTGATATACTTTTGCAGTTTTGTCACTCACTCACTCTTTCTCGCATACGGCACAAATGCTTCAGCTTTGTTCGTTTTGAGAAGACTTGCATACCAAATATTTGGGCAGATAAAGAGAAGTCAAGTCAAGTCAAGTTTATTTCTATAGCGCTTTTCACAACAGACATTGTCTCAAAGCAGCTTTACAGAAATCAACAGTTAAGGTGAACGGTGCGTATTTATCCCTGATGAGCAGCCGTGGCGACTGTGGCAAGGAAAAACTCCCTTAGATGTTATGAGGAAGAAACCTTGAGAGGAACCAGACTCAAAAGGGGAACCCATCGTCATTTTGGTGACATGAAGAGTTTGATCATAAATCTTTCAACAATACAGAACACTGGAGAGTGAGAACTAACATGAGCACTGGAAAATAAGATTAAATGTAATGTTCTTTCTACAGTCTTCTACAGTCATTATGGTTATAAAACTAGGAGCTACTGAGCAACTCATAAAATAGCTCAACATTTGTGATCATCACAGATCCAACACCAGCTTCTCCATGCCAGAGCCTTTAAACACTCCAGGAGGTCCAATGTCGAAACTCCACACAAGTAGTGGGATCCAATTGGCACTGGTACGTCTCTAGATGGTTCGGGATGTTTGCGAGTTCGGCATCTACTTCTTTAAAGGTCCTTTAACTTCACGAGGTGGGACGTGACTGAAGCTGGCCAAACCTCAGGAAGCCTCGGGATGGGGAGAGAAAGAGAAGCAGTGGAGAGAAATTAGCGTAGCTGCTGTTAATGATATTAACAGCACAAGTTGTTAATGTGCATGTGATCAGATGTTCTGGAGCACAAGGTTATGATGTGAGACGTATGTTATATGTAGGCTTTGCTAAAAAGATAAGTTTTTAATCTACACTTAAACTGGGTGAGTGTGTCTGAGCCCCGAACACTGTCAGGAAGACTATTCCAGAGTTTAGGAGCTAAATGTGAGAACGATCTACCGCCTTTAGTGGACTTTGCTATTCTAGGAACTACTAGAAGCCCAGAGTTTTGAGATCTCAGGGAGTGTGACGGATTGTAGCGAGTTAAAAGACTAGAGAGATACATGGAGATAAACCATTTAGTGTTTTATAAGTAAGAAGCAGTAGTTTGTAGTCTATTCAAAATTTAACAGGAAGCCAATGCAGGGATGATAAGACTGGGGTTATGTGATCATATTTTCTTGACCTTGTAAGAACTCTGGCTGCTGCATTCTGAACTAACTGAAGCTTGTTTATTAATGATGCAGGACATCCACCTAGTAACGCATTACAGTAGTCTATTCTGGAGGTCATGAACGCATGGACGAGCTTCTCTGCATCGGATATAGACAACATGTTTCTTAACTTAGAAATATTTCTAAGATGAACAAAGGCTGTTTTTGTAACTTGTTTGATATGATTTTTGAAAGACAGGTTGCTGTCTTAAATAACTCCTAGGTCTTTTACCATTGAAGGCTGAGGCTAATAATGGCTCATGAAGTTTCATGGCACAGGATGCTGTTTAAGATGATGAATTAGATTGTGTATATAGATTGCCACCAGCCTATGTGTCTATTTTTATCTATCTGGCCATAGGCTCTGATATACGTCAGAGTTTTGAAAAACAAATAATCCCCATCTTACATATGCAGATACATTTGAATACATTTTTTTAAATTAATTTTAGAAACTGTTTGCCATTATTAAAAGTTAAAATGTAATATTTGATATATTTCTGCTATTTATGGACTTTTTAAATGTAATATTCTATCAACAAAATTATTGTGAAAATATTGCTGATATTTGATGTATTCCCCAGCTTTAATTTGAATAGAACACACTAAGATAATAACATAAATGTGCTTTTTTTTTAGCCAATAAAATGCCTTAACTTGGATTTAAAGTTTTGAATAATTGTTTTAAATACAGACTCATGTTGCTATATTTTCAAATCAACTAAACTATAACTACTGAACTATTACGATATTATTATAAATATTACTAGGAATATTTCTATTTCAGGGTTAGCAATAGTGTCTGAAATGCTGCTGGATGCATTTTATGGGCTTCTTAAAGATTATGTTCTTGTCTACTCTCTGGGGTGAAATCACGTCAAGTTAAAGTTAAAATCACAGAAAGGAAACAAGGAGGTACAGTTTAAGGAATAAAATGCATCAATATCATCATTACTATTCTCTCTCTCCCTCTTTTTCTCTCCCTCTCTCTCTCTCTCTCTCTCACGTTCTCAGACCTGTTGGTAGACATGCTGGGAGTCCTGGCCAGCTACAGTATCACTGTGAAGGAACTGAAGCTGCTCTTCAGTATGCTCAGAGGGGAAGGAGGATTGTGGGTAAGATCCGATTCTCCACACTCTGTTAGTGACATGGATCTCATGAATCAGAACAGCAACCGGACGTGGAACGAGTGCAGCTCGTGCTGATATCGACTTCCTGTTGGTGTCAGAGCGAGGGCTATTGACAGGGTATCGATGTGGGTACTCGCCATAGTAAAGATGTCGACAGCACAGCTATCACTTTCTAAACCGTGTGGAGTTCTCTATCTAACGCAGTGATGGTCGTTCATGAACGATTCGTTCATTTTGAACGAGTCTTTAATGTGACTCAGAAGAAGAGTCATCTCAAAGAGCGATTTGTTCATTTTCTACTGGACACGCATGAGCAAAGCATCTCTGTAGGTTATATACAGAAAAGAGAATTGAGTAGTTAATCTCTCGACTCTTCTAGTCGTTGGTTTTTTTTATTGTGTGAGTCCCATATACACAATAAATACACAATGCAGTAGATCAGGTTTTTCGCTCCTAATGACATCAGTCTTGAAATTATTGTTATGATAATTATGGGGGTCATGTGACATGGACCAAAAGATATGAGAGTTGATCTACTTATTCTTATCATAAGTTGTTCTTAGCTGCGGTGTCATATTTTTATTACTTGAACTATAGTTAAAGTTGGCATATGTAGACGTGTTGGGGGATCTGCTTATTAAAAATGTAACTTTTTCAATTTCTGATCAAAGGAACAAAATAAACTAAATGACTTAAAAAAAAAAAAAAAAAAAGAGTTCCTTTATTTGGATGAAAGAGATGATCTGATCTTCCCATCACTAATTCGATGGAGTGCTCCATCATTAAGAACTAAGTTATTATAGGTGGATGGTGTCAAAAGAGACACTATAGAAAAAGTGCCATTTGGTGCAACGCTAAAACAAAAAAAAATTGACAGTGTAAAGAATTTTTTTGTTTCGATTTATCGTATTTTTCTTAAGGTTTGCAAGCAAAGTATAGGCAATGAAGGCTCAAGACTTTGTGTATAACAAACAGAGCACTGGGTATAGACTGTCCATATACTAGACTGTTTATATACACTTTCTAACAATATATTTTTATTATTATATAAAGAAAGCATGCAGTATAATAGAAATGTATAATAGAATATATAAAAATGCAATAAAATATGCATATTTATCTTATTATTAGTCAATTGTATTATATGTATATATTTCAACAATGAAATATAAACATGAAAATTATCCAATTGCTGCAAAAGCTTCATTCTGCAGGCACAGTGTAGGTAAATATGTTAAGAACTTATAAATATCACTACATTACAATCACTACCATTCTCTATTGTTTCATAGCATATATTTTAACTAACGGCAACTAAAAATCAGTTCTTGAAACCTATTAACTTGGTTTCTTAAAGTGAACCATACTTATTTTTTTACTGCTTTTGCCAGTAATATACTGTAGATAATGACAGTAATGTGTGCAGTTATGATCTAATGTTTGTTAAATCTCTGCTGTATGAATTGTGTGCAGCCGAGACATGCGGTGAAGCTGCTTACGGTCCTGAATCAGCTGCCACAGAGACATGGACCAGATGCTTTCTTCAACTTCCCAGGTCGCAGTGCTGCTGTGAGTCGAACATAATGCACAATGGATGTTGTATTTTATTTCTTTTTTGTCACTATAGTTTCCTTTCAGTTAGTCTTATCCATAAAAATAGGGAATAAAATCATTTAAGTGATCACAGGGCGATGGAAAGTAGAGTGACTACTCTGACATGTATTCTTTTCCAACACCACTACGTCCCAAAGTGGTTCATAGTGGTTCATTCTTCCTCTATTACGGCAGAATGTCACGAATTAGATTTTTTTTTTTTATCTATGAATGCCAATTTATGAATTATCGTGCCCTGTGGTGGACTTTATAAAGCATTCTCATAGGACTTCTTTCATAAATGCTAAAGGAACCTCACCTTATAAAAATAATAAACCTCATTTTACAGAAACATTTGCAATCTATTTATCATAAGGCTTTTATTATGCCATTCACCTGCTATTTCCCTGCGTGGTTACTATAGAAACGCTAATACAAAGCATCATTGTCCTTTATTTAAGATTCAAAATGGCGTCTGCCGTCACGACTGCTCCGAACACACTTTCTTTGTTTTTGTTTATTCTTCATATTTATACACATATCTACTATTTTCTTTATATAAAATAGCTTTTATTACATATGACAGAGACACTCTTTTATCTATTGGTATACAAACCACTCGTTTTTGAACCCGGACCCATGTTGGCCGAGCGAGATCCTGAGGAACAACAAAGGACGTGACCCGTACCGGCATCTGTGAGGGAAACGAGCCGCCATCAGGAACAGGCTGAGGGCACACGCACACCGCACTTCCTTACCAAGTATTCTGTTAGCCAACATCCAGTCTCTGGAAAACAAGCTCAATGACCTATGCGCAGGGATCACAGTAAGTTCCAGAGAGACTTTCAGGACTGCAACCTTCTCTGCTTCACCAAGACATGGCTGAACCCAGCGGTACTCGACCACGCTTTCCGGACAGCCGAATTTTTCTCGGTTTACTGCATGGACAGAACAATGGATTTGGGGAAGTCAAGGGGAGGTGGAGTGCGTCTGATGGTGAACAACCACTGGTGTGACAGCACAATCATTGTACCTATTTCATACCCAATCTGGAAATCCTGACCATCAAATGGCGCGCTTTCTTTCTCTCTTAGGAATTCGGCTCGGTCATAGTCAGCGTCGCTTATATTCAACCTCAAGGGGACACGGACACAAGCACTGCGATATGGGACTTAAATGATGCACTCACACTACATCAGACACAGCATCGGATCACTGTGCTCATTTGGGACTTTAACAGTGCCAACTTCGAGCACACACTGCCAAACGTTTATCAGCCCATTGCCTGGACAATAGGCCACTGCTACACACCGTTTAAGGATATCCACAATCATGTCCATCATTTGGAAAATTGGACCATGCTGCCATCTTCCTCGTGCCTGTAAACAAACAAAGGCTTTAACATGGATGGAATAATTCATGGCCGCTCTGCAGGACGCTTCAGATGACACAGATTGGGACATGTTCAGGTGCAGCGTTGATGATGTCAACACGTTTACAGAAGTGGTCGTGGGATTTATTGGGAAACTAGAGGATGATATGGTATAAAAAAACATCATCAGAAAGTTTCCCAACTAGAAGCTGTGGATGGATAAAACTATCCACAATGCTCTGAAATTTCGCTCTGTTGCCTACAACGCGGGGCTCAACACCAGAAACATGGATGAGAACAAGGCTGCATCTCACAGTGTGTGCAGAGTAGTGAAGGATGCTGAAGTGAATGCTGAAGTGAAGTGGTGCTACAGAAGAAAACTAGAGTCACAGTTTCAACATGAAGGCAAAGACTTAGAACCATCACGGACTATAAAATACCATCCTCCAGAATGTGGAATACAGACCCGGCTCTGGCAGACAAGCTAAATACCTTATATGCTTGCTTCAAGGCTGCAGCTAACGGCGCTAGCGGCACAAACAGCATGCACTCAGAGAGTCGGAGAGGTAAACACATTCACCGTCTCAGAGCATGAATTTAGGAGGGGATTCAGGAAAGTGAATACCAGGAAGACAGCAGGACTGGATGGCATTACAGGTTGGGTTCTAAAAGCCTATGCCACCAGCACCGGTGTTCACCAAGATTTTCTACTTCTCACTAGGACAGTCGGTAGTCCACTCTGTCTCAAAGAAACCCCAGCTCGCCTGGCTCAATGACTACCGCCCTGTAGCCCTGGCCTCAGCAGTGATGAAGTGCATTGAAAGAATGGTCAGACTTCATCAAAGCTTCATTACCGGACACTCTGAATCCACTACAGTGCACATACCCCCAGAACCGCTCCACTGAGGATGCCATTGCTCATCTTCTCCACACAATGAAGAGCCACCTGAACTGCAGGAAAAAGGAATTATGCGAAAATGCTGATTGTGGTCTACAGGTTTTTTTTTTTTTACAGACTACAGTGTTTAGCACTATAATTCCCTCTACACTCACCTCTAAGTTGGAGTCAGACTTAACATCACCCAGGACCTGTCACATCAACACTCTGGTGAAGAAGGCCCGACAGTGTCTGTTCCATCTGAGATGCTTAAGGGAATTTAAACTACCCTTTTAGCTGCTAAGGACTTTCCTCCACACCTGCACCATTGAGAGCGTCCTGACCAGTAGCATACCTTCCTGGTTTGGAAACAGCACCATGCAGAACAGGCGAGCCCTCCAGAGAGAGTGGTGCAGTCAGCTGAGTGTACCATCTGCACCGAGCCCCCTGAACTGCAGGACATCTACAGCAAGCGGTGCCGGACCTTGTGCACAAATAGCACAAGTGTTACTTTAACACTGGACTGGCACACTGAATTTAATATCAGTACATGGAGACAATCACACTGCGACAATTTAAATCTGGACTTCTGTCTTATATATATCCATCCCTTTCTATCTAATTTGTGTATATATATATATATATATATACACACACACATATATAATATCTTACAAAGGTGAGTGAACCCCACATTTCAGCAACCATTTCAGTTTAGTTTAGAGTTATTGAGTATACAGTAAATCTGCACTGCTATACAGGCTGCACTTCTTCTTCTTCTTTTAGCTTCTCTCATTTGGGGTCGCCACAGCAGATCATCTGTCTCCATACCACCCTGTCCTCTTCATCTGCTTCTTTCAAACCAACCACCTGCATGTCTTCCCTCACCACATACATAAACCTCCTCTTTGGCCTTCCTCTTTTCCCCCCTCCTGGTGGCTCCATCCTCAGCATTCTCCTACCGATATACCCCATGTCCATCCTTTGCACATGTCCAAACCATCTCAATAACACCTCCCTCACCTTGTCTCCAAAACGTCCTACATGTGCTGTCCCTCTAATAAACTCTAATTCTGTCCATCGTCGTCACTCCCAACGAAAACCCCAACATCTTCAGCTCTCCCACCTTCAGCTCCACCTCCTGTCTTTTAGTCAATGCCACTGTCTCTAAACCATACAACATAGTAGATCTTACCACAGTCATATAAACTTTCCCTTTCACTCTTGCAGATACTCTTCTATCACAAATCACCCCTGCTATCACTCTTCTCCACCCACTTCACTTCTCTAACACACTCTCCATTACTTTGCACTGTTGACCCCAGGTACCTAAACACCATCCACCATCACCACCTCTTCTCCTTGCATCTGCACCACTCCACTGCCCTCACTCTCATTCACACACATGTACTCTGTCTTACTCCTACTGACTTTCATTCCCCTTCTCTCCAGCGTGTACCTCCACCTCTCCAGGCTCTTCTCAACCTGCTCACTACTCTCACCACAAATCACAATATCATCCGTAAACAGTCCTCCTGTCTTACCTCGTCCGTCCATTACCACTCCAAACAGGAAAGGGCTCAGAGCCAATCCTTGATGCTGTCCAACCTCCACCTTGAACCTGTCTGTACTGTACTGCACACTTCACTGCTGTCACACTGTCTTCATACATGTCCTGCACCACCCTCACACACTTCTCTGACACACATGACTTCCTCAAACAATACCTCAATACACCCTGCACTTTGACTCTGCCCATTAACTCTAAAATATATCCAAGTTACATTTCTAAAGTATTTTAACCTTAAGAACATTTAATAAAATGTTGCTTAAAGGTTGCTAAAATGTAAAGGGTTTACTTTCTTTTGTGAGATATTATATTATATTATATTATATTATATTATATTATATTATATTATATTATATTATATTATATTATATTATTTTTAAACCTATTTTCAATAGTTAGTTTTATAGTTATAT
>JBCEWE010000333.1:507500-550000 GCA_039877035.1 Silurus lanzhouensis
GCCATTGCAAAGTCTTCAGGACTGAGGAGGTTTACGCCTTGTGTTTCCTCAGTAACACGACAGGCACGCAACCTTTGTTTTATTACTTTCAAGAGAGAGAAAAACAACAGGGCTGGTGATGAAAAGCCACGTTATCACCATATAACATGCATCATAACAACAAAGAACGTTTTATATATTACAGATGAACCATGCTACAGATACGGTATGTATTCCTAAAAAAACATGCGTTATTTCTGACTTTTTTCATGTATAATGAAATAAACCTGCTCTGTTTTGTGTCTCTGTGAATCTCCTGTGCTTAGATCGTGTCTTTTCTCTCTTAGTCCCTGACAAATACATGACAAAACTCCAGACGAATTTTCCTCACTCACACATAAACGCTATTTGTAGGCTTATTTGTAAGTGACCCTTGATGTTGTTTTGGCAGTTTACAGTAGATCCTGTTTGCAGTGTTTTGATTAAAAATGTTGTCGAAGCGACTGTGAGTCACGACAGGAAAGCGGGTTTGATGAATGTTACACGCTTAGCCAAAGAGCGACCGAGCCAGGTTCAGTGCCTAGCAGCCATCTAAAGTGCAGATCAGTCAGGAGTCGCTGTTATTTAAGATGATGTTCCTGCGTGGCAATTACTATGTAGTACCGAAGGGGGAAAAAAAAGCCCCTGTAATTGCCAGGCAGCATAAGAAGGGAAACATTTGCCATTTTCTCAGCTCAGCATGTTACAAATAAAATGAACAACACTTTTTTTTAGCACACTGAACAAACACCGGTGCTCATAGAGGATTGTTATTATTCATGTAGAACTGAAATGGTAAATTAAAAGGCATTCTATATGTTCAAGATCTGCCTTTTTCTGAATCCTTCTGAATCTATAATGAGGTGAAGGAGATATCAGTTAGGACGTCCAGGTTCCAGTGGCCTCGAAAAAATGGCCGCTGTGAACTCCCAGACTGCACACCCACTCCAAGCTACTCATTGAGCACAGGTGTCGTAATTTGCATGATATGGTAAATCACTGAGCAGTACAATGATCAACTGTACAAAACCAATCAACAATGATGGATCTGTAAATGGACATTCTGTGCCACCCAGATTAGGATCGGCTTCCTTTTAAGTCGGATTCCCCTCACGGTTTCTTTGTCATACCCTCTGAGGGAGTACTTTTTTGTCTTTTTTTCCAATAGGGATAAACGTAACCTTATGAGGAACAACTTACACCGATCAGGCATGACATTATGACATTATGAGCGGTGAAGTGAATAACACTGATTATCTTGTCCTCATGGGTGGGATTTATTAAGCAGCGAGTCAACAGTTTGTCCTCAAATTCGATGTGTTAAAAGCAGGAAAAATGGGCAAGTGCAAGTATTGAGATACGACTGGGTCAGAGCATCTCCAAAACTGCAGCTCTTGTGATGTGTTTCTGGTCTGCAGTGGTCAGAATCTATCAAAAGTGCTCCAAGGAAGCTTAAATTGCTGAAGAAGTTCATGCTGCTAATGCTCGAAGGGTCAGGAATGTTTTAGCAGCAAAAGGGGACCAACACAATATTAAACAGGTGGTTATAATGTTATGCCTGATCAGTGTATAGGCACTTGTGAACATGTAGTTCATTCACTGTGAAGTAACACTCAGTGTGGCGGGTTGGGGAATTGTTTGATATTTTCCCGTGCAATAATGTGCAGTTTCATTAATTTATGGTATATAGAATGAAACTGTAATTCAACCATAATTTAGTTTTAGCAGGAGCTTAATTTATCGATGTACAAAGAAAAAAACGCAGGAAATCAAATGCAGGAAATTGGCACAGTAAGGTGTCTTTTTTTTTTTATTTGATTATTTTTTTTTTATTAAACACCCTGCAGATTGCGAAAGTCAATAAATTAAAAAGTAAAATGAAACATTTTGCTACCAAATGTCAATGATTCAGTATTAGTTCATGGCCTGGTGGATGTGGACCGCTGCTTTAAACAGAACCATGTCAAAAACATATAACTGTAAGGTTTTATTTCCCATTTTCATTAACTAACCTACATTACTATAGTTTACATACATTATTTATAAGTTTTATAACTAATATCTAATAGCTAGATATGTGAAATGAGCATTGGAGGACAGTACTTAAGTAAATTTTTCTGATAAAGGATATCCAGTGGTGGAGAGTAAAGAAGTAAATGTAATTCATTACTGTACTAAAGTACCGTATTTTCCGGACTATAAGCCGCTACTTTTTCCCCACGCTTTGAACCCCGTGGCTTAAACAACGAAGCTGATAATATTTGGATTTTTTCCTGGGTTTTTCCTGGTTTCACAAGCTTCATGCCAAAAAACTGAGCACCATAACATTAGACCAATGAAATTGCAGAACGGGTTCAGGTGAACCAATGAAACTCTTTATATTAAATCAGATGCGCTCCCACTGAATCGGGCCGCACCACATCATAAATATGGATGATGTTCCTCTGACGTTTGACCTGCCGCTCACTCGGACTGTCTACAGGAAATGCGAATCATTCATCACGCTGAAAACAACCGGGCATGTAAACACACTTCACCTGTGTTCTGAGCTGCACGGCATCGGGAGAAAAGCTTCACCGATGGTGATTTTTAAACACACGACGATGCCAAAAGACAAACTCCCGAAAGAGAAATTGTTGTGAAAGGAAGGAGGAAGACAGTGAACAATGACTTTCTTGGTGAGCTACTGTTTAGATACAAGCCATGTAACAGACACTGTCTTTCATTAAAGCCTGTGTAAAGTTCATTAGTTTCAGTGTAGACATTTAGACTTATTTATGTTCAAAATAAAAATCTTTGTAAAATTCAGTGGGTGCGGCTTATTTAGTCCCGAAAATATGGTAGCTTATTCGCTCTGTTTTGAACTTGTTTTGATTGCCACATGGTGGTGCAACTATGTTGGTGGTAAAACTATGAAGATACTATATGGAAAATTTTTTAACTTTTCCTCCACTGCAGTGTCTTGCTATTTTGAAGTCAATTCATAAACAGCGTTAGATGAAAAGCTGTGGCGGGAGCACAAGTGTAACCCCACAGTTCAGGTGACAGTGTTTGGAGTCAAGATTCTCTCACTGTGTGTCTGGAACTTTAGGAGTCTCTCTGCTTTAGAAGGTCTGATGTGCAGTAGGATGGAACAATAAACTGCATCCATTATTCAAATGGAGTTCTCAATGCTTTTGTAGTTCAGATCAATTCTTCTGATACTTAAGTCCATTCAGAAGATTAGCATTCTTCATGCTCCACTGAAAAGGTGTGATTTCCAGATCAAGTAGCAAAATCGCAGTATTTATCAATGTTCCATATTTTCTAAAAGACAGTGAGGGGAGCTTCCTGTAACAATACTCTTCTATGGGAGAACTTGAGTAGATAGAAGTCCTACAGCTGTATTTTGGATTAGTTGGTAGAGGTCAGATGGTGCACCAGGTCAAACTCCTGTCATGAGAGCATGGCCGTAGAGAAAATGGCGTAGAACATTTTAAACATTCTAGAAGACATTGTCTAGGGAGTGAGTTTAGTAATGTGAGACAATTAAGACAGTTCGTTGTCCACTGTGACTCCAAGGTTGCGTGCAGTGACATATTGCGAGATCTTAGAGTTGTCCAGAGAGATCACAAGATCTTGACACAAGTTTGCATCTCCAAGGATAAGCAGCAGTTCAGTTCAGCTGATGAGCTGCCATTCATCACAAAAAGTCTGCCAGACATGCTGATATCTGTGCAGAATTGAAAGTGTTGGAGGAAAGAAAGGTCAGGTGAGTTGAGCATCATCAGAACAGCATGGTATGACAATTAATGCTAGGGCGTAAGCTCAGCAAATACAGTGGAAGAGAAGGTGAGCATCTGAAGAGTCTGGAAATAGCAGAATTGTACTCTCAATATCCCCTGATATAATCATCTACTCAGCAAACCATTGCCACGCTGTGTCATGAATTCCAAGATGAATAAGGATGGACAGGAGAGTCAGAACTAGGAGACCCAAACTATAACTTTTCCAGCATATCAAAGCCCCTGTGCATAAAGCAAGCTCCATGAAGATGGGTTGGAGTGGAAAATTTCCTGCTTTGCCTCAACTCTATTGAGTACCTTTAGGATGAATTGGAACACTGATTGCACCCCAGACCTCCTCACCTCACCTCACCTACTGTACATCAACACCTGACTTTTCTAACACCCTTGTGGATGGTTAAAAATAAAATCTCCATAAGCACACTCCAAAATCCGAAAAATATGAAGACTAAATGTGGACTAAATATGGACCAGTACATTACTATGCCTGAAAATTGAAAAGTTATAGCTTTAACTTTCTGAGTGAAAACTTCAACAGAAGTTCAATTTTTCTACATTAAATAGCACTTTTTCAATCTATTTATTATTACATAGATTTTGCAATGTGCTCCTTTAGAAGAGCTTAAACATGAGCCGTTACTGTAGAAATGATTAAGTATAAGAAAAGGTGCATTAAAATCAACCCTGCAGCTGGCACAATTGATCGAGCCTTTTGACCAATCGGATTTAAGAATTTTACAACATTGGGGTATAACTATTGATAAATCATACCATGGTTTCTTTATTCTGGTAGAATCCAGAAGTTTCGATGAGCTTTTCTTATTCTATTTTCTCTCCCACTATTTTACGAGGGCTGTTCCTGTATTTTTTAACATACTCCCCTGCTACATTTAATGCCTGGAAGGATTCAACATAGAAAGATTTGTTAGTTTCTCTTGTGCAGTTTCACAACAGGATATATCTGTCGATTATCCAGGATCAGACGTTCCACATGCTAAATGTTCATAGGAATGACTGCTGTGTGTTGGGAACTGACTGGGTTTACTGATGGGTGTACAGGCATTTATGAAACTTTACACCATTCAGATGTATTACTGCAGCTGAGCATTGAAGTCTTCTGTAGATATTTGCAGGTTTTACACCTTTGTTTATAAGAAATTTTGTCACCACACGCTGTTTCATGCACTCACTAACATGTTCGCCGCCTATCAGTAATAGGACACACTAACTACCACTTCTACCACTTACTATATATATATATATATATATATATATATATATATATATATATATATATATATATATATATATATATATAAATACCATAACAGTGACTAAAATGTTATTGTTTACTGCTGCTGTTATTTGCTGCTTTAAGACTTTTAGTGTTTGTTCGCACCATTTTATTACAGAGAATAGAGAGATAGATAGATAGAGAGAGAGAGAGAGAGAGAGAGAGAGAGAGAGAGAGAGAGAGAGAGAGAAAGTAGGCAGGAGTACAAGGACATGCGGCAGCAGGTAAAGAGGTATGTGGCTACAGTAAAGGAAAAGGCATATGAGGAGCTGTATGATAAGTTGGACACTAAGGAAGGACAAAAGCTGGGAAGGATGTTCTGCAAGTTAGAGCAATAAAGGATGGAGATGGAAATGTGTTGAGAGTGTGTTGAGGAGATGGAGGGAATATTTTAACCAGTTGATGAATAAGGAAAATGAGAGAGAAAAGGTTGGATGATGCAGAGATGGTGAAGCAGGAAGTGGATAGGATTAGTAAGGAGGAAGTGAGAGCAGCGATTAAGAGGATGAAAAGTGGAAAGTCGGTTGGACCAGATGACATACCGGTAGAAACATGGAGATGTTTAGGGGAGATGCAGTGGAGTTTTTTACAAAATTGTTTAACAAGATTCTGGAAGGTGAGAGGATGCCTGAGGAATGGAGAAGGAGTGTGCTGGTACCGATCTTGTGCAGAACTGCAGTAACTTGATGATCAGAAGGAGTTGCATTGTTTGTTTGTGGATTTAGAGAAAACGTACGACAGGAAGGAGAGCGGATTTGTGGTATTGTATGACGAAGTCTTGGTGTGTCAGAGAAGTATGTAATGGTGGTGCAGGACATGTATGAAAACAGTGTGACAGCAGTAAATTGTGCAGTAGAAATGACTAACGGGCTCAAGGTTGAGGTTGGACTGCATCAAGGATCGGGTCTGAGCCCTTTCCTGTTTGCAGTGGTGATGGACAGGTTTAAGGATGAGGTCAGACAGGAGTCTCAATGGACTATGATGTTTGCGGATGATATTATGATTTGTGGTGAGAGTAGGGAGCAGTTTGATAAGAGCCTGGAGAGGTGGGGAATGAAAGTCAGTATGAGTAAGACAGAGTACATGTGTGTGAATGAGAGGGAGGGCAGTGGAGTGGTGAGGTTGCAGGGAGGATAGGTAAAGAATGTGTATGAGTTTAGGTACCTGGATGGAGAGAAAAAGTAAGTAGAGTGTGTTAGAGAAGTGAAGAAAAAATTGTGCAGGCAGGGTGGAGAAGAGTGATAGCAGGAGTGATTTGTGATAGGAGAGTATCTGTGAGAGTGAAAGGGAAAGTTTATAGGACTGTGGTGAGACCCGCTATGTTGTATGGTTTAGAGACAGTGCCATTGAGTAAATAACAGGAGGTGGAGCTGGAGGGAGCAGAGCTGAAGATGTTGGGATTTTCATTGGAATTGAGGAGCATGGACAGGATTAGAAACAAGTTTAATGAAGCACATGTAGGACGTGGGCATGTAGCACATTTAGGACATGTAGCACATGTGGGACGTTTTGGAGACAAAATGAGGGAGGTGAGATTGAGATGGTTTGGACATGTGCAGAGGAGGGACATGGGGTATATCGTTATGAGAATGCTGAGGATGGAGCCACCAGGAAGGAGGAAAAGTGGAAGACCAAGGAGGAGGTTTATGGATGTGGTGAGGGAAGACATGCAGGTAGTTGATTTGAAAGAGGCAGATGTAAAGGACAGGGGGGTATGTAGATGGATGATCCGCTGTGGCGACCCCTAATGAAAGAAGCCACCCACATAGCAATTTTTCTCTGGCCCAGATCCGGCCCACAAAACCAGCTTTTGCGTGGCCCACATACCGCAATGAATTAAGGTACTAGTGTGGACCAGGTCTGGATTCCAGATGAGTCTCAGCCAAGTTAAATACCCATAACTGGTCCTGAATTTGGCCAGGTCAAAATATGACATTGGAACCAAAATACCCACCATAAGTAAACAATATCAACAGCAGAAAGCCCAAAACTTAGCCACACCTGAGCATAATCCATAGGTTAACTAAACCTGGCAGCCAAAATATGGGCCATAAAAGGGCCATGACCGAGCCATAGCTCACCCACCTGTATGACCATAGCTGGCCCTATTGTGGTCCTATACACTGGACCAGATAGGTCCCACATGTCCAGCGCATTCTCACCGCACATCGTCACATATCGACGCTGTGGACGTTGCGTCCGACGGCGTCCACATCCGACGCCGAAGGTACCCCCTGCGCGTCGCTTTTCGACGTAGAGAGACGGTACCTCCCTTCGCGTCGCTTTTCGACGCAGATGGATGGGAGCCCCTGTGCTTCGCTTTTCAATGCAGATCGCTGTCCTATACACTTAATAATTTATTATCTATTATAATAAGTGTATAGGATTAATTTTACAATTTTGAAAAATCTTGAAGATGACCATAACCCTAACCCAAACCCTAACCCAAACCCTAACCCGAATCCTAAACCAAACCCTATCCATGTTTCTGGTCATTAACAAGTTTCACACTATGTATAACACTTGAACGTCCATGTTTCTGGTCAGGAACAAGATTTATTTGAACTATGACGCTTAAATGTCCATGTTTCTGCTCCTTCTGGAATTACTCTTTTCATTGTACTTCCAAACCTTTTCCATACTGTGTATTTACTGAAGGCTTTTTTTCTTCCTCCTAAAAAAAAAACAAATACAGATTATTAAAAAGTTTTATTAGACTATAATGAAAAAGAGAACACTGGTTTAAGTGCATGCTAGTTTAATTTTTTTTGCCGTCGTCCGTTTATTCAGACACGTACAGGTGTATTTTTTATTTCACCCCCCGTTTGCATCAAATGACACCGATAGCACGTGAATGCATCGATTGATCATTAAGTTCACATGTGACCATGGTTAAATTTAAGAAAAATATAATATTTGTTCATTGATATATATGTATGTTCTCACTTACCAACTCTTTTTTTCCCGGGTTCAGCAGGAGCGGCTGTTTCCGAGCAACACCGCGTCCGCCCACTTTTTAAACAGACACTTCCTGGAGTATTTTCATTCACTTTTCCTCGTTGGAGATTTGTTGCTCAAAGCGTTATAAGCCTTGAACCATAACAACCAGCTACAACTTGAATAACAACGTAAAATATTCGATCTGAAATACAAATATTTGAAAATTTGTCATAAAGGCAATACGAGACTGTGTGTGTGTGTGTGTCATGGCTATCTGGGTAAATAAAACTACAATCCCATGAAGCATTGCAAATTATAATTGCGCCTTTTGGCCAACTTTGCTCTGATAGGCCAATTTCGCATTTCCAGGTTTTTTAAATCATGATTGGTGCACGCTGGGTAAAAGTTATTCCGGTAAAAAAAAAAAAATCGACTTATATTTTTTTAAATTAAAGTCTACACCTACCCCAACCCTTCACAGTATTTTTTATTTTATTTTTTGCTGAAAAGAAGAACATACAAATCAGTTCAAAATACATATCAACAGTAGTGATACTTGAAAGACAACAACAAACATAGAACAGTAAAAAAAAACAATACAAACTAAATCAATAAATAATATAAATCAAAAAAGGGCCATTGTTTTACATAAAATTCCTTACACAAAAACTTTTAGTACAGTAGACATTTTAACAGTCTTCATAGCTTTATCAGTAGATATTGAAGTCAAATTAATATAATGTTCTATATCTCTTAAAAAGACCACAAAGGCAGGTAAACTTTGCTTAAGAAAATAATTAACATTTATAATAAAACAAATTTTCTTTTGTGGGGTCTGATTTAAAATACCCAAATATAACATTTCTCATTTGTAATGAAAATTCTGGCAAAATCTTCAATTTAACAAAAATACCAATATCATACCAAAATTCCTGAGTGTAATGACATGACCAAAATAAGTGTTCCACTATTTCACCTTTACTATTATTATAATACAGTGTGACAAAAATTACGGTATACTGATGCCCAGTAGTTTTAGATTTAGCTAAGGATTAAATATAATGAAAATGTTTAGACTGTATTAATTGGTGGTTTATTTGTCTACAAGTTTAAATGAATCCCAAAAATCTTATCAACTGAAATCATACAATTACAGTTGATTTTCATAATTCAGAAATATAAATCTTTATTGTTGCCTGGATTAACTTGAAGGCATTAGACACAGAAAGATGGAAATATCTTTGTGAATGAAAACATTGGGATTTTACTCAAAGGTATTTGAAATGGATTTTAAATATGGGTTAAGATCGGCCATACGTATGTGGCCCACATATGTATACCTGACATCTGGGCCGAATACTACAAATGACATCTGGCCCATGTCTTGTGAGCCGCCTTAAAATCGGTACCCCTCTGCCAAACTTGGGCCATGTTTGGCCCACATGCTGTATGCCAGTGCCGGATGAATGCCAGCTGTGCCAAGATGAATGCCAAGTCTGGGCCAAATTTGTTTGCTGACTGGGCAAAAGAAGGAGAAGAAGATAGGTTTATAGGTTTGACACTACATAAAATATTTATATAACCTGGATTGATTGTTCTTTAGTCTTCTTTAGGGTCAGTGTCTACAAGAGAGAAGCCGCTGTTGTTTTCCTCTAGCATGACCTTGTGTGGTGAATGTTTGATGAAGCTCATTAAAACCTGCTGTGTCCTTGTTCACCACAATGTATGTCATAAAAGATGGGGGGTTGTAGACACGACTGTGGGTATAGAGTTCATGAAATGACAAACCCAACCTAAGAGAATGTGTTACTTTTAAAGCAGGCAGAAGAAGAACATAGTAGACACATTCCAGAAGTGTCAGGAATGCGACCCCTAACTGGAGCAGCTGAAAGAAGAAGAAGACATTCTTTTTTATGAATAAAATGTGGCTGTATGAAAATCCAGTTATGCCATTTTGTGCATAAATGCAAATCTGTTGTCCGGTGCATTGGAGGATTGATTATTTTCTCTGTGCAAATCTCCAGTATATGAAACTCGTAAGCCTGGTCAAACAGGCTGTTTGCTCTGGTGCGCATGAATCACTCCGATAAAGCAAATTGAATGCAGTTGGCACTCAAGCTTAAAGGCGCATATATTAGCATTTGCAAAATAGAGAGATTGGGAATTCCAGCAGCGGCAGCAGCAACAGCAGCAGCAGACATGATCAATGATTTCGACACACGTGGGGGATGTAGTAAAAAGGTGTGGGTGCTTTACCCTGGGGCTTTACCGAATCATTAGCAATCTAATTATTTTGACTTTTATAGAGAATGTTGCTCTCAGCGGTAATGTTGCGCAAACTGACACTGAATGGATTTGAATGTGTTTTAAATAAGATGGTATTTCTCGCTCTCTTTCTCTCTCTAGCTTTCGGACATGTAAAGGCGTTGGTTATTCAGCTCATTTTGTGGGTAACTGCTTGATCGTGACATCACTCAAATCCAAAGGAAAAGGCTTCCAGCACTGCGTGAAGTACGACTTCCAGCCGAGGAAGGTAAATATTTATCCGAAAGCCTTGCAGTCATGCAAATGATTTCACATTTCTCATTGTAGGTGAAAGCAACTGGGGGTTTAGTCATAATGTCACTCTAGGGTATTTATATACACAGCAGAGTTTTGGACAGATGGTATTCTTAATCTGGGTCCTAATGAACCAGTATTCAAATGTATTTATTGATGAAGGCTTTAAAGCACTCTGTTAGTCGCTCTGGTGAAAAGCGTGTGCCAAATTACAAATTATTGAATGTAAATGTTCAGTACGCTGATCAGCCACCACCTGCCTAATAATGTGTAGGTCACAATTTGGCCAACAAAACAGTGCCGAACCATCGTGACATGGTCCGCTTGAAGACCTCTGAAGGTGTTCTGTGGTTTCTCGCACCAAGACCTTATTTTTTAAGTCCTGTATGTTGAGAGGTTCATTTGTTTGTCCAGCATATCCTACAGATACTTGACCGGATCAAGAGCAGATTTATTTAACAGCTCGATCAACACCATGATCTCTTTGGATGTTACACAAACCATTCCTGAACAATTTGTTGCAGTGAGCAGGAAGCATTCTTCTTCTGAAAGATACTACTGCCATTAGAGTATACCTTTTCCTTGACCAAGTGCACTTAGTGAACCGTGTGTTGGTACATCTGGGGTCCCCTTCCTTTTTTTTTCCTGAGAGCCACATAATTTCTCCTTTCTTTAATGGGGTCAGGTTGATCTGTAACAGAAAATTACAAGGGTCGGAGTGACTATCAGTATTATTGTGAAAAGATTTACTTATGATTTCCAATGTATGTATTTTGCCTCCTAATACTAGATTAGTTTATTATTTTGTTGACAAATGAGCATCACTTTTCAGGAGATATTTTGCCTATTAAAAGAGCATTATTACTATCATAATGAATTTTTTTCCTATTCATTGCTATTGAAATCAAAACGTTTACTTACATATGCATATTTTTGGTGGGTAAATCTAAAAAATAGTTACGCTATATTAATAACTCGAGATCGACTGATAGTGGATTTTACAGATACCGATAGCCAGGTTATATCATACTTGCAGATAACCGATTAATCAATGATGAACAAAATTGATTAAAAAAAAACATACGTATCACTCCATGTAAAATAGTACAAAACTTTATTGGGGGGGAAAAAAAATTATATATATATATATATACAGTGAGGAAACTAAGTGTTTGAACACCCTGCTATTTTGCAAGTTCTCCCACTTAGAAATCATGGATGGGTCTGAAATTGTCATCGTAGGTGCATGTCCACTGTGAGAGACATAATCTCAAAAGTTCTATTTTGGTCTCATTTGACCACATGACTTTCTCCCATGACTCCTCTGGATCATCCAAATGGTCATTGGCAAACTTAAGACGTGCCTGGACATGTGCTGGTTTAAGCAGGGGAACCTTCCGTGCCATGCATGATTTCAAACCATGACGTCTTAGTGTATTACCAACAGTAACCTTGGAAACGGTGGTCCCAGCTCTTTTCAGGTCATTGACCAGCTCCTCCCGTGTAGTTCTGGGCTGATTTCTCATCTTCCTTAGGATAATTGAGACCCCACGAGGTGAGATCTTGCATGGAGCCCCAGTCCGAGGGAGATTGACAGTCATGTTTAGCTTCTTCCATTTTCTAATGATTGCTCCAACAGTGGACCTTTTTTCACCAAGCTGCTTGGCAATTTCCCTGTAGCCCTTTCCAGCCTTGTGGAGGTGTACAATTTTGTCTCTAATGTCTTTGGACAGCTCTTTGGTCTTGGTCATGTTAGTAGTTGGATTCTTACTGATTGTATGGGATGGACAGGTGTCTTTATGCAGCTAATGACCTCAAACAGGTGCATCTAATTTAGGATAATAAATGTAGTGGAGGTGGACATTTTAAAGGCAGACTAACAGGTCTTTGAGAGTCAGAATTCTAGCTGATAGACAGGTGTTCAAATACTTATTTGCAGCTGTATCATACAAATAAATAGTTTAAAAATCATATATTGTGATTTCTGGATTTTTTTTTCCCAGATTATGTCTCTCACAGTGGACATGCACCTACGATGACAATTTCAGACCCCTCCATGATTTCTAAGTGGGAGAACTTGCAAAATTGCAAGGTGTTCAAATACTTATTTTCCTCACTATATATATATATATATATATATATATATATATATATATACACACATATATATGCACAAAACAAATCGTATTTCCGGTATGGAGTGAGTAGCCACAGTGACACTACGCTAAATCTAGTTTCCTTTTCATCTGAGATTGTTGTGTATGTTTTCAAGTTGAATAATAATTATAAAAAAAAATGCTCAAAATGTGAGACGGAGACTAAACAAAATTGCAGTCTGCCACTTAATACGTTCCTGAAGGAACTTCTATTTTAACTATGTTCCGCATGTAAAAAGGATTTCATTCACACGTGTATTGAACCGAAATCCCTGTACCGGTACAATTACGTGTACCGTTACACCCCTAAACCATAAAGTTGTTAACAACGTGATCTGAATAGGGAGCATTGAACATGAACATTATGCGTGTAGCCGGAAAAAAAAAAAACTAAACACGAAAGGTCACTCCTTCGATTCACAATGTCCCCCATCAGGACCTCTTGGTCAAATGAATGGGCATTTTAATTCATGATTCAAAGTAAATAGATCCTCTCAGTGGTCTTTGGAAGTGAAGTTTATTTCATGGAATTGATTAAGACGGATTAAGTGTTGCCTATTGCTTTTTGGCTTTATTTGATATATTTTTGCCTAAAAATATTTCTGAAAAATAGACCTTAGCTCTGTTTCCTGTTATGTAGCTCTATGTTGTTTAACGTAGCACCAAGGTCCTGGAGAAACTTTGTCTCATTTCAATATATTCAATATATTTCAATATATATCTTGACTTGACTTGGTGTGACTAAATTTAGTTTTCCATTCTGGCTCGGGTTTTGTTCAATTAAAGCTGGAGTGTATCTGGGCATAAAAAAAAAAAAAAAAAAAAAAAAAACCTTCATCTGGTAAAAGATCCCGCATTGTCTATCCAATAAAGTTATTTTCGCTGTCATTCAAGAGGAAAAACAAATTACAGAAATCGATTTTTTGGGAATATTCCAACGCTATTAGAAAACACTGACGCAATGGATTTTTTTTCCTTCTTGATAGCGAAGAGACGCAGCTAAAAATAAAAGGTTGGTAAACCTTTTTGTAGGTGTGCATTTATGTACCCACAAATTGATTTTAAAACATGGAATTAATTTTTGCAGGCAAACTTTAGCTGTAGAGAAAAAGAGGTCATTACTTATGGCTTATTCGAGCCACTTTTGTTAGAGAGAAACTTAGAGCATAATATGCAGCTGTGCATCTTCTTTGCTTTAATGGTAGACGCTCTGCCGCATCTTCAGCACCTTTTACTGAAATTGGGTTATCAAACACCCCCAAAAATGCATGGCAAAACTGGAGAAAGGTTTGCTGTACTGTAGGCTGATTTGGTTGTAGACGTGGTGGTGGCTCTAGTCTGAATATACAAAAACAACAACATATTGATGGAGTGAACTGATGGAAACTTGGCAAACATGAGAAAAAAACTGATATAGAAAAAGCTGTGGCTGTTTCTGGGAATCCCATGATTCTGTTTTACGAATTATAGGTTTATAGGATGGATCTGTGAGAGTGAAAGGGAAAGTTTATAGGACTGTGGTGAGACCTGAGATGTTGTATGGTTTAGAGACAGTGGCATTGATTAAAAGACAGGAGGTGGAGCTGGAGGTAGCAGAGCTGAAGATGTTGAGGTTTTTGTTGGGAGTAACGATGATGGACAGGATTAAAAACAAGTTTATTAGAGGGACAGCGCATGTAGGACATTTTGGGGACAAAGTGAGAGAGGCGAGATTGAGATGGTTTGGACATGTGCAGAGGGGGAACATGGGGTATATCGGTAGGAGAATGCTGAGGATGGAGCCACTAGGAAGGAGGAAAAGAGGAATGCCAAGGAGAAGGTTTATGGATGTGGTGAAGGAAGACATGCAGGTAGTTGATTTGAAAGAGACAGATGTAGAGGACAGGGGGGTATGGAGACAGATGATCCGCTGTGGAGACCCCTAATGGAAAAAGCCAAAAGAAGGAGAAGAAGATAGGTTTGACACTACATATAATATTTATATAACCTGGATTGATTGTTCTTTAGTCTTCTTTAGGGTCAGTGTCTACAAGAGAGAAGCCGCTATTGTTTTCCTCTAGCATAACCTTGTGTGGTGAAAGCTGGATGAAACTCATTAAAACCTGCTGTGTCCTTGTTCACCACAATGTATGTCATAAAAGATGGGGGGTTGTAGACACGACTGTGGGTATAGCGTTCATGAAATGACAAACACAACCTAAGAGAATGTGTTACTTTCAAAGCAGGCAGAAGAACAACATAGAAGACACATTCCAGAACACGTGTCAGGAACGCTGGGAGCGTCGTATTGCTGTGAAATGGGGCTATTTTGAAGGTGATAGTGTGTAAACCTAGATAAATAAATTACTTTCTTGGATACAGAGCTCATCTCGAAACTTTTCGATACAATTTCATAGTGTATGAATATAATAGGAGTGAAGCAATATAATAGGAATAGAGCATGACTTGGAGTAGCAAATTTATGTTCTGGTGTTGCAGGTCTCAGGAAAACCTGGTTTTGCTAAGTTGCTTTGCTTTGATGTCGTATTTGATGGAACTGATGGTGGCTTTTCTTGTTTTAGTAAACATTCAAAGCTAAAAAGCCAACCTTACAAGGGGGTCTAGGGAAAGTCGGCTGCTTCACCTCAGTGTCCCTAAGCCCTTAATGAAAAGTGGCAATGAGATCTTGCTCATTCTATTCACTTCCAGCGGGTTAGAGAGCGGTGGCTCATCATGATTCACCCATGAGAAGAGAGTTAAAGCACTTTGTCCTTGTCAGACTGAACATCTTGTGTGACAAAGTATAATTAGCATTCGGACAGGAAACCTTGAAGCTTACTTGGATCACTGTTGGATTTGTCAGGTTGAATGATGAGCCTTACACTCTGTGGTATTGTTATGGCAGGACATTGACCCGGAAATGTCAGAAATGTCGTTTGACGTACCTGTTTAGCAGGACTTCTGATAGTGGGTGTTGTTCCCTGTAGACCGGGAGCTTGTCGGAGCTTTTTGAAAACGGGTAGGTGATAGTCCACAGCAAGCTAATTAAAGGAGTTTGTCAGTTCTTAAAATGATAAGCAGCCTGATGCTCAGGTGGGCAACACATTTTTTAAAGTAAACTGTACCTAAGCCTAGAAGAAACATGTTTTGTCATGTTGCATAGCTCCATCTCTGCTGTAGTCTCTTCCTACTGCCACCACACTGTTTCCAGTCTTGCTTTTGCTTTTTTGGTCTGATCAATTATTCATATCCTAGACCTCTAGAATTTACTGCCTCGGATGCCACGCTTGCTCTGTTTCTTTGAAATTTATGTGTCCAATAGTAGAGGTCACCTCTTAGTTCAAATTGTTTATAGATGCAAGCTATGAAAATGAACATGAACCAGAGATGGACACTTATTGTGAGCCACAGATTGTGCATAATTAAAGTGTAATAGTCACTATGCAAATAAGCCTTCGTCTCGGGTTCAACGGCGTCTTTAAAAGCAAGTGTGAATGTGGGAAGTTCTAGAGCAATAATGCATTAAATCATGTTCTTCTCCGTTGGTCTTCTCAGTGGTACATGATCAGCATCGTACACATTTACAACCGCTGGAGGAACAGTGAAATCCGCTGCTACGTCAACGGACAGCTGGTCTCATACGGGGATATGGCCTGGCATGTCAACACTAATGATGTAAGTGAGCATTCTGTTCACACCCATCTCCTGTTTTGATTCGGCCTCGAGCCGCTGTTTGATCGCCACTGTGCTGTGAAATTAGACTCCAGCACATGCAGCCATTTTTCTCAATGCTCAGTCAAAAGCATGTTTATTTCTGATTTTTCCATTTTAGCTTGAGACGCTGCCTCCCATCGCTCTGGTGCTGCAGAACGTTTGTCTGAATACATTTTTGTCACCATGACAGATGGGGATGGGAATGTGTTATCATATGGAACAAAGAGATCATTAAAATAGAAAAACTTTTTTAGCTAGGCTACAATACAGAGAGGGTGTGAAGGAAGAGATGAAAAAAACAACAACAACAACGAAAAAATACAGTGAAATAAGTAGTTGAAATTTTTTGTTTTGTTTTTCATATTAAATACACTTCCAGTGCCTACACATACACAAATACACTTCACGTTTATACATATAATGTCTTTTGACTTTGTTCTTATAACAATTAGCAAAAGATGCATTCATAAGCTTAAGCAGAGATATGTTTTAAAATGAAAATGACAGGGAAAAAGTATTCTGATATCACAAATAAGCAACATTCCCACTTTGTTGCAAAGGCATGACTGAGAATTTACAGCTTTTAGACCTTCAGTGTACAGTATCTAGTAGGTGCAGCATTTTTTCCGTTCTTCAAACAAAATGGGCTGAATCATAGAGAAAATTATCTATTTGTTTTGTCTGCACAGGGTGTCCAAGGTCCAAACCTGGAGTCTAATTGCCTTTAGAACCTAGAAAGAGAGAGATGACTGCCCATTTTTACTGCATATATATATATATATATATATATATATATATATATATATATATATATATATATATATATATATATATATATTTATATATACCTCAATAATTAAAGATTGTAAGTGAATGAATGAAGGGGGACCTACCAAATGTTGCAAATTTAAAAGAACTGTATAAGACCTTTTATTCTTTTTGGATGCAAAACTTTTACTGTCCCTAATAAAAATAATAAAAAAGCTAATTGATTTTGAATCTGGAGTATTTGAAAAATGTTCAGGTGTTTTTCATGAACCCGCACGATTTCCCAAACCCCACCCTCTTATCTTACATTGTGATCTTTCATCTCTGCCTAATTATCAAGTTTGAAAGGTGTAGCGCCCTCACTTTCTGTCAAAGCAAATAGAAAAAGTTTAGACTTCATTCATTTGATTTCAGATTAGATTTCATTTGAATTGATAAAAAAAAAACCCACAAATCTAATGTTTAATGCTTGTGCTGCGAACCTTTTGAAGCTTTTGCTCCCGTATTCTAAATCTCCATTTATCTACATCTTGTTATCTGTAGAGCCTGATACATTTTCTCTCTAAAATCACTTCTACATTCTTTTTCCGCAACATCATTCCAATCTTCCATGCTTGCCCCTTTCCCTTTCTCTCTCTCTCTCTCTCTCTCTCTCTCTCTCTCTCTCTCTCTTCATCACAGAGCTATGACAAATGTTTCCTGGGCTCGTCGGAGACAGCAGACGCTAACCGAGTGTTCTGTGGACAGCTCGGTGCCATTTACGTGTTCAGCGAAGCTCTCAACCCGGCACAGATCTTCGCCATCCATCAGCTGGGGCCAAGTTATAAGGTCTGTAACTGTCCCAGAAAAAGACATTATTTCCCTGGCTATAAAAAAATAACTTTTGCAAGTAGCTCATGTTCCTAGAGCAGCATTATTTTTTTTGACATTTCTGTAACCAGTTACTGCTATATGATGTCATTGGTGTGATCCTCTTAGTCCTACACATTTTAAAAAGATCTGTATTTTACAGGGTTGCCAAATGGAGGTTTTTCAAGGCGAACAGTCCATGGCCATATGGCTTGTGAACATTTTTATTTTATTATTTATTTATAACAATAAATGTAATACAATGTTTCTGCAATGCTAGTCATTATGCTAGTTTGCTGGGGTTTAGAGAGACAAATTCCAATCTTGTTTAAGTTCTGGGCCCAGCATAGAGCAGGCATCCCCAAACTTTCACACCATGGACCAGTTTTGAAAATATTCTTGTGGACTGGCAGGTTAGTGTGTGTGTGTGTGTGTGTGTGTGTGTATATTTTTATATATATATATATATATATATATATATATATATATATATATATATATATATATATATATATATAAATATACACACTATTTTGCAAGTTCTCCCACTTAGAAATCATGGAGGGGTCTGAAATTGTCATCGTAGGTGCATGTCCACTGTGAGAGACATAATCTAAAAAAAAAAATCCAGAAATCACAATGTATGTTTTTTAACTATTTATTTGTATGATACAGCTGCAAATAAGTATTTGAACACCTGAGAAAGTCAATGTTAATATTTGGTACAGTAGCCTTTGTTTGCAATTACAGAGGTCAAACGTTTCCTGTAGTTTTTCACCAGGTTTGCACACACTGCAGGAGGGATTTTGGCCCACTCCTCCACACAGATCTTCTCTAGATCAGTCAGGTTTCTGGCCTGTCGCTGAGAAACACGGAGTTTGAGCTCCCTCCAAAGATTCTCTATTGGGTTTAGGTCTGGAGACTGGCTAGGCCATGCCAGAACCTTGATATGCTTCTTACAGAGCCACTCCTTGGTTATCCTGGCTGTGTGCTTCGGGTCATTGTCATGTTGGAAGACCCAGCCTCGACCTATCTTCAATGCTCTAACTCAGAGAAGGAGGTTGTTCCCTAAAATCTTGCAATACATGGCCCCGGTCATCCTCTCCTTAATACAGTGCAGTCACCCTGTCCCATGTGCAGAAAAACACCCCCAAAGCATGATGCTACCACCCCCATGCTTCACAGTAGGGATGGTGTTCTTGGGATGGTACTCATCATTCTTCTTCCTCCAAACACGTTTAGTGGAATTATGACCCAAAAGTTCTATTTTGGTCTCATCTGACCACATGACTTTCTCCCATGACTCCTCTGGATCATCCAAATGGTCATTGGCAAACTTAAGACGTGCCTGGACATGTGCTGGTTTAAGCAGGGGAACCTTCCGTGCCATGCATGATTTCAAACCATGATGTCTTAGTGTATTACCAACAGTAACCTTGGAAACGGTGGTCCCAGCTCTTATTGGGTCATTGACCAGCTCCTCCCGTGTAGTTCTGGGCTGATTTCTCATCTTCCTTAGGATCATTGAGACCCCACGAGGTGAGATCTTGCTTGGAGCCCCAGTCCGAGGGAGATTGACAGTCATGTTTAGCTTCTTCCATTTTCTAATGATTGCTCCAACAGTGGACCTTTTTTCACCAAGCTGCTTGGCAATTTCCCCGTAGCCCTTTCCAGCCTTGTGAAGGTGTACAATTTTGTCTCTAGTGTCTTTGGACAGCTCTTTGGTCTTGGCCATGTTAGTAGTTGGATTCTTACTGATTGTATGGGGTGGACAGGTGTCTTTATGCAGCTAACGACCTCAAACAGGTGCATCTAATTTAGGATAATAAATGTAGTGGAGGTGGACATTTTAAAGGCAGACTAACAGGTCTTTGAGGGTCAGAATTCTAGCTGATAGACAGGTGTTTAAATACTTATTTGCAGCTGTATCTTACAAATAAATAGTTTAAAAATCATATATTGTGATTTCTGGATTTATTTTTTTTAGATTATGTCTCTCACAGTGGACATGCACCTACGATGACAATTTCAGACCCCTCCATGATTTCTAAGTGGGAGAACTTGCAAAATTGCAGGGTGTTCAAATACTTATTTTCCTCACTATATATATATATATATATATATATATATATTTATATATATATACACACATATATATGCACAAAACAAATCGTATTTCCGGTATGGAGTGAGTAGCCACAGTGACACTACGCTAAATCTATATTTATATATTTATGTATATACACACACACACACACACACACACACACACACACACACACACACACACACACACACACACTGTGCATTGAGAAAGTATTTGCAATCATTTATATAGAATTTATTTTTTTCATTAAGCTACACCCAGTTCCCCGTTAATGACAGTGAAAAGAGAATTCTAGAAATGTCTGTAATTTTTTTTAAATAAAACAATCCGAAATATCACATGTATATACACTGATCAAAATTAGAGAACAATTTATAAACAATTGAACAATTCTGTAATAATGTCATCTTCACTGCTCAACAGTTGAAGAAGTTTTTGTCCTGTCTATACCATGCTACCAGAACACCTTTTCCACAAATTAACTAAGGCATTTAAAAAAAACAAACAATTTTTTGATCACCAGTGTAGGTATTAAAACCCTTTACTCAGTACATAGTTGAATTATTTTGGCAACAATTAAAGCCTTGAATGTTTTTGGGTATAACGCAACAAGGATTGGGATTTTTCTGCCATTATTTATTCCATTTCCTCTTCAAATGGGTCAGGTTGGACCCCCCACTTGTGAACCGGCGCTTTTCTATGTGCCCCCTGCTACATACAGATATACTGTATATGTCAGGATCTTCCGGGCACACGGTGTGCACTTTCGGTTTTGTGGGGCGCACTTCCGGTTCCACGGCGCGCACTTCCAGGTGGGCGGCCATCTTGCCGCTCACTTTATCTTGGGGCCAGATTATCTCACTGGCTTCCTATAGCCCCTGGGATTATTCTTGCCACCCTGCCTTCTTTGGATCCTGTTCCTGTTTCTGTTCCTGTTCTTGTTCTTGTTCCTGTTCCCGTTTCTGCTCCTGCTCCTGTTCCTGACCCTGTTCCTGACCTCTGGTCTGCTCTGCCTCCCTAGTTACCTGGTTTGGACTCTGGACTGTTTTTTGTTTTTGCTTTTGTTTTCCCTGCATCGCACTGATCGCCTGTGTTTTTGACCCTTGACAGTTTTTGGACTGTGTTTTTGCCTTTGCCCCTTTGCCTGTGCCCCATTAAAGCCTGTATTGTCCTTACTCCCTGTGTGCATCCTGCATTTGGGTCCTCACTCACTTAGTCACCCGAGTTTACTGACAGAATAATCTGGCCCTGCATCGTGTCCCATGAGATTACTGACAGAATAATCTGGAAAAAAGATGGACCCAGCGGATGTATTAAAGCATTGGGCTTGCTCCGCCGCAGACCGGCAAGTCAGGGACCCAACCGAGACAGTGGACATTCTGAAGATCAGCCCCCAGCAAAGAGTATTTTCGGGTGCGGTGTGAATATATCTGGCAAACAAAATGGTATTGAATAACCTCCATAAACGGCTGTCCCTCATGCCCCTGTACTTGTGACCTGGTAGCCACTCGTCCACAGCCTGGTACTGGGTTGTGACCTGGTGTTTAGGGACCTCTGGCATAAAGTGACTCAAAGCTTTAATGAATGTCTGAAAGCCCAGATTAAGAAAAGGGCACTTAGGGTTGTCTTTTGAGTTTTTAGTTATACCATGATGTTGAGTGATTTCAGAATCTGACTGCAGTGTGTTTGATGGAAAAGTTTCTAAATCCTTTCACTTCAAAGCTAAAGTTATTTACCAATACAAAAAGTCTACAAAATTTTAACTAGAGCTGAATGATTATTTTACGCAGCCAAAACAATCATGGAAAACAAAAATATAAAAATAATAATAAAATGAAATATTTTCTTGCATCATTGTTCCTACATAAAATAAACCTTACATCAGATTTCTGGTTTTGCTGAACAATTCCTCTGAGAAACAAAAAGCAGAGTATTTGTATTCTGTTTAAAAGAAAGAAGTCAAGGGTTCACTGTAAAACAACTCGACTATGAAGGGGTTGGACCTGTTGTTTTGAATTCCACTGGGATTTTTCCAGAAATGTAACAGAACACAGAGCAAAACTTCCATCCAGAATCTGATCTAATGTCTTTGGTTTGCTCTATTCTGTTGTGTTTTTGAGCTTTTTGTGCTGACAAGCTCATTTTTAATTGTGTCCTGAGGCTAAATCTGAGTCAGCCGGGTTGATCGCTTTTAAAATGGGTGTTAATGTTACTGTAATTAGGACCTGCGGCAGCTTTCGACTTCTAGTTTCTACACTGTTTTTAGTTTATTTATTTATTTATTTTTTAGGTAACTCTGCACAAATGATCTTTAGTATCTGTCAGAAAACACGATATATTTACAGGTGGAGATCGATTTTTTTTTTTTACTGAGTATTTTTGAAACCAGTGTATCAGACCAGATAGATCTGTGCGTGTACGCTTGTGGTGCGCCGAGCCAACTCTCTCCAGAAGATATGTTATAGATTTATACCACTGGATTGTACTGCTGTGAATGTGAGCGTGCAGCTTTGATTCGTTTCTTAGTCCCGGCTTTCAGAACATTTACGCTAAAGTTGCAATTAAATACAAATGCCTCATTAAACAAATACAAGGTGCATGGTTTTCTTAGAAAGCTTGCCAGAAAAACTTCACTGGAATATATATTAACAAAAGTATTGGGACACAAAAAAGTCTTATATTAATTGTTCTAGGTCTTAATTTTTAACAGGTCTCAATGTTCTAATGCCCTGTAACACTAGTAGTTGTAGTTCTTTCTTTCGCTAGTCCAAATATAATTCGCTGTATTACAACTACAAATGAGACCAACTGTCAGGCTGAAATAGCGAGCAGAGGCCGAAGTTCAACAGAACAAAGATGTGTTTAATGATGAAGGGAATGTAGATAAACCAAAACAGCAGTAAGCACGGAATCACAGAATGCACAGGCAAAGAGCAGTTCATAAGATATATCCACAGAGTAGAACCACAATGAAATAAGTTCTTGGTGATAATCCACAACGAAACAGTCCATAGACTGCGCAGTCAGTTCTCCAGCCTAATCGGTAGAATGGACCGGGAGTGCTTGGAAGTGTGTGCTTATGTAGTGTGAGCTGATGAGAGTCAGGTGTGCATGATTAGTCGGACGGGGAGCTGCTAGGAGAAATGTGTGGGTTAAGTGAGGGTGTGGCTGGTGGATCCCTGACACCAACATGCAACAGCCAATCAGCTTTCTCTTATTATTATGAATCTCCCTGGGATTGTAGAGAGAGAGAGAGAGAGAGAGAGAGAGCAACCAAAGTAAAGAATATGAAAATAAATTTATCTCTGACAGCTGTAAAACATCTGTAATCCATGTATAGGCATTTCTTTAAATTATGTAATGTTTGCTTTAGTTATAATTTTAGGCTGTTTTGCAAAACTTTGAATTAAAAGTCTATCAAAAATGTTAAATTACATGAAATCATAATCTACACTATTGCACATTAGAAAGCACCATTAAAAAGCCCTGGGAAAAAAAAAAAAACATTTACATAAATATTAACTCAAATAAAGAGACAGAGCGAAAGGGAAAGCAGTAGGAATCAGTTTTCCGCCATTAGTTTTCAAAGCCGTCTCTGCTGCGTGTGTCTGTAATAGTTTTTCGCAGTATAACTTCTCTCTTGTTGTTGCTTCCTCCCAACTGACATGGAAGATAAATGTTGTTTGGCCATTTATTTTTTCGTCCTCAGAAGGCTAGTATTACATCATCAGTTACTTCCAGCAGGGTGTGGAACCTGACAGGAACCCATAGAGCCGGCCCTAAACGTCCAGCAAATCTTTTCTTTACTAATCAAGCATTTTTTTTATTTGATTGTGGATATAGATTTTTTTATTTATTTTTTTCGCTGGGGTGGGAGTCATAATGGTGCACATCAGTGCCATGTTCGCTATTTGTTAAAAATGGTTTCAGGTGTCATGCGAGTCGATGATTTATTAGAAGGATAAAAATAAGTGTCCCTTTTCCCAAGAGTCACTTCAGCCGAGAATCCAATATGCATTATGCAATATTGTATCACTTCAGTGTTGATTTATTTCTCTGTGTGTGTTTAAAGCACTCCTGAGTTCTACTGGCACTTTCATTATACAGCTTTACTCTTGGAGGGAAAAACTATATATATATATATATATATATATATATATATATATATATATATATATATAAATAAGAGTATCAATGTGCAGCTTGTATAGCAGTACAGATTTGCTGTTCTCTAAAAAACTCAACATACAGCTGTTATTGTCTAAATAGCTGGCAACAAAACTGATTTATTTGTTTGTTTGTTTGTTTAATATATAGATATAGCTATTTATTACAATGATCCAACTAAGTGCTATTTTTTTGCACCTTGTCTTAGTGCATGAATTAAAACAGGCAGAAATTGAAATCTAATGAACCCTAAATTAAATAATTTACAAACCTCAACCTCAATTTTTTTTTTTATCCTCAGTCAGTTCTTTGTTGCGAGCATCACTTCACTTAACCAGCTTGAAAATGTCGATGCTGGTAAATGACCATGATTTACAAAGCTAGGCGTTTGTTTCACAATGTTAACACATAAATAAATAAATAGATGAATAAAAAAAAATAATGAAAAATGCTTACCTATTGCAGATTCAGTCTTCCCAGCCTGGTGCAGGTCTTCAATTTTGTTTCTGGTGTCCTTTGACAACTCTTCTGTCTTGGCCATAGTGGAGTTTGGAGTCTGACTGACTGAGGTTGTGGACAGGTGTCTTTTATACTGATAACGAGTTCAAACTGGTGCCATTAATACAGGTAACAAGTGGAGGACAGAGAAGCCTCTTAAAGAGAAAGTTACAGGTCTGTGAGAGCCAGATACTTATTTTCCACCATGCAAATAAATTCTTTAAAAATCAGACGATGTGATTTTTTTTCTCATTTTGTCTCTCATAGTTGAAGTGTACCTATGATAAAAATTACAGGCCTCTCTCATCTTTTTGAGTGGGAGAACTTGCACAATTGGTGGCTGACTAAAGTTTGCCCCACTGTGTGTGTGTGTGTGTGTATATATATATATATATATATATAGTATACCTTTTGTATTGTATATTTAAAATTCAGCTCCAACTGAATTGCATTTGTAAGTGTGAAGTCTGTTGAATTAACTTGCAACTCAGTGGTGTTATGTGTTTTAATGACTGCCTCATTTGTGAAAATCCATTGGCTTCTCCTTGCTAATTGCTGTAAATGTGTTCGCTTTTGTCAGCCTTGCACTTCGGTGCTAACTCCAGCTCCATTTTTGTGGTGCAGTGTGAAAAAGCAAAATGCACACAGAAATCTGAAGCTGCACTTTTATAAGTAATGCACAGAAGAACATCAAGCAACAATTCAGGCTTCTGCTTTAGCCAAGACTTGTTCTACAATAAACCTTTACATATTTGCATTTACAGCATTTAGCAGATACACATAGCCAGACTTGATGTCATGGTGAGAATGACTTCACATGACTTGAACAAATAATTAAAAGCTAAAATCAATAAAATTTATTTATTATAATATATAATTCCCTGCATTTTCATGTCGAGAGCAAAGCAGAGAAACAAACAAATCAGAAAAATAGGGATTTCTTTGATTCAGGTTTCTTCTTAGGGATTCAGGATGGGCTCATCATCCCTAAGTTCAGCAAGTGATGTCAAATCATTCCATTAAGTTTTTTACCTTTTAATGAGTTACACTGATCATCTATATACATATTTGATTGGCAAATCTATAAAACTGACTATACAGTACAGTACATCACTCAGAACAGTTAGCTGGCTAGCATGTTGCTAACAAAAATTGGAAACTTAGACAAGTGAAACACACAGTATGTTCTCATATTTGGCCAAATCTAAAGGTTGTACACATTCATTCAGCTGACAAAGGTGGTCGCATCTGGTTCCTGATCGTTACCATTTTGTAGACTTAAATAGAGAGCTATCCAGGTTAATGCAAGTGAATTATTGCGTGCCACAGGGTTCAGTTCTAGGACCCCTGCTTTTCACAATATACATGCTTCCCTTAGGAAATATTTTTAGAAGGCATGGGATTAGCTTCCACTGTTATGCTAATGATACCCAGCTATATATCTCTTCTAAGCCACGCGATGCATCTCAATTGGCTCGGGTAACTGAGTGTGTTAAAGAATTAAAAGACTGGATGACTGGATGAAATAAACTTGACTTGACTTGGTTCCTCACTACTTTCTCATTGACAGGCTGCAATAAAGGGTCATATGAGAAATGTAACAAAAACAGTACAAGGCGTTAAATATTACAGCGTCATTATGAAAAGAGATGTGGAACAGACACAAACACGCACAAACACACAAACAAATGATCTCACTTTCTATGTCCCTAATACTGTACCTCTTCAAAGTTCAGTAAAAATGTCTACAAATCCCATTGAATGTAAATGACATGACACATTCCTCTAACAGACAGAGGTGGTCACATCTGGATTCTCTCACTTTCTCATGGACAGGCTGCAATAAAGTTTCATATGAGAAAAGTAATGTAAACAGCGCAATTAGTTAACTCCTACAGCTTCATTATTAATTGAGATGTGGCACAGGCTTCACTCTCTGCCTCTCTGTATCCATTAACTATTATTATAAATTCATTCAAAATATCGACTTTTTTATCATACTTTTTATATATTTTTTTATGTCATGACACATTCTTCCAGCTGAAAGAGGTGATCACATCAATATGGCCTAAAGCCTGTCATAAACAGGCTGCAGAAAAGGTTAAAAAAAAATCAATTCTCTCTAGTAATAATATGTATTTATTTAATATATAGTCACAGCTCTTAAATAAAATCCATCTAAATAAGCATAATCTTTTTGCACTTTATCTCGGTGAATGAATTATACAGTAACTGGCAATATTTAAAATCTAATAGCCTCTAAATAAACTCATGCACAAACATCAGTGAATTAATTTAAATCATCAGAAAGCTGGCATTTTTTATTTATTTATTTATTTATTTCCGACGTGGACAGATTGTCTTCTGTAGCTGTTTAGATGTTTATACTGTATTATTAGTTCATCTGGAACTTTCTTTTGCTTTCTCTCTCCACAGAGCACATTTAAGTTTAAGTCTGAGAGCGATATCCATTTGGCGGAGCACCATAAGCAGGTGTTGTACGATGGCAAGTTGGCCAGCAGCATCTGCTTTACCTACAACGCTAAAGCCACAGACGCTCAGCTGTGTCTGGAGTCTTCCCCCAGAGAGAACGCTTCGATCTTCGTCCACTCGCCACATGCTCTCATGCTACAGGTATGTGAGTGTATGTGTGTGTGTGTTTGTGTGTATGGAAAAAGTTCTATGATTATAATATAACTTTTGAGTGTTTGAGTATTAAAACATCACGGTCTGTCTAAATGCTGAGTGGCTGGAAGATGTGCTTTGAAACCAGTCAGTTTAATTACCACTCTAAATAAATGTGCTGCCTTATAAATAACTGTAACCATAGCAACATACAGTAACACTTCTATACAGAGTGAGTCAGCTATTGTAAACCTTAACTGAGCTCAGTGGAGGATTTCTGCATGTAGTTTAACTTTTGATGCTTTTGATAAATAGGGCCATGCACAGGATGGATTTGACGGACTGAAAAACTTTCAAATGAGAAATAACAAAAAAAAAAACAGAACAATGGGTTAATTAAATTCCTACAGTTTATTGGTGCAGGTTGGTGGGAAAGTGGTGGATTAGTGGTTAAGACCTGGGTTACAGATTGGATGGTCAAGACTTAGAGCCCCCACCACCATGCTTCTATTGTTGGACCCGAGAGCAAGGCCTTTACCTCTCTCTGCTCCAGGGGCACTGTATCATGGCTGACTGCTGAGTGCCATAAAAATAAACAGTGGTGGATGCAGTACACAAACCATGTAGTTGAATTAAAGTAAAGATACACTCCGTAAAATATGACTCCAGTAAATGTAAAACTCCTCCCTTTAAACTTTCAAAAGAGTTTGCCTTTAAATGTATCCAAAGTACTATGATTTATTATTGCTTTAATGTTTCTATTATTATTTTCTTTACAAGATTTTTTGCTTAATCAACTCAGTTTAAGTGAAAAGACTTAAATGTTACTCTCAGTAGAACAATCTATTAATAAAATGATATCAATGAGTCAATCGCTGATTGATATCTATTACAATTATTATGATCAACAAACCTTCTTTTACACTACTTCAAAAAAAATTGTGCGAATGAGACCACGGGTGTTGTGACAATTTCAAATCAGGAGTTTCTTGTCTATTGAAAACATGCATTAAAAATCATAACTATGACAAAGTCAATGTATTTCGATCAATAAATTCTTTGTTTTTCTTTAATTTAGGACAAAAATGTCCATTTTATCATTTTAAATTCCTTTTGAAGATTTGTCTTTTCCTCTGCAGGACGTAAAGGCAATCGTCACCCACTCGATCCACAGCGCCATTCACTCCATCGGGGGCATTCAAGTGCTTTTCCCTCTTTTCTCCCAGCTGGACTTCCATCAGCACAGTGAGAGTCAGGTGGAAACCGCTGTTTGGTGAGCGACCTTGTCTATCCTTGTCTTATTTCACCATGTTTGATACAAAATCAATTCCCTGTTATTTTTTAGGAGAAAGTCTTGTCAATTGAATGTATTTGCACGTTGCAAAAAAGCAGAAGAGGCCAGAAGCTCTGACCTCAAACCTATTGAACACCTTCGGGAGGAATTTGAACGCTGACTGACCCGCAGGCCTCCTCATCTCACCTACATCAATACCTGACTTAACTCATGGCTGAAAGAATCTCACCCAAATCTCCACTAGCACACAAAAATCTATTGGTTAATATTGGGCGTCGACTGATAGTGGATTTTACTGATACCGATAGCTAAGTTGGACCGTATTTGCCAATTAATTAACCGATAGTTTTATAAAATGGATACTAAATAAAAAAACAAACATAACACTCCATGTAAAATAGTCATTTATTACAACAACAAAAAAAAAACAGTACTGAATAATGAAAATGTGCTAAATTAAATAAATATGAATGTATTTATAATATTAATAAATATTGAGGAAAATATAAGGCATGTATCCAAACTGAAACAAAAAGTAATACTCTCAGCCGCTCGGGCAACAGATGCAACCCGGAAAAACTAACGGTATAGATTTTTTTCTATCGTTCCAGCAATCAACTGTTGGTGCCGATTAACTGAATGATTTGGCGAAACCGATAAATTGGACAAACTCTGGTTATTATATAGAGACTCGGGTACTCTTAGTCCCAGCTTTGCTTGAGTCACTGTGTGGATATTTATGGCGTGTTTCTTTCAGCTAACTGCCAATACTTGCTTTCTATAAATAATCATGCTCCCTCCAGGGGTTTGTTGAGGTCAGAAAATGCTCAGAAAATCTGAAAATGATGTTAAAAACCATGTCTAGTATTGCATTCACTGGCTTTCATAACCAAAAGCAATCACAATGTTCATGGTAACGAGGCAGGACTCAAGTAGGTAAACTAGTCATCTAGTGGTCTTTATTATAGACAATTTGAGAATCACACATGGTAGAACATAGGGATGAATGGAAGAAGCTAATTAGAACTGTCCTCAGACATTGTGAAGACCAATGGCACACAGAGGAGAGAAGGAAAACGACACACCAAGGGGTAGAAAAATTCCTAAGAGACTTGCAAAATCTTTTTTTTTTTTTTTTTTTTTATGAAATGCACATCAACATTTAAACATATTTAAGTATTCAATGGTAAGATGTAAATATTTTATCTGATGAAAAGATCTGACCATAGATTTATCACACCCGATCCCACTTGACCCGCTAGTTCACTAAGCACAGTCATAAGGAAGACGCTAACTCTGACAAACCTAGAATTTGTCATACAGGTCATGCAGTCTTTCTGAAATAAATGCTAAGATACATTAGTAATAAAAATAAAAGGTAAAAACATTCATGCTAAAAAAATGAAAAAAAACACCCTTAAAAATTAGGCTACTTCATACCCAACTAAAAATACTGTAGAAAACATTACTAGCTAGCAGATTTAACTAGCCAGATTACAACATGTAACTAGATTTTCACCTATATTTCATATTTTTTCTTTTTTATTAAATGATTCCTATGTTTGGAGATGAATATGATTGTAATTTCAGCAACAATATTTAACTAATAAAATATTTAAATAAATAAAATGAAAATGAAAGTATAAAGAAAATAAAAAGTTTTTTCTTTTATAAATGTATTTAACTAAGAATACAAAAATTCAACTATAATATACATTCAATGTTTGGACAAAATTATTGGGACCTCTTTTTTTTCCAGCCATATGTGATTCTACATCAAACTGTTACCACAAAGATGGAGGCACACGATTGTGTAGGACATTTTTGGATGATGTAGCATTAATTTTACCCATCAATTGAACTAGGAGATCCAAACCTGCTCCAGCATTGCAGATGCATGAAGATATGCTTTACATGGGTTGGAGTGAAAGATCTCCTGCTATAGAGCTCTGACCTCAACCCTATTAAACACCTGTGGGATGAATTACTATCTGACTTTACTAATGTTCTTGTGGATGAATGAGCACAAATCTCCACAAACACCCTCCATAATCTAATAGAGCATCTTCCTATAGAGTGGAGGTTATTATAACAGCAAATGGAGAAAAGTTTGGCATAGGATGTTCAAAAATCACAATCCAATATTATGTTCATGAGGTCCAGAGACTTTTTATAACCATAAATGATCAATAGTTTTTGAAAGTAAAATACAAATGTACCAAAAATAGAAGAAATAAATTTTTTCCCACCCTTTGAACATCATAAAACAAAAACAAGAAATAGGTGAACACACTTGATAACAGACCGATGACAAAACAGTGGCAGAGACAGGACCGGAGCAGTAACAGAGGCATGTAAAGTGATTATAAAAAGTTATAGAAAATGACAAGAAAACCATACAGAGGAACACGGAAACAATTTCGCTACTCAAAACACCACGTCTGCTGCTGCTGCTGTTTTCAACTGGGAAATACATTAAGATTCCTAAAACAAAATCCCATTGTATAGCAGCTCTTTTCTCATAGAAATAATTCTATTTAGGAAGACCCATTTATTTGTGTGTGCTTTGTGACAGTGCCAGTCTCCTGGGCTTCCTGGTGGAGTTGCTGAAGAGCTCTGTGGCCATGCAGGAACAGATGCTTGGAGGAAAAGGCTTCCTGGTGATTGGATACCTGTTGGAAAAGGTTGGTGCTGCCTTTTTTTTTCCACCTGTCAGTTCATTTTGCCCATTTTATAGCTTCCTTTTGTCTAGTACCCTGTGCAATTGTAATTACAGTAACATCACAAATCCAGAATTAAAGACTGGGACAAAAATCGATTGAAATTAGAGGGAAATCAATAGGAAAGAAGGACCTCATGACCACAAATGTGTGTAAATGCAGTTCTACTACCTTTGTAAGGATTTAATACATGTAACTGCAGGCAAATGAAAACATTTAGCAAAAGCTCTAATTCGGACAAATCTCTCTGTTCTTTTTATGGATTTTATAGCAGCCTTGATCATATCATATCTTTTTGAATACTATTCTGTACTATACAACTGTGAGATATTTGAATTGTCTTCTGTACATTATTTTACACAATTACACGTTTAATTGACCAAAGTCTTTAATGTAGCACCCTTTGTCAATTATTAATTGAAAATACATAAAAATAGTCAGTCATGTTTAATATTTAAACAGGAAATGAGTTAACTAACATGAATCCAAAAGGATTTGCGCAGATATTACCTGGAAAAACTGCCTCCTTACTGCAGGATATATGCTTTTGGATGAGTTTGTACTCGTCCTTGCTTTCTTTAATGGAATATAAAGATTTTTTTAGGTTCATTGTGTATAAATGTAAGAAAATTGATCAATGAGTCCATTTCTGAATGCCCTAAGAGGTAATTTTTATTGTTTTTTTCATACTTTAAACCTTCATTGGTTGGACAAAAGTCTGTGGACACCTGAGCATAAGATTTGTATGTGCTTTTTAAGCATTCCACATTTAGTCCATGTTTAGATTTACATTTACGGCATTTGGCGGACGCCTTTATCCAGAATGACTTATAACGAAGCAGCTGAAGGTTAAAGGCACCAACAGTGGGTCCCTTCTCAAGGCACCAGCAGTGACAGTTTATTGGTGCTTAAATATAAACTTGCGATCTTCCAATCCTTAGTCCAATGCCTTAACCACTAAACTACAATAATCTCCCTTTAATGCATAATTCTTGACACACAAAAAGTCCTTTTGCCATCATTTTGGCCCTGTTTGCTGTTTTCATAATTTCTAATGAGAAGAAGGTCCACCACATTTTGGAGTGTGGCTTGGGAGATTCGTGCTCATTCTTCCACTAAAGGTGTCAGTAAGGTCAGGTACTGATGTAGGTGAGTTGAGGAGGCCCGGTGTGCAGTCAATGTTCTAAATTATCCCAAAGGTGTTTAATAGGGATAAGATCAGAGCTTTAGTTCAGGCATCTCAAGATCTTCCACTCCAAGCAAATGGAAAATTCATGCTACCATATCCAAAGACATTCTAAAAGATTGTGTACCTCCAAGTTTGCGGTAACAGTTTGGGGATGAATCACATATGGCTGGAAAAGTCAGGTGTTCCAATACCTATTTATATATTAAATAGTTGTACTTTTGCTTAAGTACATTTATAACGTGTTCAATAGAGTTGAGGTCAGAGCTCTAGTGCAGCCCACTGAAGATCTTTCACTCCTGCCTTTGTGAAGCATATCAATAGGGTTGAGGTCAGAGCTCTAGTGCAGCCCACTGAAGATCTTTCACTCCTGCCTTTGTGAAGCATATCTTCATGGTGCTAGCTTTGTGCACATTGTCATGCTGGAACAGGTTTGCATCTCCTAGTTCAAGTAAATGGAACATTTCCATTTCCATACACATCTTATACAATTGTGCACCTCCTACTTTGTGGTAAAAGTTTGAGGACAGTACATATAGCTGGAAAGGTCAGTCAGGGGTCTCAGTACTTTTGTCCATCTAGTGTTAAAAAAATAAGTTTTTTTACATGATGCAATTTTGTTGTGAAAAATTTTTATTGGGATTGTAAAGGGGACTGACGTCGCTTGAACATTGCCGGTTTTTGTTGGCGTTATAAATGTAATAACTTGCCACCGTAGAGACGAATTTTATCTCTGAATGAAATGCTAATTCATACACTACTGTACTCGACAGCAGGGTTTCTCAAATCCTCTCTAGTTTTGTACCAATTCAACTGTAAAAAAAACAAACTGTTTCACCGTAACCAAATAAGATGCTTTTAAATGTGTCAAATAATATAAAGATAAATGAATGGAACTAGTTATATTTCCATAAAAATTGTCATTCAATTGCAGTTGGAATTATTTGACGCTAGGTTGTGAGAGATACTATATAATACGTGGGAGGTGACTATAAAACATGGAGTTAATTACGATATTTCTGTAGATATTATACAGGCTTATTTTAAACATGGAACTCGACCAGCTGTGAGGAAAAATCTAATAAATCTGAATGTAAGAATATTTTCTTGAGGAAATTATGCAATGCAGAACTGAAGGTTTCTTTTGATCTCTCTCTTCATCTCTCGTTCTTTCTCTCTTCACTCTGACTCAATATAAACTCAATGTCAGATAACAATGCTTCAAGCTGAAAAACATTTCCAAGGTCAATCCACATTTTCTTTACATGTCTAGACATGATGCTGAGTAAACCTCGTCTCGTCTTACTTCTCTACTCCACTCGCTTCTGCTAGAACTCAGGCTACATGTAAAAATAACAGTGATATTTGAAGGGCTTGTGGTGTGGCATCGCACTGGTCCTTCAGAGACGCAGCTTTTCTATTTCAAACTGACTCCCACTCACTTCACTTGGGTCTTTCGCCAGGAAAATCTGCACACCATTCTTCTTTTCTTTCTTCTTCCTTCCTCTTCCTTTTCCTATTTTTGTCCTTCTGTCTTCCTTCCTCTAATTTCCTTTTTTTCCCTCCTTGCTCCTCTGCATCCCATCATTCCATTTTTTTTATTTTCTCAAGCTTATTTTTATATCCTTCTCCTCTTTCTCCTACCAATTTTCCACCTCCTACTCCTCATTTTCTTCCTTCTTTTCCTCCTTCTCCTCCTTGTTATTTTCCTCCTCCTCATCTTCCTTCTATGCATTTTCATTCTCCTCCTCCTCACTTTCCTCCTATGCATTTTCCTCCCTTCATTTTTCCAAATTTTTCTCCCTCCCACCTTCTCCCCCGCTTCATTTCCCTCTGCTTCCTTTTCCTCTTCTTCTACATCTTTCTTCTCATTTTCCTTCTCCTCTTCCTCCTCCTATGCATTTTCCTGCATCCGCCCCTGTTGTAGTCTTCATTATTTTTGGTACCAACAAATAGCCTGCACCCTTTAATCTAAATTGTTGCGTGGATCATCATTTATCAAAAGATCGCTCAAATACTGTGCGAGACCATTCAGTGCTTTAAACGTCTATAGTAGTATTATATAGTAAATGCAAGATTTAATTGGGAGCCAGTGTGGACTAATTAAAACAAGGGTGATGTGGTCATATTTCCTGGTACTGGTGAGGACTGAAGCTTATTTAGCATAGCATAGCATAGCATAGATTAGCATAGAATAGAATAGCCTTTATTTGTCACACATACATTACAGCACAGTGAAATACTTTTCTTCACATTTCCCAACTCCCAACTGACCAAGCTACGGTCAGAGCACATGGACAGCCATGTTACAGTGCCCCTGGAGAACAGATCCTCAAAGGAAAGACGAGAGTCAATAATTACACCAAGTTCTTTTACTGCTGTACACACTGAGTCAGAAAGACTACCCAGAGATGCTACATAATCCCAAAATGTACTTCTAGCAGCATGTGGACCAAGTAATCCTTCCATCTAATACAAGTCAAGCAGCAGGAAGTTATCAAGCATCCATTGTCTAATGTTCTTTACAAACTCCTCAAAATTGTTCAGCTGTTCTTCTCCTCCTCTTCATTTTTTTCTTCTCTCAGTCCTCATTTTCCTCCTTCTCATATTCCATCTCCTTCTTTTTCTCATCATCCTTGTTTTCCTCCTCCTTCAGCTTCTCCTTTTTTATTTCTGCATCTTCATCACCCTCCATTTCCCCCATTTCTTTTTGTATTCACATCCTCCTCCTTCTTCCTCTTCTTCATTTTTGCATATGTCTTTCTTTTCCTCCTTCTCCTTTTTTCTAATTTCTTTTCATCCTCCATTATTTTCTTAACTTTAGTCTTTTACTTCTTTCTTCATTCTTTCTTCCTCTCATCAGTTTTGCTATTGTAGTATATGCCAGTACATTTATTACTACTTTTGCGTGTACATTGAAATAATCAGTTGAATTTATTAAAAGAAAAAAAAAGAAAAAAAAGGAAATAACTTGGTGATTAGGTGCAGTGTCAGACAGAGCCACGTTCTCTTCTCATTCATTTCCATATCTCCTCCTCACCTTGGGCTCAGGTAGGAGGGGAACAGCACCACACTTTGTCCCTGTGTAAATAGGAGCTGCAATGAGACAGCATCTGAGAGATGGTCTCAGTACAGCAACACTCCCACTGCTTGCTGTCTCGTTCACACACAGCTCGCCATCTGTTTCTGCCCCACTCACAGCTCACACCTACCCCACAGGTGCCATCACATCCAACGCTAATCACCTACAAACTTCTGGCAAAGTTAAAGTCCACTTGGTGCTCCAAAGTCAAACCGTTTCAAACTAACTGACAGTGAACTTTTGTTGTGTAGTCGTCGCGGGTGCACATCTCCAGGGCCGTGCTGGAGCAGTTCCTCGGGTTCGCGAAGTACCTGGACGGCCTGAGTCATGGCGCGCCTCTTCTTAAGCAGCTCTGCGACCACATCCTGTTCAACGCTGCTATCTGGATCCATACTCCAGCTAAGGTAAGGGAATTTCCGTCGAGTCACAGTCTCCTCTTGGGTACTAGCTGTTTGTTTATAGGTTTGTTTATAATCCAGTGGCAGGGAGTGCATTTCACACTCAGGCCTTCAGTGGTGTCCTACCTGTCAATTCACCTCTTAATACCATCATTTAGACGCCAAATCATCAACATTAAAGAGAAAAGCAGTGTAACAGAGCGCTGCATCACAGACAGGAATCTCATACAGCGAGAATAAATGTCATTAGGAAAGCACAAAACCCAATTAACACAATTCAACACGTCTCCTTTCACTGGAGCCACAACCGCACCTCCAGCATACATTATATTGAAATATATTGAATTAAAAGTCAGAATATATTGAATTCTCTCATAAATTATTTCCTAAAAGGAATTAAATTTATATATACAGTACAGACCAAAAGTTTGGACACACCTTCTCATTCAAAGATTTTTTATTTTATTTTCATGACTATGAAAATTGTAGATTCACACTGAAGGCATCAAAACTATGAATTAACACATGTGGAATTATATATGGAATTATATACATAAAAAAAAAGTGTGAAACAACTGAAAAATGTCATATTCTAGGTTCTTCAAAGTAGCCACCTTTTGCTTTGATTACTGCTTTGCACACTCTTGGCATTCTCTTGATGAGCTTCAAGAGGTAGTCACCTGAAATGGTCTTCCAACAGTCTTGAAGGAGTTCCCCGAGAGATGCTTGGCACTTGTTGGCCCTTTTGCCTTCACTCTGCGGTCCAGCTCACCCCTAAACCATCTCAATTGGGTTTCATTTTTTGCTGGAGCAGGACAGAAGAATCCGTACTCCACAGGTCTCTAGGCCCAGTTGGCTCAACCGTTTTGTTCTGCACCTGAACATGATCACTGCATCCTCATCCACATGACTACAAAATACACAGAAGGTTCTAGGTTTGATGCTGCACATTTAAAAGGTCTAGTTGTGTACTGCCGAGGTGCAGTCCACACACTGACTGCACATCCATCAATACACATATTAGGAACTAGTTTGAGAAGACATTGCGAGCAAACACATTTGAATAAATAAATATGCATGGATTCTCCATCTGAGTGTCTGAATGTCCTCAATAATCCGGATTTTTTTTTTTACTCCGTTTTGGCTCCTGTTCTCAACAAGGTGACTTTTCCCTACGAAAATGTTGTGTTAAGAAAACCAAGTGGATAACAAAAACAGTGAGGTATTTGTAGTCATGTGATCCATTCTATTCACTTGCAACTGATATAAATTCGATGTATATGAAGTGTCAGAGTGTATAGCGTCTTTACGCACACACAGCATGGGCATGCGAGCGGAAATGTTTTGGAAAATTCTTGTGTAGACAGATTTTTTTTTAAGACGAATTTCTTTGATCCGTTCAGACATAGATGTTGCCTGATCAGCAGTTTTGCTATACAACTTTTCCATCCGTTCAGACAGGATGTTGCCTGTTTTGCTTTATGTCCTTAATAATCTGTAGTAGCTGCTCAATAATATATTAAATAACAAGGCATGGAATTTATGCTTTTCTGTCCGGTTTTTGAATAACGAGGTATATGTTTTGGCAGGCACACATGTAGCACCAATCTTCAAAACACCCTAAGGAACTTTTTCTGGTTAATACTTTTACATTTATAGCAGATGCTCTTATCAAGAGTGATCTACGGTTATTTTTTTCTATCTAACTAAGCAATTGAAGGTTAAGGGCCTTGCTCAGAGGCCCAGCAGTGACATAGTGGTGCTGGGATTTGAACTTGCAACATTATGATCCAAAGTCTAACACCTTATCCACTAAGGTTTCTTATTTATGAGCAGATAAAAACTTAACTGGCCAATCCACCAATCAGGGTCGAGCGCACGCTCTGTATTGACGTGTTTTGATTGGCGCTTGGTGTATCTATTGATCACCAACATACAGTTCAGCAACAGTTCAACAGCAAGCAGAACATTTAGAGAGAAATAAACGATGGAAGATACTCCAGACTCGAACTCGCCACAACACACGTGACCTCATTTGATTTTATTTAAGTAGTTAAAAAGTAGGTTTTGAGCTCCTGATGAATGTAATAGATATCAATCAGTGTTTGACTCATTAATATCATTCTATTAATAGATTGTTGTGCTGAGAGTCACAGAGTCATTGCAACAGTCTTGAGACAAAAATTATCATAGTGTCATGGTGCGAGCGAAACAGAAGGCGGAAGCCGGAGTACAGCTCGCTTGGGTTTTAATGACCAGAACAAGAGAGAGAGAGATACACACAAGCGCACATGCGCACACACACACACGGCAGTCCTTCGGTTGAGAGAGAGTCCGAGGTGCGCTTTGGGAAAAGCGTAGCTGACCCGAGATGCACGGGGAGGAGAAGCGCAGCCGGTACGGGATTCTGGAGTCCGAAATGGAACGGATGAGAGGAGTCCTGTGTGACACCGGAACGCGCAAACATAACCCGCACGCGAAGTCCAACACATATAATAACGAACGGGGAGTGAATGTAAATATTTAATAAAAGGCAAATATTTTTGTACCTTTACTCAAGTGAAATTTTAATGGAGCATTTTTACTTTTTCTGGAGTCATATTTTACAGAGTGTACTTTGTCCACCATTGGGTCCCCTGGTGGTCTAGTGGTTAGGATGCGGCGCTCTCACTGCTGCGGCCCGGGTTGGATCCCCGGTCAGGGAACCAACCCCAGCCACTCTTAGTGCCGGGCCCCAAGCCCAGATAAATGGGGAGGGTTGCATTAGGAGGGGCATCCAAATCAAACATGCGGATGATCCGCTGTGGCGACCCCTGATGGGAGCAGCCAAAAGAACGTTTTTTACTTTGTTCACCATTGATCACAGCACATTTGTCTCTTTTACAGTTTGTTGTTTTCAGTAGGAATAGTCAGTAATTTCAAAGCCCAATTCATTTTTACAGGTTGCAAAGGTGCACATAATCACTTTTTTTCAAGAAAGTATTAGCAGGTCACTGTCCAAAGACTAATTGGTTATGTAGTGCACCAGTGGTATATTTGCCTTTTGTACCCACGTTCATATGAAGCCGTCAAAACAAAGGTGCGTGTCGGAGCAACAGCTGAATATTAATTCTATCTGCAAACGGCTCCAATTAGCCTCAAAAAGCCGACACTTTTTAAAGTGGCACTTAATCTCGCACCCGAGTCGAGAGAAAAATGATCTCTTTTTACTGTCTTGTCCAATTTCTACACGATAACAATGTATTGCTTGTTGTCTCCGTCGCTTGTTAAAATCAGAAGGAAAGCATCTTTTTTTTTTTTTTTTGAGATGCTAAAAGATTGCAATTTGGCCCTTCGCATGCCGTAATGACCCGTGAAGGAACTGATGAGGCGTTCTGAAAGTGGGACGGTGGTGTGTGTGTGTGTGTGTGTGTGTGTGTGTTTGTGTGTGTGTGTCTGGACTCGGCTGAACGGCCATGCCACGTGGGCCTGCCGTGAATAAATCACAGAGGCATGAAAAAATATGCAGAAGGAGAGTAGGAGAGTAAAGGAGAGAAAGAGTGTGTGAGGGGAAAAAAAAGAGAGAGAGAGAAAAAGAGAGGGAAATATTGTTGGGTCTCTAGAGGCCAAGCGCAATTCAGAAACTGGAAAAAGAGGTTGAGCGACACAGACAAGATGATGCTAGAAATGAGAGAAAAAATTAAAGTAGATAAATTGCCGTTAATAAATTGAAGCTGAGTCGTCTGTAGGTCTAAATCAAGCTGTCTAGCCGTCTCTCCGGAACAGACAAGTGTCTCAAAGTGCAGCTTCCTTAACATCCTGTGGCATATCCGTTATTGACGGCACCGGGCCGGTTCTCGCGGGAGTGTTTCAAACTTGAAATTGATGAGCTGTCTATCCTCATAAAGCAGTTCCTTCTTCCTCTGAGAGCAGTCCATCAATGATGTGCTAACCTCCAGACTTCTGGCTTTCTCGTGTCATGTTTAATGCTTTGTGGATCAACCGCAACCACAACCACAATGCTAATTGCCTTGTGGACGACCACACACACCCATCACACACACTCTTCAGCTCTCTACCATCAGGAAAGAGGTTCCAGAGCATTCAGGCCTCACGTTTTGTGCTTATATTTACAATTACACTCTTCCTTACAGTTCTTTTTTGCCCATTGTACTGTTTAACACATTATACAGCAGGTTTACTGGTGGCGCTATTTTGTCTATTGTGTATCTGACGATAAAAATGACGATAAAAGCTTCATGACTCTTGACTCTTGGATGGTTTTCGGAAAGTCGATGCTGGTCGACGTTCTGACGCGTTGATAACATGATTATTAAAATATACCGACAACGTTTGTAGACACCTGACCTTAAGATTGGTTTGCAAATTTAGTCCACATTTCCGGTTATAAGAACCTCCGCTCCTCTTCCAACTCATTTATCCACAAAAGCATTGATAAAGACAAGAACAACAACCACTCCCCCACATCTGCACCAGCTCTGCACTCTGCACCATGCTCTAGATTGTTCTAGATTGTCTGCAATCTGAATATGTTGCCTTAGTTTGTATTAGATGTGAAAATGACTCCAGAGTGGAAAGATTTTCATGAGAAGAGACCGGTAATGAAAAGTTATTTTACTTCCAGGTTGGGATTGGATCTTAGATTGGAAATATTGTGTACTTAAAGGCTTTGGTTATATTTATTTTTTTTGTTAGATTTGAATTATTATTACACTTTCTGTGATTAAACGAGAGAAAAACAGAGAAACAAATAGTCATTTTCTCTTTTTTTGCATGTGCTCAGAGTCAATAAACAGTTGTTTCCTATGATAAAAAAAAATGAAGAGATTGTACACGTGTATCTTCTGCAGCTTACATTTCAATATCAGATGTATTTTAGCTAATTGGCTGCAGTTGACATAAACTGGGTAAGATGCCTGAACTAATCTTTCTAAAGAAGCTGATATTGTAACGTCTCTCAGTTTTTAATCTACAGCCTTCATGGTCTTCTTGGATACACTCCTTTATCTCCACATTCATTAACTGGATCTAGTTCATTTATAATGAGTTACAGTAGATTAGCACAAATTGCCCTCAAAAGCGATATTCCTGCTCATTCCATTTCCATTTGTTCTGAATCAGTTGGTTCAGATAAAGAGTTTTATTAAAGAGTTAATAAATTCCAGTCATGGAGTGTTTTCAAAGGTTTTAATAGCAATGAATGAATAAAATCTATTTGTGTTTGTTCTACAGGTGCAGCTGTCGCTCTACACGTACCTGTCAGCCGAATTTATCGGCACTGCGACGATCTACAACACCATTAGGCGTGTGGGAACCGTTCTGCAGCTCATGCACACTCTGAAGTACTACTACTGGGCTGTTAACCCTGCACCCTGCAGCTCCATCACTCCCAGAGGCCTGGGTGAGGCTTCTGATCCACACACACACACATATCTACAGCCATGTCTATACACATAGAAAGCATGTTTAAAGGATTCGTAGAATTTGACGGATGCAGTAAGAAGGTGCGGCTGATTTTTTACTAATTATTTATTGTCATTTAGTGTATAGTTACTTTATAACATGTGGTTATTGCTTATAATATGCTGTTTTTGTATTATTTTTTGTATCAATTAATGCAGCACACACAGTTTTATAAAAAAGAAAAAAATAAATAGAAGAGGCAAAATTAAAACCTTGAACGCAACACACATTTATTCACGACATCCTTTTCTTTACTCAGAAACAGTAGGAGGTGGAAGCTCAGTGGTTAAGTGGTTAAGATCGAATGGTCACAGGTTAAAATCCCACCCCTAACGAGCTGACACTGCTGGGCCCTTGATCAAGGCCCTTAACTCTCCCCTGCTCAGTTGTAAGTCGCTCTGGATAAGGGCATCTGCCCAATGCCATAAATGTAAAAGGTTCTCAGGAATTTGCGGGCTTACATTCGAAGACCCCTGTGAGATCCAAAAATTTGCTAATTTTGGACGGACCCCCCACAGCCCCAATGGTACCTTAGTGAATTCATCTAGACATTCTTCTTCTTTCGCCTTCTCTTATTAGGAGTCGCCACAGTGGATCATCAGTCTCCACACCCCCCTGCCCTCTACATCTGCCTCTTTCACACCGACTACCTGCATGTCTTCCCTCACCACATCCATAAACCTCCTCCTTGGCCTTTCTCTTTTCCTCCTTTCAGGTGGCTCCATCCTCAGCATTCTTCTACCAATATACCCCATGTCCCTCCTCTGCACATGTCCAAACCATCTCAATCTCGCCTCCCTCACCTTGTCTCCATCCTAAAGTACATACAGTACATACTACAGTCCCTCTAATAAACTCATTTCTAATCCTGTCCATCCTCATCACTCCCAATGAAAAC
>JBCEWE010000333.1:555735-630735 GCA_039877035.1 Silurus lanzhouensis
CTCTCTCTCTCTTTTTTCCCCCTTTTCTCTTTCTCCTGGTACTCAGCACTATCTTCAAATTAAACCCATGCATCACTGGAACACAGGAGCTGTTTTAGTTATGTATCTCAGAGTCTTAAGGTATAAAATCATTGCATTGTGTATCTTGTGGCATAAAAAAAATCCCTTTTGCCTGGCTGCATTGACATTTACTTCTTAACTACTCATTCTTGTTTCCTTAATGTTATGTCACGGCTGGTTACAGCCAATGAGCTCCCAGGATTTTCTTCTCTACGCTTGCGGAAAGCAGATCACCTGACCCTGGGGAGTCCGATTCAATTCAAACACTACCTATAAAACACACTGCATAAATAAGCAATATCCAGTGAGCAGGAGCGTGGCGTGGTTATACTGGTGATTTGGCCACAGGCAATTTGTAGGTAATCACAGTATAATCGCACTACTGCGTGTGTGAGATTGCTTTCATACAACAGTTCTGTATAGACAATGTTTTTTAGACATTTCTATTTAATTTTACTCTAATAACAGAAGTTCCTATGAGCCACATTTGGTTTATCGCATATCGACAAGCTGACATTGATTCTTACATTCCATTAAAGCTGCCATTACTTCTTCCTTTTCATCTTCAGCTGCTGAGCTGTCATACTTTAAACCAGAAGGTATATTCCTAAAATAATTTCTAGGAGAATTCTAAGAGGCCATTAATTCTGATGTCTAAATATATATCATTTTTTGAAGAAAAAAAACAAGAACGAAAAAATATTATAATGCACGACCTTGTAGGACTTCTGTAAATATCAGTACAAGTCAAGTCAGGTCAAGAGGCTTTTATTGTCATTTCTACTATACACAGTGGTACACAGTACACAGTAAAAACGATTCCTCCAGAACCCTGGTGCTACACTAAACAACAACATTAAGCTACAACACAATACAAGCTACATAAAGTGCATCGAGTATAAACAGTGCAGACAAAAAACAGTACAGACAGACAGTGCAGACAGACAACACAAGACAACACACAATAGCTGAGATAGCACCGACCAGTAAACCTACTGTACACTCTGAATATACAGTACTGTGCGAGGAGAACTGTAAAAACGATACCCGGGAGTGAATATAAACAGACACAATGTAGTGCAAAAAAAACAGCAGCAATCAAAAGGTGCAAAAGACAGCATGTAAACAGTGTAGTATAATAACAGTATAGTGTAATAACAGTATAGTGTAATAACAGTATAGTGTAATAACAGTATAGTATAATAACAGTATAGTGTAATAACAGTATAGTGTAATAACAGTATAGTATAATAACAGTGTAGTGTAATAACAGTATAGTATAATAACAGTATAGTATAATAACAGTATAGTGTAATAACAGTATAGTATAATAACAGTATAGTGTAAAAACAGTATAGTATAATAACAGTAAAGTATAATAACAGTATAGTGTAATAACAGTAAAGTGTAATTACAGTAAGTGTAATAACAATATAGTATAATAACAGTATAGTATAATAACAGTATAGTGTAAAACAGTATAGTGTAATAACAGTATAGTATAATAACAGTGTAGTGTAATAACAGTGTAGTGTAATAACAGTGTAGTGTAATAACAGTAAGTGTAATAACAATATAGTATAATAACAGTATAGTGTAATAACAGTATAGTATAATAACAGTATAGTGTTAAACAGTATAGTGTAATAACAGTGTAGTGTAATAACAGTGTAGTGTAATAGTATAGTGTAAAAACAGTGTAGTGTAAAAACAGTATAGTATAATAACAGTATAGTGTAATAACAGTATGTGTAATAACAATATAGTATAATAACAGTATAGTGTAATAACAGTATAGTATAATAACTGTATAGTGTAATAACAGTAGAGTATATAACAGTATAGTGTAATAACAGTGTAGTGTAATAACAGTGTAGTGTAATAACAGTATAGTGTAATAACAGTGTAGTGTAATAACAGTGCAGTGTAATAACAGTGTAGTGTAATAACAGTATAGTGTAATAACAGTATAGTGTAATAACAGTGTAGTGTAATAACAGTGTAGTGTAATAACAGTGTAGTGTAATAACAGTGTAGTGTAATAACAGTGTAGTGTAATAACAGTATAGTGTAATAACAGTGTAGTGTAATAACAGTGTAGTGTAATAACAGTATAGTGTAATAACAGTATAGTGTAATAACAGTGTAGTGTAATAACAGTGTAGTGTAATAACAGTGTAGTGTAATAACAATATAGTGTAATAACAGTGTAGTGTAAAAACAGTATAGTGTAATAACAGTATAGTGTAATAACAGTGTAGTGTAATAACTGTGTAGTGTAATAACAGTGTAGTGTAATAACAGTGTAGTGTAATAACAGTATAGTATAATAACAGTATAGTGTAATTACAGTAAGTGTAATAACAATATAGTATAATAACGGTGTAGTGTAATAACGGTGTAGTGTAATAACGGTGTAGTGTAATAACGGTGTAGTGTAATAACGGTGTAGTGTAATAACAGTATAGTGTAATAACAGTGTAGTGTAATAACTGTGTAGTGTAATAACTGTGTAGTGTAATAACAGTATAGTGTAATTACAGTAAGTGTAATAACAATATAGTGTAATAACAGTATAGTGTAATAACAGTGTAGTGTAATAACAGTGTAGTGTAATAACAGTGTAGTGTAATAACAGTATAGTATAATAACAGTAAGTGTAATAACAATATAGTATAATAACAGTATAGTGTAATAACAGTATAGTGTAATAACAGTATAGTATAATAACAGTATAGTGTAATAACAGTGTAGTGTAATAACAGTGTAGTGTAATAACAGTATAGTGTAATAACAGTAAGTGTAATAACAATATAGTATAATAACAATATAGTGTAATAACAGTATAGTGTAATAACAGTATAGTATAATAACCGTATAGTGTTAAACAGTATAGTGTAATAGTGTAGTGTAATAACAGTGTAGTGTAATAACAGTATAGTGTAAAAACAGTGTTAGGTAATAACAGTATAGTATAATAACAGTATAGTGTAATAACAGTAGGTGTAATAACAATATAGTATAATAACAGTATAGTGTAATAACAGTATAGTATACTAACTGTATAGTGTAATAACAGTGTAGTGTAATAACAGTATAGTGTAATAACAGTGTAGTGTAATAACAGTAAGTGTAATAACAATATAGTATAATAACAGTATAGTGTAATAACAGTATAGTGTAATAACAGTATAGTATAATAACAGTATAGTGTTAAACAGTATAGTGTAATAACAGTGTAGTGTAATAACAGTGTAGTGTAATAACAGTATAGTGTAAAAACAGTGTAGTGTAAAAACAGTATAGTATAATAACAGTATAGTGTAATAACAGTAGGTGTAATAACAATATAGTATAATAACAGTATAGTGTAATAACAGTATAGTATAATAACTGTATAGTGTAATAACAGTAGAATATATAACAGTATAGTGTAATAACAGTGTAGTGTAATAACAGTGTAGTGTAATAACAGTATAGTGTAATAACAGTGTAGTGTAATAACAGTGCAGTGTAATAACAGTGTAGTGTAATAACAGTATAGTGTAATAACAGTTTAGTGTAATAACAGTGTAGTGTAATAACAGTGTAGTGTATTAACAGTGTAGTGTAATAACAGTGTAGTGTAATAACAGTGCAGTGTAATAACAGTGTAGTGTAATAACAGTATAGTGTAATAACAGTGTACTGTAATAACAGTGTAGTGTAATAACAGTGTAGTGTATTAACAGTATAGTGTAATAACAGTATAGTGTAATAACAGTGTAGTGTAATAACAGTATAGTGTAAAAACAGTATAGTGTAAAAACAGTATAGTGTAATAACAATATAGTGTAATAACAGTGTAGTGTAATAACAGTGTAGTGTAATAACAGTGTAGTGTAATAACAGTGTAGTGTAATAACAGTATAGTGTAATAACAGTGTAGTGTAATAACAGTGTAGTGTAATAACAGTATAGTGTAATAACAGTGTAGTGTAATAACAGTATAGTGTAATTACAGTAAGTGTAAGAACAATATAGTATAATAACAGTATAGTATAATAACAGTATAGTGTAATAACAGTGTAGTGTAATAACGGTGTAGTGTAATAACGGTGTAGTGTAATAACGGTGTAGTGTAATAACGGTATAGTGTAACAACGGTATAGTATATTAACAGTATAGTGTAATAACAGTGTAGTGTAATAACAGTATAGTGTAATAACAGTGTAGTGTAATAACTGTGTAGTGTAATAACAGTGTAGTGTAATAACAGTATAGTGTAATTACAGTAAGTGTAATAACAATATAGTATAATAACAGTATAGTATAATAACAGTATAGTGTAATAACAGTATAGTGTAATAACAGTATGGTGTAATAACAGTGTAGTGTAATAACAGTATAGTATAATAACAGTATAGTGTAATAACAGTATAGTATAATAACAGTATAGTGTAATTACAGTAAATGTAATAACAATATAGTATAATAACAGTATAGTGTAATAACAGTATAGTGTAATAACAGTATAGTATAATAACAGTATAGTATAATAACTGTATAGTGTAATAACAGTGTAGTGTAATAACAGTATAGTGTAATAACAGTGTAGTGTAATAACAGTGTAGTGTAATAACAGTAAGTGTAATAACAATATAGTATAATAACAGTATAGTGTAATAACAGTATAGTATAATAACAGTATAGTGTTAAACAGTATAGTGTAAAAACAGTGTAGTGTAAAAACAGTATAGTATAATAACAGTATAGTGTAATAACAGTAGGTGTAATAACAATATAGTATAATAACAGTATAGTGTAATAACAGTATAGTATAATAACTGTATAGTGTAATAACAGTAGAGTATATAACAGTATAGTGTAATAACAGTGTAGTGTAATAACAGTGTAGTGTAATAACAGTATAGTGTAATAACAGTGTAGTGTAATAACAGTGCAGTGTAATAACAGTGTAGTGTAATAACAGTATAGTGTAATAACAGTATAGTGTAATAACAGTGTAGTGTAATAACAGTGTAGTGTATTAACAGTGTAGTGTAATAACAGTATAGTGTAATAACAGTGCAGTGTAATAACAGTGTAGTGTAATAACAGTATAGTGTAATAACAGTGTAGTGTAATAACAGTATAGTGTAATAACAGTATAGTGTAATAACTATAGTGTAATAACAGTGTAGTGTAATAACAGTATAGTGTAAAAACAGTATAGTATAATAACAGTATAGTGTAATAACAGTATAGTGTAATAACAGTGTAGTGTATTAACAGTGTAGTGTAATAACAGTATAGTGTAATAACAGTGCAGTGTAATAACAGTGTAGTGTAATAACAGTATAGTGTAATAACAGTGCAGTGTAATAACAGTGTAGTGTAATAACAGTATAGTGTAATAACAGTGTAGTGTAATAACAGTGCAGTGTAATAACAGTGTAGTGTAATAACTGTATAGTGTAATAACAGTATAGTGTAATAACAGTGTAGTGTAATAACAGTGTAGTGTATTAACAGTGTAGTGTAATAACAGTATAGTGTAATAACAGTGCAGTGTAATAACTATAGTGTAATAACAGTGTAGTGTAATAACAGTGCAGTGTAATAACAGTGTAGTGTAATAACAGTATAGTGTAATAACAGTATAGTGTAATAACAGTGTAGTGTAAAAACAGTGTAGTGTATTAACAGTGTAGTGTAATAACAGTATAGTGTAATAACAGTGCAGTGTAATAACAGTGTAGTGTAATAACAGTATAGTGTAATAACAGTGTAGTGTAATAACAGTATAGTGTAATAACAGTATAGTGTAATAACTATAGTGTAATAACAGTGTAGTGTAATAACAGTATAGTGTAATAACAATATAGTATAATAACAGTATAGTGTAATAACAGTGTAGTGTAATAACAGTGCAGTGTAATAACAGTGTAGTGTAATAACAGTATAGTGTAATAACAGTGTAGTGTAATAACAGTGTAGTGTAATAACAGTATAGTGTAATAACAGTGTAGTGTAATAACTGTGTAGTGTAATAACTGTGTAGTGTAATAACAGTGTAGTGTAATAACAGTATAGTGTAATTACAGTAAGTGTAATAACAATATAGTATAATAACAGTATAGTGTAATAACTGTGTAGTGTAATAACTGTGTAGTGTAATAACGGTGTAGTGTAATAACGGTGTAGTGTAATAACAGTATAGTGTAATAACGGTGTAGTGTAATAACGGTGTAGTGTAATAACGGTATAGTGTAATAACGGTATAGTGTAATAACAGTGTAGTGTGATAACAGTGTAGTGTAATAACAGTATAGTGTAATAACAGTGTAGTGTAATAACAGTGTAGTGTAATAACAGTGTAGTGTAATAACAGTATAGTGTAATAACAGTATAGTATAATAACAGTAAGTGTAATAACAATATTGTATAATAACAGTATAGTGTAATAACAGTATAGTGTAATAACAGTATAGTATAATAACAGTATAGTGTAATAACAGTATAGTGTAATAACAGTGTAGTGTAATAACAGTATAGTGTAATAACAGTAAGTGTAATAACAATATAGTATAATAACAATATAGTGTAATAACAGTATAGTGTAATAACAGTATAGTATAATAACCGTATAGTGTTAAACAGTATAGTGTAATAGTGTAGTGTAATAACAGTGTAGTGTAATAACAGTATAGTGTAAAAACAGTGTTGTGTAATAACAGTATAGTATAATAACAGTATAGTGTAATAACAGTAGGTGTAATAACAATATAGTATAATAACAGTATAGTGTAATAACAGTATAGTATAATAACTGTATAGTGTAATAACAGTGTAGTGTAATAACAGTATAGTGTAATAACAGTGTAGTGTAATAACAGTAAGTGTAATAACAATATAGTATAATAACAGTATAGTGTAATAACAGTATAGTGTAATAACAGTATAGTATAATAACAGTATAGTGTTAAACAGTATAGTGTAATAACAGTGTAGTGTAATAACAGTGTAGTGTAATAACAGTATAGTGTAAAAACAGTGTAGTGTAAAAACAGTATAGTATAATAACAGTATAGTGTAATAACAGTAGGTGTAATAACAATATAGTATAATAACAGTATAGTGTAATAACAGTATAGTATAATAACTGTATAGTGTAATAACAGTAGAATATATAACAGTATAGTGTAATAACAGTGTAGTGTAATAACAGTGTAGTGTAATAACAGTATAGTGTAATAACAGTGTAGTGTAATAACAGTGCAGTGTAATAACAGTGTAGTGTAATAACAGTATAGTGTAATAACAGTGTAGTGTATTAACAGTGTAGTGTATTAACAGTGTAGTGTATTAACAGTGTAGTGTAATAACAGTGTAGTGTAATAACAGTGCAGTGTAATAACAGTGTAGTGTAATAACAGTATAGTGTAATAACAGTGTAGTGTAATAACAGTATAGTGTAATAACAGTATAGTGTAATAACAGTGTAGTGTAATAACAGTATAGTGTAATAACAGTGTAGTGTAATAACAGTATAGTGTAATAACAGTGTAGTGTAATAACAGTATAGTGTAATAACAGTGTAGTGTAATAACAGTGTAGTGTAATAACTGTGTAGTGTAATAACAGTGTAGTGTAATAACAGTATAGTGTAATTACAGTAAGTGTAATAACGATATAGTATAATAACAGTATAGTATAATAACAGTATAGTGTAATAACAGTGTAGTGTAATAACTGTGTAGTGTAATAACAGTGTAGTGTAATAACGGTGTAGTGTAATAACGGTGTAGTGTAATAACGGTATAGTGTAATAACGGTATAGTATAATAACAGTATAGTGTAATAACAGTGTAGTGTAATAACAGTATAGTGTAATAACAGTGTAGTGTAATAACTGTGTAGTGTAATAACAGTGTAGTGTAATAACAGTATAGTGTAATTACAGTAAGTGTAATAACAATATAGTATAATAACAGTATAGTATAATAACAGTATAGTGTAATAACAGTATGGTGTAATAACAGTGTAGTGTAATAACAGTATAGTATAATAACAGTATAGTGTAATAACAGTATAGTATAATAACAGTATAGTGTAATTACAGTAAATGTAATAACAATATAGTATAATAACAGTATAGTGTAATAACAGTATAGTATAATAACAGTATAGTGTAATAACAGTATAGTATAATAACTGTATAGTGTAATAACAGTGTAGTGTAATAACAGTATAGTGTAATAACAGTGTAGTGTAATAACAGTGTAGTGTAATAACAGTAAGTGTAATAACAATATAGTGTAATAATAGTATAGTGTAATAACAGTATAGTATAATAACAGTATAGTGTTAAACAGTATAGTGTAATAACAGTGTAGTGTAATAACAGTGTAGTGTAATAACATTATAGTGTAAAAACAGTGTAGTGTAAAAACAGTATAGTATAATAACAGTATAGTGTAATAACAGTAGGTGTAATAACAATATAGTATAATAACAGTATAGTGTAATAACAGTATAGTATAATAACTGTATAGTGTAATAACAGTAGAGTATATAACAGTATAGTGTAATAACAGTGTAGTGTATTAACAGTGTAGTGTAATAACAGTATAGTGTAATAACAGTGTAGTGTAATAACAGTGCAGTGTAATAACAGTGTAGTGTAATAACAGTATAGTGTAATAACAGTATAGTGTAATAACAGTGTAGTGTAATAACAGTGTAGTGTATTAACAGTGTAGTGTAATAACAGTATAGTGTAATAACAGTGCAGTGTAATAACAGTGTAGTGTAATAACAGTATAGTGTAATAACAGTGTAGTGTAATAACAGTGTAGTGTAATAACAGTATAGTGTAATAACTATAGTGTAATAACAGTGTAGTGTAATAACAGTATAGTGTAAAAACAGTATAGTATAATAACAGTATAGTGTAATAACAGTATAGTGTAATAACAGTGTAGTGTAATAACAGTGTAGTGTATTAACAGTGTAGTGTAATAACAGTATAGTGTAATAACAGTATAGTATAATAACAGTATAGTGTAATAACAGTATAGTGTAATAACAGTATAGTATAATAACAGTATAGTGTAATAACGGTGTAGTGTAATAACGGTGTAGTGTAATAACAGTGTAGTATAATAACAGTATAGTATAATAACAGTATAGTGTAATAACAGTGTAGTGTAATAACTGTGTAGTGTAATAACAGTGTAGTGTAATAACAGTATAGTGTAATTACAGTAAGTGTAATAACAATATAGTATAATAACAGTATAGTATAATAACAGTATAGTGTAATAACAGTATAGTGTAATAACAGTATGGTGTAATAACAGTGTAGTGTAATAACTGTGTAGTGTAATAACAGTGCAGTGTAATAACAGTGTAGTGTAATAACAGTATAGTGTAATAACAGTGTAGTGTAATAACAGTGTAGTGTAATAACAGTGTAGTGTAATAACAGTATAGTGTAATAACAGTGTAGTGTAATAACAGTGTAGTGTATTAACAGTGTAGTGTAATAACAGTATAGTGTAATAACAGTGCAGTGTAATAACTATAGTGTAATAACAGTGTAGTGTAATAACAGTGCAGTGTAATAACAGTGTAGTGTAATAACAGTATAGTGTAATAACAGTATAGTGTAATAACAGTGTAGTGTAATAACAGTGTAGTGTATTAACAGTGTAGTGTAATAACAGTATAGTGTAATAACAGTGCAGTGTAATAACAGTGTAGTGTAATAACAGTATAGTGTAATAACAGTGTAGTGTAATAACAGTATAGTGTAATAACAGTATAGTGTAATAACTATAGTGTAATAACAGTGTAGTGTAATAACAGTATAGTGTAATAACAATATAGTGTAATAACAGTGTAGTGTAATAACAGTGTAGTGTAATAACAGTGTAGTGTAATAACAGTATAGTGTAATAACAGTATAGTGTAATAACAGTGTAGTGTAATAACAGTATAGTGTAATAACAGTATAGTGTAATAACTGTGTAGTGTAATAACTGTGTAGTGTAATAACAGTATAGTGTAATTACAGTAAGTGTAATAACAATATAGTATAATAACAGTATAGTGTAATAACAGTGTAGTGTAATAACTGTGTAGTGTAATAACAGTGTAGTGTAATAACGGTGTAGTGTAATAACAGTATAGTGTAATAACGGTGTAGTGTAATAACGGTGTAGTGTAATAACGGTGTAGTGTAATAACAGTATAGTATAATAACAGTATAGTGTAATAACAGTATAGTGTAATAACAGTGTAGTGTAATAACTGTGTAGTGTAATAACAGTGTAGTGTAATAACAGTAAGTGTAATAACAATATAGTATAATAACAGTATAGTATAATAACAGTATAGTGTAATAACAGTATAGTGTAATAACAGTATGGTGTAATAACAGTGTAGTGTAATAACTGTGTAGTGTAATAACAGTGTAGTGTAATAACAGTATAGTATAATAACAGTATAGTGTAATAACAGTGTAGTGTAATAACAGTGTAGTGTAATAACAGTATAGTGTAATAACAGTGTAGTGTAATAACTGTGTAGTGTAATAACAGTGTAGTTTAATAACAGTATAGTGTAATTACAGTAAGTGTAATAACAATATAGTATAATAACAGTATAGTATAATAACAGTATAGTGTAATAACAGTATAGTGTAATAACAGTATGGTGTAATAACAGTGTAGTGTAATAACAGTATAGTATAATAACAGTATAGTGTAATAACAGTATAGTGTAATAACAGTATAGTGTAATTACAGTAAGTGTAATAACAATATAGTATAATAACAGTATAGTGTAATAACAGTATAGTGTAATAACAGTATAGTATAATAACAGTATAGTGTAATAACAGTGTAGTGTAATAACAGTGTAGTGTAATAACAGTGTAGTGTAATAACAGTATAGTGTAATAACAGTAAGTGTAATAACAATATAGTATAATAACAATATAGTGTAATAACAGTATAGTGTAATAACAGTATAGTATAATAACCGTATAGTGTTAAACAGTATAGTGTAATAACAGTGTAGTGTAATAACAGTGTAGTGTAATAACAGTATAGTGTAAAAACAGTATAGTGTAATAACAGTGTAGTATAATAACAGTATAGTGTAATAACAGTATAGTATAATAACAGTATAGTGTAATAACAGTATAGTGTAATAACAGTGTAGTGTAATAACAGTATAGTGTAATAACAGTATAGTGTAATAACAGTGTAGTGTAATAACAGTGTAGTGTAATAACAGTATAGTGTAATAACAGTGTAGTATAATAACAGTATAGTGTAATAACAGTGTAGTGTAATAACAGTGTAGTGTAATAAGAAACAGTCAAAGGTGCAAATAACATCATCTAAACATTATAATAGAGTCAAAGGTGCAAAAGACAGCATGTAAACAGTGTAGTATGTTAAAGTATAAATAATAATAAATAAATGATGGTGGAATGGGCTGAGATAAGTAATGAGTGTGTGTTAAGTGTTAAGTCCAGGTTATACAGCTTAGTAACACACATTGAATTTTGTGCCAAATACAAATTAATGGAATAATACACACATACAGTACACACACACACACACACACACACACACACACACACACACACACACACACACACAGAAAAGTCTTAATGTGGTTATAGAATAGGTTTCCTTTAGAGTCTGGTTCTCCTCTGGTTTCTTTCTCATACCATCTCAGGGAGTTTTTCTTTGCCACTGTTCCTACTGTTTTGCTTTTTAGAGATAAAATTATAAGGACTAAGTTATCAATTTAAAATATCTATTTGTAATCTCTGTAAAGATGCTTTAGGACAAAGTCCATTGTTAAAAGCGCTATTTAAATAAAATTGAATCAAATTGAATAAACAATTTCTGGAAATCAAATTGCGGCACTGGAATTATTTTCAGCTGTTTCTTCCACCTACCTGAAACCACAGTAGTGCAAAGGAGGGGAGGCATTAACTTAGTGGTTAACGCATTGGACTTTGATCCCAAAGGTCATCATTTCAAAACCCAGACCAAGCTGCTTGGTCCCTGAGTACATTTAAATGTATGGCATTTGGCAGATACCCTTATCCAGAGTGACTTACAACTGAGCAGGGGAGGGTTAAGGGCCTTGCTCAAGGGCCCAGCAGTGGCAGCTCGGTGGTGGGATTTCAACTTGTGACCTTCTGATCCAAAGTAAAATGCTTCAACCACTGAGCTTGGGTGGTGACAGTAACTCTACTGCAGGTTAAGTTGCAACCATAATTATATACTGTATATGTACAAAAGTTTGTGGACACCTGATTCTAAGATTTGTATTTGTATTTTGAGCAGCCTTTTCCACAAGATGCTCTACTAGATTCTGGAGCTGGTTTGTGGAGATATGTGGAGATTCATTCAGCCACATGGGTGTTAGTAAAGTCAGGTACTGATGTAGGTGAGGTGAAGAGGCCTGGGGTTCATCCCAATTGGTTTGAGGTCATAGCAGGCCACTCAAGGTCTTCCACCCCAACCCATTTAAAGCATATCTTCATGAAGTTTGCTTTGTGCCCAACAACATTGTCATGCTGGAACAGGTGTGGAAGTTGAAGCGAATGGAAAATGTTATGCTCTCACATCCAAAGACATCCTATACAATTGTGTGCCTCCAATTTTGGGGGAAAGAAACACATATGACTGGAAAAGTCGCCCGTCCCAATACTTTTGTTCATGCAGTGTATTTGTGTTTTTGAAACCACAGATTATTCCATCATATATTCCACCTTTGTGCACAATTTATGACCCTCTGATAAATCGTCTTGTATGATGTCTTATTCTTGCTTTATAAAAAAAAGCCCTGGAGTTTCTATTAGTCACTTTTTTGCCATCAGTTATTCGATTTGGCAGTCTTCAGTTATTCGATTTTTTCAGTCATCTGCACACACACACACACACACACACACACACACACACACACACACACACACACAGACATAATTAGAGAGACAAATACAGCTGGATGATGGAAGAGAGCATTTAAACGAATGCGCCCTTGCATCCAGCTCTTAACTCTTAACCCCCACATTCCAATGACAGCTCATCAATATTTTCACCATCAGATTACCGAGCACTGTCTCTTTTAATTTAAAAAAATCTGATCTCATATAGTGGGATCACATCGACATGTTAGAGCTCCAGGGTCACCAGTTCAGCCTGTGCAGTATTGTGGGGTTTTTTTTTACATCTTCATCTTCTGTCAATATGAAGTTTCTCAAGTTTTCCTCTAATAAACATGCTAGCAGAATTCTCTACCCTGGTGTAAATAAGTGGGTGAAATTGTCACCTGACATACCATCCAAGGTGTATTGTGATCTTACCCTCAGTGTTCCTGGGATTGACTCGACGTTCATTGATACCCTAGTAAAAATAAGACACTTCTATATCTTATATATATTCTGTCCACAAGCTTCAGGATCTTAAGTTCTCTGTATTTCTGTTTGATGTTATGGGCTTGTATATAAAGACCTTTCTGGGATGCAACAAACTCAAAATGAAAGAAAATGCAATGGATGGATGGATGGATGGATGGATGGATGGATGGATGGATGGATAGATAGATAGATAGATAGATAGATAGACGGACTGATAGATAGATAGATAGATAGATAGATAGATAGATAGATAGATAGATAGATAGATAGATAGTCATGTTACACAGAAGATAAAGTGTTCCAGATGTTTATTAATTATAGCTATATATATATATATATATATAATATATATATATATATATATATATATATATATATATATAGATAGATAGATAGATAGATAGACGGACTGACATATAGATAGATAGATAGATAGATAGATAGATAGATAGATAGATAGATAGATAGATAGTCATGTTACACAGAAGATAAAGTGTTCCAGATGTTTCCTCTATACTTTATTAATTATAGCTACTGCAAAAGTTATCTTCTGAACAGAAGTTGAGTAAAATCTCAGTTATGTCAAAGTTTTGTGTGAGTCAGTGTGAGAAAAGGAAGCAGCACAGACTCACCAAGCAGGATGGATGTTTATTAGCCATGTCTGTGAAATGTCCTCCTCCTTTCATTGTAGATTATTTTTGGTAGATTATTACACAGTGAGGTCATGTCAGTGTTTTATGCTAAAAATAAATAGAAATCGGGCTGCTAATTTAGTTGGAATTCTTAGCTGTTATGGAGAAGATAGTGGAAGTGGAAGTGTCTTTCTACAGATATTGACAGTGATTTTGGTATTAATGAGGCCCTATCAGGACTGTGGGTACACTGCGTACTCACTGCCAGACACCGCTGTGAAAATGTCCCAGCTGGAATATGAATGAAACATCAGTCTGTTCTCTGCTACATTTGAGCTGACTGGTTCCTGGACTTTCTGCTTTTCCAGATGGACCACGTCCTTCACAAAAGGAGATCATCTCGTTGAGGGCCTTTATGCTACTTTTCCTCAAGCAGCTTATCCTTAAGGTAAGTTCATGGCTTACCTTTTTCTACGTCAAGGTCATTTCTGTAAGTAGGACGTCGCTGTGTTGTGGATCTTACTCCTCTCAGCCTCTGAGCTTATAGATGTGTTAAAGCTGGATATTCAGGGATATAACATTTATTGGCTGCCAGATTTTCTTCATGATTTTACACAAAGATTCCTGCTGTATTGCAGAATGGTTTCTTTATTTATTTATTTATTTATTTATTTATTTATTTATTTATTTATTTATTTATTTATTTATTCTATTTGTTCAATCACACATTCATTCTTTTTGCATTAAAGAGCATTTTCCAAACTACACTTAGTCCTCTTCACTGGGAGTCTTTCATAGAATTAAGTATTAGAAAAAAAATATATATGTGGTGCTACCTCCTGTTTTTAAGAAAGAAACATAGAGTTTGGTTGCTTTATTTTGTAGCTTTGGCCTGCGTAACTCCCGTTTTCTAAAGAAGTAAATGTTTTGGGGGAAATTTTGGAAAAAAAATATATTTTTTTATTACATGCCAATAATATCACTTGGATACTGAGATACTTCTTTAAATTGGTAATTATTCTGGAAAAAATTAACAAAAGGGACCTAATATGATAAATACACTTAAATAATTCAAAATGTTCACATTTCTTTTTTTTATTTTGATTTCCTTTTTTTTTTTTTTTTCTAAAAGTTTTATTTTAATTAAATTTCATAGTATAGTTATTTAAATCTGTAGTAATTCGGTAGTAAAACTCAGAATTGTTTTGTATTAGAGGTTTGGTTTTCTCGAGGTTTGAGTACACTGAACTGTAGTGTTATTTACTGTCTGCTCGTACTGAACATTTGAGCACACCTCGTATTGTTAGTTTTTCCTCTTCTCCCTCCGTATATTGTAAAGATTTATAATCCCACTATATCATGTCACCCCGAACAGGATCGTGGAGTAAAAGAAGATGAACTCCAGAGCATACAGAACTATCTCTTGACAATGAATGAGGTGAGTCTGCTCTGCTCACACACGTTTCTTATACTGACAAGTATTGAACAGCTTCACTATTTGAAGTACAGTGTTGTTTTTTATGGTCAATGCACAAGTTTTTATTACAAAATGTATAAAGGGTCCAAACCAGGAAGTGCAGCAACGTTAGAAAAAGAGAACATGAAGCAGGGGACAACAAGGCTGGGAATTTAAAGATGGAGAAATACTTGGTGTAAGGGAATGATAAAGCAAGCTGGATAAGATGTTAGACTCCTGATCGGGAAGGTCACAGGTTCAAATCCCAGCACCACCAAGCTGCTACTGTTGGGCCCTTTAACAAGGCCCTTAACTGTAAGATAACTGTAAGTCTGCCAAATGCTGTAATCATTGACTTGTCACAGGATGGATAAAAAAAAAGTTAACAAAAGAATTACAGGAAAGGGTCCCTGGTGGTCTAGTGGTTAGGATGCGGCGCTCTCACCGATGTGGCCCGGGTTCGATCCCCGGTCAGGGAACCAACCCCAGCCACTCTTAGTGCCGGTCCCAAGCCCGGATAAATGGGAAGGGTTGCAATAGGAAGGGCATCCAGTGTAAAAACATGTGCCAAATCAAACATGCGGATGATCCGCTGTGGCGCCCCCTAATGGGAAAAGCCGAAAGAAAGTTTAAGATAGGAATTACAGGAAAGGGGTGGAGTCATGCTAAAATAAAAAGAATAGCACATGTGTGTTGGGAAGTGAACTCGATTATTATTACGATTAGTTTTCTTTTTCTTCTTCTTCTTCTTCTTATTATTATTAAAGCATTTGGCTAACACCAGAGATTTATACAGACAAGCTCAATTCCACCACCCACGAAAAAGTTGGATTTCTTCCTTACAATGTGAAAGACTTCTAGTAAGGTTAACTACTATAACCTCTTGCTTTAACTGCAATGACCTGCATAGATAATGAAATGAATTAATGTCCCCTTTCTAACCTTTTCCCTGTTTCAGTTAGCATATATTTACCACAGGTACTGTTTATTCCATCTGTGACCAAGTCTAAATAAATGATCATTAATTCAGCTGCAGCATGAAACACGGTGATGAAGGTGATGAATGTTGAGGTTTAATGTAAATGGCACTTTTCAAACCCACCATTCAAAACGATGAGAATTAGCATTTGAGAATATATTTGCATAGCAAGTGCTTATTACTGAGTGACAGAATGCTGAGGGTGGTGATTTGTTCATGGTAATATATCTAAGGGAAATAAATGAAATTTGACTTATTCTGTAAGAATTCTGCAGCATCTGTTTTAAGATTTGTGAATGAGAAACTCAGTGCTAATACTGCAATTAATGCTACTTCCAAGTTTAGGGTTAAGCCGAAATCTAGCAAAATCAAGCTTTTTTATGTTACAAAATGACTACATGAAATAAAATGTTTCTTGTTGACTAGATGTCAATATATTGCTGTGATGTCTGGTGTGTTTGTATCAGCGAACCCAGAAATTGCTAAATGGTATTTCTTTCCTGATTCCTTATCTGGAGTTCTGACTGTTTGTTGCACTTTGCTGTATCGGTGATGACGGAGGTGGTGGTGTTTTGATTACAGCGAACCTCAGCATCATTCAAAATCTGCTCATACTGAACATTTCAAAACACGTCGTACTGTTTGTGTTTAATCTTATCTCCTCTGTATATTGTGAAAATTTATATTCCCACTTTATTACAGAGCGACAGAATGCTGAGCGTTGTAATTTGTAATTCTGCAAAAGCCGTTTAAAAATTTGTTCTAAACAAACAAACAAAAATTCAGCGTACTTTTACTCTTATTAATGCAATTCCCAAGCTGTATTGCTGCATCTATTGTTATTAGTACTACACAATATTTCTCTAGTATAACTACTAATAATTTATTGCTATTTTTAATAGTAAATCATTAGTTATTATTAAATCATAGTAAATTAATGTATTATTGCGTTTACTACTACTACTCAATTGTAGCTATTACCACATGTATTATTTTTCCTCTTACCTCTACTCTGATGCTACTACTGCTATTACTACTACTATTATTATTAATACTACTACTATAATAATACTACTACTATTACTTGTACTTGTACTACTACTACTACTGCTGCTGCTACTGCTTCACTTACTACTTCTAATGCTGTAATGCAATTATTGATATTACTTCTCTGACTACTACTACTATAAATATGACTAACTGCTACTTCTGCTACTCTTGTTACAACAATATTAACTCAATACTACTGTTTGTAATATCAAAATTAGTAGTAGCAGTAATAAGGGTAGTATAGTCGTCCCTCGATTTATCGCGGTTCAAATTTTCAATTTGGCACAAAACTATTTCGTTTCGCGAATTGTCCCGATTTCGGTTCATCATAAGAAACAAGTAGCGTTGTTTATTAGTTAATGTGTTCTATGAAATAAAAAAAAGGGCGAAGTTAAAGGCATATGTCATCAAATTTAGCCAGTGAAAATAAAGAATGCAGTGAAGTGTATCTTTAACTCCGCCTCTTTTTTGACATCATAGGACACTTCAACCAATAACCAAGCAGAGAAACTATGCATAGGCTACGCTACAGTACTGCACTGTACTACAGTACTCAATATAAATGTGATATTTGTATGAATTTACACAACATTCACCTCGCTATATTCTTGCCAATGTTCTCTGTGTGTGTTTAAAGAGTGTGGGAGGAGAGTTTCTGGCTTAAACAATAAAAAAAAAAAAAATGTGTCGTGCAAATTAGTTTTTCGCCGTCTACTACTGCTATTACTACTATTATTATTATTAATACTACTTCTACTAATATTATGACTATTACTTTTACTACAGTTACTACTTCTATTACTACTGCTACACTTACTACTTCTAATGCTATAATGCATCTATTTACTATTACTTCTACTCTTATGACTGCTACTTTTATTACTGTTACCCCTATTACTAATGCATTATCACTATCTCTGTTACTTCAACTACTACTACTATAAATATGACTGCTACTCTTGTTACAACACTATTACCTTAATATTAATTATAAATATTAATATAATGTGATATTATTAGTAGTAGCAGTAATAATGGTAGTAGTGACTACAGCTAATGCTATTAATACTACTGTTATTACAGTAATACTGCTACTTGTACTATTACTAGTAGTATAGGTGCAAGTACTGATCCTGCATTTGGAAGTAGTTTAAAATGCAGAATATTTAGTAGTTGCATTACAAAAAAAAGCACTTACAATAGTAGTAGTCGGAGTAATATTCCATTATTTGTAGCAAAATGTAGTAGCAGTCATTATTATTATTATTATTATTATTATTATTATTAATAATATTATTATTACCAGCTAGCTATTTTTACTCTTACAGTTGCTATTATGTATGCAAAGTACGACTGGATACTAATTATTATTATTATTACTCATTACTGTGACATTACTATTTTTACCAGTACTACTACTACTACTAATGATGCACACTTTCCATTTTTAGGACGAGAACCTCCACGATGTTCTGCAGCTGCTCGTGGCTCTGATGTCAGAACATCCCGCATCAATGATCCCCGCCTTTGACCAGAGGAATGGCATCCGGTGAGTAAAACTGCCTTTAATCCTTTCTCGCACCATGAAGGGTTTGTACAGGACGTATGAATTATTCACCTTCATCTCCATAAGAATGTTCACATATTTCCATATTTATTTTCTTTCTGACAAGCAGCATCATCCACCACCCCCTTCACCCTCTCCACGTGTCTATAAAATGAAATGTGAATGGATTTGATGAAGATTTTCCTTTGGGGAGGTGTTGGCTTTCACACATATTGCTTGTTATTGGTGTTAGGAAACAATTTTGTGACATTATGCACCTTTTGGGTATTATGGCATTTCTTTCATCTCAACCGACAGCTTCCAGCATCCAGAAGGTGACACTCGCTGCTTGTGTTCTGTGCCGAATTACACAGAGACTTTATCACAAATTCTCAGCCCTGCTTAACCACATGCATTGGCTTTGGGTTGTTTTCATGCTGATGTTTTTGTTCAGAGTGGTCTACAAGCTGCTGGCATCTAAGAGCGAGAGCATTCGCGTGCAAGCCCTGAAGGTGTTGGGCTACTTCCTCAAGCACCTCGGTCACAAGTGAGTACAACTCAGTTTTAAAAGACATATATTCATGTAAGTAAATGCAATTAAAGAATAATAGATTACTATTTGTTTGTATCATAACCAGAATTGGGCAAATTGCATACTTTTCTAGACACACATTTTTTCTTTCCTAATTGGAACTGTTTATAATCCTGTGTTAGGACTATATACACTCTATAGGTGTGTTAAAAAAATTCCCAAATAGAGCAATGAATAGATAGATAAATGTGCATGTACAGTATGTACAGTATAGCATTAATGTTCTGGATGTGTGTCTTCCAGGGATTTCTGGTGTCAAGTCACTTTAAAAAATTACAGGATTAATATAAATTGCTCTTAGGTGTGGCCAAGTGTCTGAATGTGTGTGTGCGTGCATGTGTGTGTGCATGTGTGTGTGTGTGTGTGTGTGTGTGTGTGTGTGTGTGTGTGTGCATTGTGAACTCTGATGAATTGGTGTTTCAGATTGAAAGTGTATTACTTCCTCACGCCTAGTTTTCCTGGGACTGACTTGAAGTCTACTGGGACCACAATAAAGGGCTTTTAAGAGACGGATGGGTGAAAAAAATCACTGAAGGAATGGATAGATAGATGGATGAATAAATGTATGAATTATTACATGAAAACTGCAAACAAATAAAACACTTGGAATGAACAAATGAATGAATGAATGAATAAATGATAAAAAATAATAACATAAGGGAACTGCTAACTTACTTATAACTGAAAATGAGTAAATAAATGGATGGATGGATGGATGGATGGATGGATGGATGGATGGATGAAGAGCAAACAAAAACGTAGCTTATCTGGAATAAATGGATAGATGAATGTATGTTTGGATTAAAAAGAAATAATAAATGCTAATTAAAATAACTCATATCTAATAACTTATTAGAAATAATGGATGGATAAATGAAAATGAGAAAACAAATAAAACATCTGGAATGAATGAATAAATGAATGAATGAATGAATGAATGAATGAAAACAAGCAAATAAAACAACTAGCCAAACAACCCAGCAGAATGGTTCTATATGGAGGTAAATACCAGAAATCAGAAATGCATGATAAAATACATGCATTAAAACACATAAAGCGAGAAAGTTATTGACGAATGGAACGAATGGATCAGTGAACGAATTAAAACAGCTAAATAAATGAAAGCTATTTCTACTGTCAGATGGTTAGCATTCTTTCAGCTAAGTCTGGCTAAGTCAAATATACCTTCTCCCTGCTCTATGAAATTTTTCTTGCTTCCTGGATTCCACCATTACCTCTAGTTAAGCTTTAAAACGTGAGCATTAGTAATATATAGGCATTGCAGTGTAAGGCTGCTTTAAAAGCGAGCCGATGTTGTATATACGTCTTCTCCATTTGCATAGCTATCCATTATTGAGTACTGCTGTTGTGTTTGAAGACTCTGGAGTGTATTCGGTGTTGAGGTGGCAAACTGAGTGGCACCAGCTATTAGTCTGGTTTGTCCCACTGCACCTGTAGGCACTGCTACATTCTGATCTACTGCTCTGCTCTCACGCCTGAACAATGGGATTTTCTTGGATGCTTTGTCACACCGGGAACGATGCTCTTTTCCCCTCAGCACGTGTCTCTAAGCAATGGGTGAAGATGGGAGCTGATTTGTTAGTTTGTCACCTGCGAAAAAAAAAAAGTGATGTTACCTGACACTGTGTTCGATTGCTATCGCAGCTTGACACACACCGAGAGAGTGTGCTGAGAGTGTGTGTGTTTGTGTGCTTGTTTTTCACAGGAGAAAGGTGGAAATCATGCACACACACAGTCTTTTTACACTTCTGGGAGAGCGGCTCATGCTGCACACCAGCACAGTGTCGGTAACAACCTACAACACGCTGTACGAGGTAACGCACCTCGCCGTTGTCTTCGCTCTGATTCACAAACACACACTTTTTTAAATCGACCAGTCATCATCAGTCACTTTATTGTACTTTTTTTTTTTAACTCTTCCCCTCTTTTTTAGATCCTGACAGAGCAGGTGTGTACACAGGTTGTTCACAAACCACACCCTGAACCCGACTCTAGCGTGAAGATCCAGAACCCGAGTAAGTGGCCATCATAATTAATTTTTTTGGTTCAAATCAGTGTTTCTCAGTAAAGACATTTTATAGGTTTTGGGAAATATAATGTAATACAGTGGTACCTTGACCTTCGAGTTTAATTCGTTCCGGGAAAACTAGTTTTTTTACTATTTTTTTACTATCACCCCTGTACACTACGTACCCATAAACTCATAATTGTTTACTTTTTCCTCTTTGCTTATCTTAATTTTTGTCACAATCTTCACTTTCTGGCTTCGCTTCACCATCTAGCAGCGGCGTCTCGAGCTCGTACCTCAATTTTTTGCTTGCGTAACAAAGCAAAAAATCAACCGAGTGACCGCTCGTACCTCGGAAAACTCGTACATCAATGCACTCGTAGGTCAAGGTACCACTGTACATAAAATATGGTACTGGGAAGTTGGGAAATGCCTAATCTTTTATCGGCTTTGAGACACATGCATGTTCCTTTAGTTTCAATGCTACAATTCAGGAAAGAGTCAAAAAACAGGATGAAAGTTGTTACCCCCACAGTCACACAAGGAAGCGGAATGGTTGGTTATTTTGGAGCAGGAAAGGTTGGAGAATTTTTCAGGGGTGAAAGAAAAACTGAACCAACATGGCAACCATTCCATACTTGCAGACACCATGCGAATCCATCTGGACTGGACAGCGTACATCTTTGTAAGAGTGATATCTCATTTATTGACCTGCCCAGTCATTGCACCTAAATCCTATTGAACTGCATGGGAACTCGATCACAAATAAAGAAATCTCCAACTAGTAAAGAAAACCTTTGGCAAGTTTTACAAGAGGCACAGTAAAGTATTTCAGCTGAATGTTTGGAGAAACGAACTGTTCAGATGCCGAGAGTGTGTAAAGCTGTCATTCATGCTAAGGGAGGATTTTTAACTGAAAATAACGTGGAACATCTGTACATTTATAGATTTGTTTGATCAAAGGAAAAATCTTCATACCGTTACATTTGCTAGTTTCCTCTATAGAGACAACAAAAACATGCATGTGTCTCTGTAAGAAACCTATAAGACGAGGTGTATCCCAACTTCTGACACTGTACATGCCATTTGTATAGACATAAATGTAGCTTAATGTGCAATAAACATACAAAGACCTATTAAAATAGGCATCACCTGTGTTGTGTAATGAAAAATGACACTAAACAAAACCTAAAATGACCAGAAACATGAACAAGATATATTTACACAGGTAATAACAACTTGGAAAGACAAGCAAGGGAGAAAAGAATTAAGATAAATACCTGCGATTATCAAGTGTCAAAAAATAAAAGTCCTGTGGCATAAAGAAAAGCCGACTTGACTTGATAAATGTCACACTCATTTAATTTAAGCCTATTGTAATTAGCAAGGGCCAGCAAAAGAGATGTTTGTATGTATAATTATTAAGAATGATCACACTATTCTATGCTTGCTAGGATAATTGGTTGATTCATAAACAAACCATTTTTGATTTACAGGCTTTGTGCTTAAGTTTTGTAAATGAAAGCTTTATCTGTAACATCAAATTTATATCAGGAATGCCAAATCTTTGGGACACACAGAAATCCAAAAATCAAAGTGGGATTATTTATCTGTACTTTCATATCAACCTAAAAAAAAAAAAAGAGTAAAGAATTCTTAAGGTTCTCTTTGGTGTATCTCAGTGATTCTGAAGGTGGTGGCCACGCTGCTGAAGAACTCGACACCCAGCGCTGAGCTGATGGAGGTGCGGCGTCTCTTCCTCTCAGACATGATCAAACTGTTCAGCAACAGCCGTGAGAACAGACGGTGAGGTTCAGCTCCTTCCTCCCCTGCCACTAAGAGCAACAATTAGCCACCTGATGAATGGAACAAAGAAATTGAGAGAGTGGGATGCTGTTCTCTCTTGATGTTCTATATTTAATCCCCCCTCCCCCAGACATGGTGCTAAATCGTCCTTGAATTTGCAGCATGTTTTCCTATAAGCAGATTGTTTTCATACACGCACACACTTATAGACACAACCACAACCACCACCACGACCATCCCCCACACACAAATACATACACTTATATTCATGGGTATGTCATAGGCAATGGTAATGTTCGTGACAGCCGTGTGCAGCTTCACTGCCAAGTGTCAAGTAGGCCATCAGTCCTGCACTGACAATTGTGAAGGCTATTATCATGACACATCATCATTCTCATCTGTAAAATTCGAGTCAGAAATGATGCTCCAAGATTTTCCAAGACTCTGATGGTTCCCTTCCAGCACCTCTGTGCTTTCCAAGTGTCCAAACCACCTGACAGTTACATGATTTATCATTTAAGGCTGTAAGCTTTTAATTTTTTTTCCCCCTTGCATTATTTTTATTTATTCAATTCTTCACTCAGTAATCGATTTGCTTTTTAAATATAGTTAGGTACAATATTTCAAACAAAACACACTTAAGTAAAAGTAAAATCAGATTTTTTAAAAGTAGAAGTACACAATTAGTAGATGGTAACAATTATAGTAACGTGAGTAAATGTAATTCATTACTTCACCACTGGTAACCGGGTAATAAAACAATTTCATCAAGACTAGAGGTCATTAATCGGGCTGATTTTTGCCATTTTTTATTAATTTGCTGATCGATTTTATTCTATTAATTGGCCGATTGTACTGCAAATCAGGCCGATTATTAGGTTGAACAAACCGCTTCCTTACCAGCAGGAGGCAGTACTCTGTATTCGGCATTCAAACAGGGAAACCGGAAGAGCTGGAACTGTAAATATATAAAGCAAGCAGCGTTTCCACCTGCCACAGTCATTACTAATGGACTCGTGTTGCAAAGACAAGAGCAGGAATGATAACAAGCGTTATCCGTTATCCGTGTGCTCATTCGCTAAGCTAATTAGCCAATCAGATTCTCTTTCTCGCTGAAGAGGTCTGCCCCTGATTCAACATGCAGAATTATCCAAAAACAGCTGATGGTAAAAACTAAAGCCGACTGACAACTAAGAAAAACTAAAGCCGACCACTCCAACCCACCAACATTCCCAGGCGGCCGACCATCAGCTTGGTGTGTCCCGTGTGTTAAGTTTTTATCATTCGTTCTTAATCAAGCCTTATATATTTCATTGGTTGAATGTGAGCAACTTTTTGGAACTGTATTTGTTTTAGTGCGCCTATAACCAGCTGTAGTTTAGGCTACAGGTAGGCTCAGGTACAAAATCTTGGTAACAAGTGCACTGATTAGAGGGTATTGTGTTGTTCAATAAATGTTTAATTCAAACAAATTCATATATCACGTCTTATTATTTAAACATTTTATTTTCTTACTTCTCCCATTAGGGGGCGCCACAGCAGCTCATCCATTTCCACACCCCCTGTCCTCTACATCTGCCTCTTTCATACCAACTACCTGCATGTTTTCCCTCACCACATCCATAAACCTCCTCTTTTCCTCCCTCCTGGTGGCTCCATCCTCAGCATTCTCCTACCGATATACCCCATGTTCTTCCTCTGCACATGACATAAAGGGGGAAGAAAAGAAAAACATATTAGACAAAAAAAACCACTATCATATATCGGCCATCAGCTGCCCTGATGTCTAAATATTGAGAACTACCCATATCGGTCGACCTCTAGTCAAGACCCTGTAAAGTGCAAGCGACCTTCTTTAAAAGTTTTCCAATTTTATAAAGATGAAACCACTCAAAGAACCCATTGGAACCATTACAGTTTTACCAGGATTGTTTCGCTTCAGAATTCGGAGCTATTAGCCAGTATTCATTTTGAGCCAATTGATGTTCCATAAAGTGTGACGGCAGAATCTGGGCACCACGTTGTCAATTTATAATTTGTTTTTAAGTATTAAAAAATCTAGAAGTGTTGAATCCTCCTATAATTGTAAGTTGCATCAGAAATTATGCTCCAAGACTTTCCAAGGTTTTGATTGTTCCCTTCCAGCACCTCTGTGCTTCTCAAGAGTGTCCTCACAAACCACCTGTCAGTTACATGACAAATCATTTACCGCTGCAAGCTTATGATGTGGATGACTGAGATTTTATCGACTTGCAGTGGCCTAGACGTTCCAACTGAAACCTCTATTCTGGCACACTGAAATTTCTTATTTAGGTTTTGTGTGACCATTTTAAGATCATGGATCTACCACACAAACAGTGATGATGGGATTAGAATGCTAAATCATTCATCTTTTCAATTACGCACGAAAAAACCATCACACAAATGGATTCTATTCATTTTATTTGTGGAGCACTTTTAACAGTGGGTATTACCTCCAACACCTTTACAGAGATAATGTGGTTATAGAAGAATGTATAGGTTTGTTCTTTATAATTGTCTGTTTTTTAAACAGAACTCATCCAGAAAGCAGTCATGTGTCCATGTGAAATGCTGAAGCTTTCTCCTATGTGTTTTTGTGATAGGTGTTTGCTTCAGTGCTCTGTGTGGCAGGATTGGATGTTCTCACTGGGATACATCAACCCAAAAAACTCTGAGGAGCAGAAGATTACTGAGATGGTCTACAACATATTCCGTATCCTGCTGTACCACGCCATCAAGCACGAATGGGGTGGATGGCGCGTTTGGGTGGACACCCTCTCCATAGCCCACTCCAAAGTAACTCATTATTTTTTTAAATATTGGTTTAATCTAACTTTGCACCCTCTGCTGGATGGAAAGATTATTGCATAATCATAAGACATTGTCTATGGGAACTGACAGAGTAATAAAATATTCTACATATTTTAAGTTCAAGTAAAGTTACCAGACAAAAAGTCTAATTAAGGAAAAGCTTATTTTTAATTTAATTGAGTTACTTTTTTAACAGCAGGGGTGTGGTGTAGTTCAAAGGGGATATGAATCTCAAACTAGTTGTTTTTAATTAAAGGAACAATTTTACAAATTAAGGTAAATAAATAAATAAATAAATAAATAAATAAATAAATAAATACTACAGTCCATGATAAAGTCTAATGTGAATTATGGACTTTAGCAGCAGATGAGAGAAAAAGCAAAATTAGAATTCAACCACACATCGAACTTCTTCGTTTACCGCATTGACGAATCAAATCGCTTTGATTGGACACGACGTTCTCAACAAAATTGTGCGATTGGTTATACAGTAATGCACAAATCTAATGCAACTTTAGCAGATCTACTCTAAAATATAACACTGCTCATTCATTGCATATCACACTTAAATCGTGAAACTGGTAATAAAGCTAGCTTAGTTGCGCATTGACAATTTTCCTGCTAGTTTTCATTTCCAACCTTGGTGCTAACCAACATTAGCCATGCCACACAGTGATGCAATGCAACAGTTCAATAAGTATGCAAAATAATATTATTAGCTTACTTTAACATGCCTGTGCAGATTTGATGTGGAATTCTTCTAAGCTGCCAGTCAGGTTGCTTTGGGAAAACACTGCTTACACTGCATGGTCAGGGGATTTCATAAGAATCTGAGGGCTGCATCACTGCTGTCTGTCTTATCCGTCTCCATTTTAGCATTTTAATCAGTCGATCAATCAATCATTTCAGTGCAGTAGTTCACCGCTGCGGCCCGGGTTTGATCCCCAGTCAGGGAACCAACTCCAGCCATTAGGGTTGCACAAGCCTTAGTGCCGGTCCCAAGCCCGGATAAATGGGGAGGGTTGCGTTAGGAAGGGCATCCAGTGTAAAAACATGTGCCAAATCAAGTGGATGGAAAGTTTAGTTTCCAGGGTGCAATATTTTTTTCCCTTTGTATTACTTTTATTTACAGTAACGTATATTATTTCAAATGTAGTTAAGTATAATATTTCAAACAAAAGTAAAATTAACATTTAAAAGACTACAGATACACAAAGAAAAAAAACTACTAAATTACAGTAAGGCAAAACTCTTTAAAGTGCAAAACAGTGACTCTCTTAAAGAGTTTTAAGGCATAGACAATTTTATAAAGATGAAATCACCTAAGGCCGTTTAGCATTTTTGGCCCAATATACAAGTTTCCTGTTGTCACCCCCCCATGGCTCCACCTTCCCACCAGAATGCTTTTCCCCCAGACCATACAAATCGTTCGCATCCTTTCATGAAAAAGGTTAAACACATTTAATAATCATTGCTAAATTGCCTGAATTCAAGTATGCACACATATACTGTAAATTTAACTTCAACAGACAAACGGGTAAATAATTTAAACGAGTGAGGGTGGTGACAGCAGGGGGCGCTCACTAGTTTGCCTATACCTAGAAATTGTGCTGAAACCTCCCAAAGAAACCATAACAGCCTTATTAGGATTGTTTTGCTACAGAGTTTAATATTCAAAGCTACTGGCCAGAATGTTTAAGTGATGGTGATCTCCAATTGGATGGTCCATAAAGGTTGAAGGCAGAATCTGGGCAGTACTTTGTTGCTTTATTTATTAATGTCATGTTGTTGTTGTTGTTGTTGTTATTATCATTATTATCATATTATTCATCATTCAAGTAATATAAAATCTAGAAGTGTTAAACATCTAAGGAAGTGTTAAGACTTGAGGAACCCTGTTAAATCCTCCAATAATTGCGAGTTGCTTTAAAGAGTGTCTAATAAATAAATAAATTAATGATCCATTAGAATGTATGTATAATTAAGTCTAATTTTTCATTAAATGATTAACTTCCACTTGATGTTGCACTTTTCACGACTACCAGGTGACATACGAAGCCCATAAGGAGTACTTAGCCAAGATGTATGAGGAATATCAGCGGCAGGAGGAGGAAAATATTAAAAAGGGAAAGAAAGGTCTAGTCAGTACTATTTCTGGCCTGTCTGAACAAGCCTCTTCCATCAAAGGTACCCTCGAGCTTGATGACCATTCTCAAACACAGACCCCTGAGAGTGAGGTGGACGACTCGGAGACCACCGACGCCGCACGCAGCCTTCTCTTGGAAGCCAAAGGAACCAACATGGACAACACAGTGTCAGGTGTGCAGGTGGAAGTTCATGACCTGCTTGTGGACATCAAAGCTGAGAAAGTAGAGGCCACAGAGGTGAAACTGGATGACATGGAGACGCTGGGAGTCACAGAGAGTGGGAGTCTGGTAGAGGTCGATTCTCTCCTGGACAACGTTTACTCAGCTGCTGTAGAGAAGCTGAACAACAATGTGAACAATGTCTTGGTTTCCAAATCGAACTTGGATGACAAGACCACAGGCCCTCTGATCAATCTAGCTGAGGATAAAGACGCTGTCCCTAGTGGCAGCACGTTTCTGTTTGCTTCAGTGGGCACTGGTGCACCTGAGAACCTTCTGCCCAAAATTGCACCATCTGAACCTTTGCCTCTTGCAAGCGGCCACCATCAGGTTCGCACCAGTACCAGTGACTTGGGTTTGTTGGCTCACATGACCAGTGGATCAGAAGTAAGCTCCACAACTCTTGAGGACTGCTTGCAACTCCAGGCTGATTTAGGGACTTTTAATTCCTCATGTCAGGGAGAAAGCTTTGCTAAGAACCTTGAGCAGGGTGCGGCATTAGCTCCTGAGGTAGAAGCTTCTGGGGGAAAGAGCAATGCAGATGCCACCGGGACCATCTCAGAGACAGAGAGGACTGATGACAAGGAGAAGGAGATCAGGAAGATCCAGACGACTGCAACCACTCAGGTGAGTATACAGTTGAAACGGTTTACTAGTGAGCGCAAATATAATTGTAGATCTGACTTCTTCTCTGGTTTCCTGTGATTTGGGCTAGAGAGCCATGCGCCTCTCTAAAAGACTCTTTGCTTAATCAACTCAGTTTATGTGTCAAATACTGACTTTAATATTCACGTTAATGATGTGTGTGGTGAGTTCGAGTCAGGAGTTCTTCCATCATTTATTCCTTTTTAAATGTTCTGCTTGCTGTTGAACTGATGCTGAACTATATGTTGGTGATCAGTAGATACACCAAGCACCAATCAAATCAAGTTTTGTTCCACTTGTAAATAATAAGGAACGACTGATTTTGGCACAATGTAGTTAAGTAAAGTAAGATGTGTGACTTTGAAATGTGAAGTTAAAGTATTTTCTAATGGAAATACTTCAGTAAAGTACAGACACGTGAAAAAACCTACTTAAGTACAGTAACAAATTACATTTACTTCATCACCGTCCACTCTTGTGTCAGACATGAAGAGTGAATGGTAGAATGGGGATGTGGAGGTGGTGAGTGTGAGAAGTTCATAGATATTTCTAGAAAGTTATTTACAGTTTTCTTTCAGGTGCTTTGGAGCGTTTCTCGAATTATCCCTAATACAGTAAATGCATTTCTCAAAACAATTTGTACAAACAGCACATTGGATTTCTTGCAAAAGTCTGAACCTTTCTCAAAATTCTTAGTTTATCTCTCAAAAGTAAATATTTGTGTCGATGAACATCTCATTCCCATCAGAATGAAAAGTCCCTTCGTTATTGTTCACAAACATGCATTCAAATGTTTCGTCGTGTTGTCAGTATGATGCACAGTTTCAGGATTTCTTGATATAAACTACGGTTTGGATCACAGAGAATAAAAATGCACAAAATTTGACTTCTTTCTCTTTGGCGTCTTTGAATTTCAGCAGCACAAATTTATTGATTTGATTGGATATTTGATTTATATTGATCGCAAGGCACCAGGCAGGATTCACACTTTTACTGTACAAGTGTTCGTTCGTTTCTTGGTTGTTCGTTCATTTTCAGAATGTATAATTCTGTGTTTTGCTCCGTGTGTATTCACTCTCAAACTGAAAATTCAGATTTTCGAGATTCACCTTTGACCTGTTTTAGAGAAGTGATCTGATGCCGTTCACTCGCCTTCATTAGCGACATTCAAGATTCATCTGCACAATTCTTTAATTCAACACATTTACAAAAAAAGAAAGTTTAATAGAAATGTTAGATGACAGATGATGACAACTGGTTTAATCATTATGCATTCAGTGACGTATACAATGAACTGATGCTGAGATGTTTCGGGGGTTAAAACTATTCAGGTGAAACCAGTCTAATATATTTTGATCAACATGACAAACAACTGATAATGTAGGAAACAGCAGACACTCGTACACCATCCATTAAATGATGTACAAAAGCATTCGCAATTTGATCCAAACAACAAGAAATGTTTTTATGATGAGCACAAATGACTAAATGATGTGGATATTGAACAAGTAGTTTTGAGAATTTTATTTCTGATCTGAGAAATGCTCCAAAGCAACTGAGAAACCAAAGTGTCAGACCATATCTTTCTCCTAAACGTTATCCATTTCACTTCATGAAATAATATGTGCTTTTATCAGATATATCAGCTCCCATAACATTTAATTGGTGGTTTCACACATGCTAATTAGCAGTTTTCTGGAGGATTTTTTTTCCCCCAAAATCATGCTCTAAGGCTAGGGGGTTTGTATCATTTGCTGAAAATGGTGCTGCTCTTTTTATTGCATAGCCAGTGGAAAAGGTCAACCAGCTCTCTCTCTCTTTTTCTCTCTCTCTCTCTCTCTCTCTCTCTCTCTCTCTCTCTCTCTCTCTCTCTCTCTCTCTCTTCAAGAAACAACTTTAACAGAATGGGTGTGGAGGTTATGAAGTGATTTTCAGCTTCATTTATTTGGTTTTGACCTACTTTTACATGGTCCTGCCAGGCGTTTGCTGGTCTTTCTTCATCTCTTTAAGATGCCTGGTTTCCAAATCTGTGTTTTCAAAGGTTCCAAATGTGGTTTCACTGTGATGAACTTAACAGAGGTGATGGCTGTTTCAGACTTGAATAAAGAGTGAACAAGCATAGAAGAACAAGAAAGCCAAGGCTAAGAAAGTCGAGGCCACAGAGATGAAGCTGGATGACATGGAGACGTTGGGAGTGGGCAACGACAAATCGGCAAGCCGAACTTGGGCCATGTTTTCACTTATACTTTTCTTCATGAAACGTTTGAAGACGCGTTTTGAAAAACGCTCTCCAAATGCTCTCCAAAAACGGCATTTTTGCGTTGCAGTGTGGACTATGAAAACGGAGGCTATCGAAACCGATGACACATTTTAAACCACGTCAGTTGAAAAGCGAATAAACGCCAGGCGGAAATGATGCAGGTCGAAGTGTCAGATGATTTGCACATGTAGTACAGGAATGTAAGCGTTTTCAGACGTTGCAGTGTGGACATGAAGCGTTTTTACACGAAAATTTATCCGGATTAGTGTAGAATTCAGGCCCTCTGATCAGTCTAGCTGAGGACAAAAATGCTGACTCTAGTAGCAACACTTTGCTGTTTGCTTCGGTGTGCACTGGTGCATCTGAGAACCATCTGCCTGAAATTGCACCCTTGGGAACTTTGCCTTTTGCGAATGGGCATCATCAGGTTTTCAACAGCACGGACAAAATAGCAATTGCAAACAGAGCAAAAACTGATAGGATCAATAGAATAATCAATAGAATCTAGTAAAAGTGTGACTGTATAAAAGCAAGCAAAGCGGTAATCAAGCCAAAATATACAAAATCAACAGGCAAAAGGGTAAAAGGTGTTTAAACTGTAGGCAGAAAGCAGGAACTGGACGTAGCGAAGAAACTGTATAACAGCAGTGTATATACACTACAGCTAATAATGCTGGTTTAAAACAAGTTTAATGCTCTGTTTAAAACAAGAGTGATTGGGAGAGGTGAGGAGCAGTGGGTGTGGCTGTAAACTGGGCTCATTGTCAAAGTAATTGCTCACCTGCCATTACTTGTGATGTCAGAATATTGCCCACCTCTACTAGGTGTTACTAGCACACAGCTGAAATCACCCCAATGCACCAAATTAATAAAGAAGTTCTTGACTGATCATCTTACTTTGGCATCATTCTTGCTGGAGATTGGTTATAAATGCCAGTAAATAGTCTGCAGGTATCAGGTTAGTTTTAGAAATGTGTTCATGAAGTTATGAAATGTTCATTCAGAATGTATGACATTTTCAGGAACTGTTGTCTACTATAAAATGTAGAAAACTTGATAAACAGATAATCCACAGTTGCTCCTGATAAAATTATTATTTTTTAAATGCTTTTGAGCAAACGTCTATATTTTCACCCTTTATATCCTTTTATGAATTTGTAAATACATTTTTAACAAATAGATATATGTCTGAAAGCATTTAAGTTCTGAGGTGTTCACAATGAATCCTCTCTCACTCTCCCATCATTTAAAACACATTACACGTTTTTATTGTTTTTATTTAGTATTGTTTTATAATGCACAGTTTTATAGAAAGCAAACCAAGACAAAATGTTTACTGGTTCCTTTGTCTTTGTCATTCCCCTGATGCCACATGCCTTCGTATTTAATTTCCAACATGCTCTATTGAAGAAATATTTAATGTATTGAAAACTGTCACAAATTGCATTATGTACAAAAGAAAACAAAACTCAATTGTTTCATTCATATTGTAATGAATGTCGGCTCATTAAGTCATCTGCAGATCTGAATGACAGGGAAATGGCTACAGGCTACATCTTTTTGCATGTCCATGGATTTGTGATCTTTACAATTGAAAATTTCTCCACTGGAGCATGAAGAAGAAAGAAAATCAAGGCATGTAACATATAATTCTGAAATAACAGTGCATTTAAATATCAGAGATATACACTCAGGAAACCTTCTGAAATGAAACATAGATTGTCCTACATGTAAAGTCCAATCCATTATGGAATTCATAAAGGGGGGGGTCCTATTGCTATTTGATGCATTCTAAGTTATTTACATTGTTAAATACAATCCTTCCAGGTTCATATAAGATTCAGAACGCCTTTTTCGAGTATGGTCCTTCATGACATCATGAAGGGCGGAATTCCTTGAATGAGCACGACTCCCGGAATAGGGCTCCCACAGTAACCAGAGCAAGAGCCACGCCTATCACCGTGCTCCATTCGGTTATGAAAGTTGTCTAAAGGAAAACCTTGTTCGATACTTTCCATATAGACGTGTCCTGCTGTAGTCGTTGTCGCTGCTGTTGTTCTTGGTGTTCAATTTCAGACTCGGGACCCGATTCTGGATCAAATATGTATGGCTGTATTGGACTGTTAGCCAGAGTTCAATTTTGACTTTAAGCTTTTGTTCATGTTTTTCATAGCGATGTTGCAGATGATCGCTATGCAAAAGCTGCCCATACCTGTGACTCCGTCCACTGCACGCCTCCAGGAGAGAATCGTAAAGCTGTTATCTTTCTATTAAAAATCTGATCAAATTATAGACTCTTCAGATATACATGTATGAAGGATGCAGTACTACTCTATAGGTACTCAATATTGACATAAGTTTGGCCATAATGCTTTATGACCACCTGCTTAAAATAGGGATGGTCCCCTTTTGCAAAACAGTCCTCATCCATTTAGCAATAACAGCATTAACTTCTCCAGCAAGTTTTGTCAGCCTTCGCTCCCCACGTGCTTCAATGAGCCTTGGCCGCCCATGACCCTGTCGTCGGTTCACCACTGTTTCTTCCTTGGATCACTTTTAATGGATACTGACCACTGCAGACCACGAACATCCCACAAGAGCTGCAGTTTTGGAGATGCTCTGACCCAGTCGTCTTGACATCACAATTTTGCCCTTGTCAAACTCAAATCCTTCCTGCTTCTAACACATTATTTATGAGGACAAAATGAACACTTGCTGCCTAATATTTCCCACCCACTAACAGGTGCCTTGACGAAGAGACACCGTATTTTCCGGACTATAAGCCGCTACTTTTTTCCCATTATTTGAACCCCGCGGCTTAAACAATTAAGCTGCTAATTTATTAATTTTTCCTGGGTTTTTCCCGGTTTCACAAGCTTCATGCCAAAAAACTGAGCCCCATAACATTAGACCAATGAAATTGCAGAACGGGTTCAGGTGAACCAATGAAACTCTTTATTTTAAATCAGATGCGCTCCCACTGAATCGGGCCGCACCACATCATAAATATGGATGATGTTCCTCTGACGTTTGACCTGCTGCTCACTCGGACTGTCTACAGGAAATGCGAATCATTCGTCACGCTGAAAACAACCGGGCATGAAAACACACTTCACCTGTGTTCTGAGCTGCACGGGATCGGGAGAAAAGCTTCACCGATGGTGATTTTTAAACGCACGACGATGCCAAAAGAAAAACTCCCGAGGGAAATAGTTGTGAAAGGAAGGAGGAAGACAGTGAACAATGACTTTCTTGGTAGGCTACTGTTTAGATACAAGCCGTGTAACAGACACTGTCTTTTGTTAAAGCCTGTGTAAAGTTTTAGTTTCAGTGTAGACACCTGCGGCTTATAGACAGGTGCGGCGTATTTATGTTCAACATAAAAATCTTTGTCAAATTCAGTGGGTGCAGCTTATATTTGGGTGCGCTTAATAGCCCGGAAATTACGGTACTCAGTAGTTTGGAAAGTCCTAAATGCAGTGAATTCAATTCGTTCAGCAGGCTGGGTGAGTGTTTCTCCACCCTGCTCCACAACAGGCCTCCATGTAACTCAAAGTGAAACCTACAGAACCAGCTCTATGCCAAGTGGCTGCTTTTCCTTACCCATGTTATTTTTTTACTTCTTTGTTTATATATAGAATTATATTTATAGCTTACACTATTTTCTTTTTTATGGTTGAGGTCTATAAAGCTACATGATGACTAGATTGAACCTTCACTGTATCTGCTATGGAATGACATTCCATCAGGCGTTTGCTGTCAACATTGCACTAATACTTTTAAAACCATGATGACCGACTTTGTAGCTCTGTAAATTTACCCTGTCAAAACATTTAAAAAATATTTTCCTAGATCTTAAATTAGACGACCCAAATATTAAATATTCATATTTGTCATGTCATGTCACATCAGCTTTGTGACTGGGAGTACACCGAGTTAGAAAATCACAAACATGCACAAAAACAAAAAGTGTCATAACACAATCTTGTATCATTATAAAATATGACACTTAATAAAATAATTTTTTATAGCAATTGGATCTTGCTTAAGTAGGTAAATATATCTTTAGTTATGTCTAGTATCTATCTATCTATCTATCTATCTATCTATCTATCTATCTATCTATCTATCTATCTATCTATCTATCTATCTATCTATCTATCTATCTATCTATCTATCTATCTCTATCTATCTATCTATCTATCTATCTGCCTGCCTGCCTGCCTGCCTGCCTGCCTGCCTGCCTGTCTGTCTGTCTGTCTGTCTGTCTGTCTGTCTGTCTGTCTATCTATCTATCTATCTATCTATCTATCTATCTATCTATCTATCTATCTATCTATCTATCTATCTATCTACACATACACACATTGCTTAATAGATATGACTTTGTATTGTTTGTATGAAGCAAACTCGATAAAAAGGCAAAAACACACTTAAATTGGACAGTGAATGCCTTGAAGAAAGTTTTGTGGATATAAAAGTCCAAATTTGTCATTTTTTTGGCTCTAACAGAAGAACTAAGAAACAGGAGTAAAGATGTTATCAGACTGCCTCACACCCACAGTCAAACATGGAGGTGGAAGCTTAATGGTTTGGGGTTGTTTTGGAGTAGGGAATGTTGGACTTATTTTGGACCAACATGGCAACTATTCCATACTTATTGGAACCAACATTACCATAGAACAAGACAATGAGCTGAAGCGTATGTCCAAACTCAGCATTACTTTGAGAACAAACAAACGTCTGCACCTAAATCCTAAATAACTGCTCTGGGATGAACTGGATCACGAGAAAAAAATCTCCAAATAGTGAACACCTTTGGCAAGTCTTCATTCTAAGGGAGGATTTTTCACTGAAAATAAAGTTAAAGATTTGTATATTTGTTTGGTCAAAGAAAATCTTTATACTGTTACATTACATAGTTTGGTATATATATATATATATATATATATATATATATATATAGGGTGGGTGGGTGTGTGTGTGGCTGCAAAATTTCATATAAACTTTTGCATTTCATGAGAAATAGACCATAGAAAAATCCTTAGTATTGCTTGAGGAAAGATTCATGCAATGATTAATAATGTGTTACAGAGGCCCAGTCAGTAATTAAGTAACTTACCAATTTATCTTTTTGTTCTGATCATTTGACATAATTTGAAAAGAGCGAATTGAAGCAGTGCTTCAGTAAAAAAACGCCATGTTCAATGCACTCACTTGGCGGAAACCATAAAAACCGGCTATAATATTGTAAAACTTCTGATTACTATAATCAGCATGATTGCAGCAATTTACTTTAATCAAAATGGTTGCAATAAACTCCTGTTATTTTCAAAGGAGCCTGATTTTACATTTACGTAGGAGGAAAAGGAGAAAGTAAATAAGAATGAGTTCAGTCATATTGTCCAGTGCGTTTTAATACTGTGAAGCTTGTAATGCTACATGGAAATATTCATTCTAACTAACACGATAGGAAACATACACTGATCAGCAGTGTATTAAAACCTACACCTGGCCTGTAGTGTGTAGTATTGTGCAGCTCTGACCACTTTAGGCATGGACTTTACACGACCTGTGAAGGTGTGTTGTGGTATCTGGCACCAAGATGTTAGCAGCAGAAGCTTCAAGTCATATAAGGTGGAAACTCAATGGATTGGACTTGTTTGTTCAGAACATTTCACAAATACTTAATCGAATAGAGGTCTGGGAAATTTAGAAGCCGAATGAACACCTTGACCTTGTAATGTTCATTAAAGCCCTCCAGAACAATCCAGAACAGGTCAGAATTATTCTGAAAGAGGCCACTGCTTTTAGGAAAGACTGCCATGAAAGCATGCACTTTGCCTGCAATAATGTTTAGGTAGGTGGTGGGTGTCAAATAAGCCTTTACATGAATGCCTGGAGTGTATGGACACAAGGTTTCCCAGGAGAACTTTCTCCAGAGCATTACCTCTGCTAGATTGCCTTCTCCTTATAGTGCATTTTGGTGGCATCTCTTGTTCAGTTGTCAGCATAGTGTAAAAGAAAATGTGATTTATGCTCCATGGTCCAGTTCTCACACCAAATCAAACGTAATATATCCCATTTATTGACAGGTGTCTTTCAAACTAGATAATGAATGCTCCACACTTCACCTGTAAGTGGTGGTTGTTATGTGATGTTATGGTAGATCAATGTAGACTGAAAAAGAACTGCATCAAACTGACACCAGCAGTAGTATATTATATTACCAAATACATATAAACACCGATTAGGCATTACATTATGACCACCTGCCTAATATTGTGTTGGTCCCCTTTTACTGCTAAAACAGTCCTGACCCGTCGAACATTAACAGCATGAACTTCTTCAGTAGTTTGAGCTATAGGAGCTTGTCTGTTGGATCGGAACACATGGACCAGCCTGAGCTTCAGCTGCTTAACGCCCTATTGCCGGTTCACCATTGTTCCTTCCTCAAAGCACTTTTAATAGATACTGACCACTGCAGACTGGGAACATCCCACAAGAGCTGCAGTTTTGGAGACGCTCTGACCCAGTCGTCTAGACGTCACAATTTGGCCCTTTTCAAACTCGCTATAATCCTTACGCTCGCCCATTTTTCTTGCTTCTAACACGTCAACTTTTAGGAAACAAGATGTTCACTTGCTGGCTAATAATCTCACACCCACTAACAGGTGCCATGGTGAAGAGATAATCAGTGGTCTTCACTTCACCGCTCATAATGTTATAAAGTTATGTGTGATCAGTGTGCATACGTAGAATATGGCACATCCCAGTTAATTGAAAATATGGTAATGCCTATACCTTAAAAAAAAGCCTATTCTGCTGGGGATGGTTCCACATGCACACCCTAAAGATCTATGATGTTATTGAGCAATTCAAGAACTTTGAGTATGGATTTGGATTGTTATTAATATCAACTGTCTACTACAATGGCTCAGATCCACAAGATGCATTTAAGCTCCTATCACTGCATACCTTAACACGATGGAACTGTAATTAATGGACATTCGGTGCTGAGGATGAGATGCATGGTTCCTTTTAAGTCTGGTTCCTCTTACGTTTCTTCCTCATGCCATCTCAGGGAGTTTTTCCTTGCTATAGCCACCACTGGCTCGCTCATTAGTTTCAAAATCTTTTTATAACCGCTTTATATCTGTAATGCTGCTTAGAGACAATGTCCATTGCGCTATACAAATATAAATCAATAAAATTGAATTTGTTTTTGTGTGTTCCTAGGATGTCCATGGCAGAGCAGGTACACTGTTGGACAGAGACGTGAGGGTGGACCTCAGCTTCAGGGCCATGCCCATGAGTGAAGAGCAGCGGCGTCAGTTCAGCCCGGGTCCCCGCACCACCATGTTCCGCATCCCAGAGTTCAAATGGTCGCCGATGCACCAGCGCTTACTCACTGATCTGCTCTTCGCTCTCGAGGCTGATTTGCACGTCTGGAGGAGGTCAGCACCCATTTTCTTAAATTTGGGGGATTTGGAGTTTGGCATTTGGAAAGTGTGTCCCTGTCAGAAATGGTAGTTGTTTCTTCACTAATCCCTTTGAGTCTTCTTCTTCTTCTTCTTCTTCTTCTTCTTCTTCTCTTCTTCTTCTTCTTTCTAAAAATGCATACCAATTATCAAGACAGCCCAGCTCAATTTAAAATTTATGGCAGGTTCTAGGTAATAATAAGAAGATCACATTGTATTTTGTACCACATCTATTCTGTTAATCCAGGAAAAGGCAGGTTCCTTACAGGTTCCTTAAGGGATCTTTTGGATAAAAATGGCTTGTGTCTTCCTGAAAACCTTCTGATACGATACAATTTGTTGTAGTTTAGTTGTATACTTAAACATAGGAATTTTAATGTTCCATTTAGAGGGATATCTAGAATGCAACATTGTTTTGTCTGTCTCTTTGTCTCTCTTATATCCAGCCACTCAACCAAGTCAGTCATGGACTTCGTGAACAGCAACGAGAACATCATATTTGTGCACAACACTATTCACCTCATTTCACAGATGGTGGACAACATCATCATCGCCTGTGGCGGGATCCTCCCTCTGCTCTCAGCTGCCACGTCGCCGTCTGTAAGTGCCTCTGGTGCCATCTTGTGGTGCACATACTGCATTACAGCTCTTGTGTCTCTACTTTTGGGTTGTTGGCTTTAATAGTTAAGGTTCTACTGTAATGCTGGCCTTTATCTGTTTGTGATAAAATGTTAATTATTGTGCCTTATGGGTAATTCTGGGTTTGCTTCTGATTTCTTTTGCATTTCTCGGGCATGCAGAATTCTAAGGTCAGTACCACATGCATGTCATTATTTCCATTTGTAAAATGATATACATCAAAGCTTCTGTTTCCTGTAACAGTCATAGTAACAGTAATAGATGCAGCTAGTGACCTGTTCAATGAGTAAATTAATATTCATTAGTTTTCATTTCTTTTTTTTCTGAATAAATTTTACAGATATTCATACTTATAATTCATTAGTCGGCTTGTTTTGGGATTAAACCAATTCAAAGGGACAAAGCAGCCAATATTTTCTCTCGACTCTACAGCGAGCTTTGTGTATGGATTTAATATTTATTATTATTTATTCATTATAAAACAATTTTCACTCCTAGAAAAAAGATGCCTTTTTTGTCCCTTTGTTTTGTAGCTGTTTTGCATACCTTTTATATAGAACTGTTATATCTAGAAAGGTGCAATTGAACTTTACTTTATGAACAAAAAATAAATAAAAATAGCAACAAAATAACTATTGAAAATCTTATCAAGGTTTATTTAGGTGTCTTAAACCTTTTCAAAGTGAAATTGAATATATAACAGATGAAGCCTGCACCTCAGTGACAGTGTAAGATGCAGTTAAGTACTGGTTGCTTTTTTATTCTCAAGCCATGGTGAGAAATGTTTAATATTCCTGTGCTGCATTCGCTTACAGATTTATTACGCAGTTGATAGAGAGGTCAAGTGTCCTGGGCACAATCACTCGCCAGCCATATTGTGTTTGGTGTGTGTGTTGAATGTGTACGCTCCTGAGTGTTCATTCTGAAGTGTTTTTCCATTAAAGAGGTTCTACAAAGAAAAGTGGCATGAAGTACTCACACACACACACACACACACACACACACACACACACACACACACACACACACACACACACACACACACACATATATATATATATACAGTGAGGAAAATAAGTATTTGAACACGCTGCTATTTTGAAAGTTCTCTCACTTAGAAATCATGGAGGGGTCTGAAATTGTCATCGTAGGTGCATGTCCACTGTGAGAGACATAATCTAAAAAAAAAAATCCAGAAATCACAATGTATGATTTTTTAACTATTTATTTGTATGATACAGCTGCAAATAAGTATTTGAACACCTGAGAAAGTCAATGTTAATATTTGGTACAGTAGCCTTTGTTTGCAATTACAGAGGTCAAACGTTTCCTGTAGTTTTTCACCAGGTTTGCACACACTGCAGGAGGGATTCTGGCCCACTCCTCCACACAGATCTTCTCTAGATCAGTCAGGGTTCTGGCCTGTCGCTGAGAAACACAGAGTTTGAGCTACCTCCAAAGATTCTCTATTGGGTTTAGGTCTGGAGACTGGCTGGGCCATGCCAGAACCTTGATATGCTTCTTACAGAGCCACTCCTTGGTTATCCTGGCTGTGTGCTTCGGGTCATTGTCATGTTGGAAGACCCAGCCTCGACCTATCTTCAATGCTCTAACTGAGGGAAGGAGGTTGCTCCCCAAAATCTCGCAATACGTGGCCCCGGTCATCCTCTCTATAATACATTGCAGTTGCCCTGTCCCATGTGCAGAAAAACACCCCCAAAGCATGATGCTACCACCCCCATGCTTCACAGTAGGGATGGTGTTCTTGGGATGGTACTCATCATTCTTCTTCCTCCAAACACGTTTAGTTGAATTATGACCCAAAAGTTCTATTTTGGTCTCATCTGACCACATGACTTTCTCCCATGACTCCTCTGGATCATCCAAATGGTCATTGGCAAACTTAAGACATGCCTGGACATGTGCTGGTTTAAGCAGGGGAACCTTCCGTGCCATGCATGATTTCAAACCATGACGTCTTAGTGTATTACCAACAGTAACCTTGGAAACGGTGGTCCCAGCTCTTTTCAGGTCATTGACCAGCTCCTCCCGTGTAGTTCTGGGCTGATTTCTCATCTTCCTTAGGATCATTGAGACCCCACGAGGTGAGATCTTGCATGGAGCCCCAGTCCGAGGGAGATTGACAGTCATGTTTAGCTTCTTCCATTTTCTAATGATTGCTCCAACAGTGGACCTTTTTTCACCAAGCTGCTTGGCAATTTCCCCGTAGCCCTTTCCAGCCTTGTGGAGGTGTACAATTTTATCTCTAGTGTCTTTGGACAGCTCTTTGGTCTTGGCCATGTTAGTAGTTGGATTCTTACTGATTGTATGGGGTGGACAGGTGTCTTTATGCAGCTAACGACCTTAAACAGGTGCATCTAATTTAGGATAATAAATGTAGTGGAGGTGGACATTTTAAAGGCAGACTAACAGGTCTTTGAGGGTCAGAATTCTAGCTGATAGACAGGTGTTCAAATACTTATTTGCAGCTGTATCATACAAATAAATAGTTAAAAAATCATATATTGTGATTTCTAGATTTTTTTTTTTAGATTATGTCTCTAGATTATGACATGCACCTACGATGACAATTTCAGACCCCTCCATGATTTCTAAGTGGGAGAACTTGCAAAATAGCAGAGTGTTCAAATACTTATTTTTCTTTTTATTTTATATATATATACACACACACACACACACACACACACACACACACACACACACACACATCACTACTATTTCCAAAAGTATTGGGTCACCTGGTCATTATGTGATTTTTAAGCATTGTATACCACATTTACTCCCAATTTACTTTTATAATTCCCTCCATTTTTTTGAGAAGATGTTCCACTAGATTTTGGAGTGTGCTTATGGATATTTGTGTTCATCAGCCACAAGGGTGTTATGAAAGGCAGGTACTGATGTAAGGGAGGAGACCTGGGGTGCAGTCAGAGTTCTAATTCATCCCAAAGGAGTTCAGTAGGAATGAGATCAGAACTCTATAGCAGGTCATTCAAGATCTTCCTCTCCAAAGCATGTAAACCAGATCTTCAAGGATCTTCTTTCTATCTATCTATCTATCTATCTATCTATCTATCTATCTATCTATCTATCTATCTATCTATCTATCTATCTATCTATCTATCTATCTATCTATCTCATCATCATCATCATCATCATCAGTCGGCTGCAAATATTTGTGGTTTGCAGGCGTCAACAATCTTCTTCCATTCTGTTCTGTTTCTTGCTGCTGTTCTCATTTCGTCAACTGATGGTGGTATCTCATTGTTGATCAATTTGCCTATGTAGTGCGGGTAGAGAAGCTTAGGTTTACCCGCTTTCTTCGCCCGTGTCTTTCAAATGGTTGATAGAGAACGTACTTGTTGATCAGCTTGATCTCTGGTTTGCGCAGACAATGACCGAACATATCTAAGTTGCCTCCCTTGTATCTGGAGGTTTAGCGGGTCAGTATCGATCGTATGGTATATCACTGCATTTGAGACTTTGTCCAAGCGCTTGATGTTGAGCATTACTCTGTAGCAGTGGGGGCAAAACTGTTGAGGCTTTGTTTGAGCTTCTCTGTTATAATCCAGCTTTCGCAACCATACAGAAGTATTGATAGGCATGCTGCTTGGAAAATGTTTGTTTCGAGACGAATGGGAAGGTTCTTTGAGTGAAATATATCCTTCATTTTCCTTCCATCCATCCATCCATCCATCCATCCATCCATCCATCCATCCATCCATCTATCCATCCATCCATCTATCTAGTTCTGATTACTCATTGTTTTGTATGTTTGTCACACTTTAATGTTTCAGATCATCAAACTAATTTAAATATTAGTAAAAGGTACACAAGCGAACACAACATGCAGTTTTTAAATGAAGGGGGTTTTTTTTGAGGGAAAACAAAATCTGAAACTACATGGCCCTGTGTGAAAAAGTGTTTGCCCCTAAACCTAATAACTGGTTGGACCACTCTTAGCAGAAACAACTACAATCAAGCATTTGCGATAACTTGCAATGAGTCTGTTACAGCACTGTAGAGGAATTTTAGTCACTCATCTATGCAGAATTGTTGTAATTCAGCCAAATTGGAGGGTTTTCGAGCATGAACCACTTTTTTAAGGTCATGTCACAGCATCTCAATAGGATTTATTTCAGGACTTTGACTAGGCCACTCCAAAGTCTTCATCTTGTTTTTCTTCAGTCATTCAGAGGTGGACTTGCTGGTGTGTTTTGGATCATTGTCCTTTTGCAGAACCCAAGTTCGATTCAGCTTGAGGTCACGAACAGATGGCCGGACATTCTCCTTCTGGATTTTTTGATACACAGCAGAATTCATGGTCTTCCAGTTCCTGAAGCAGCAAATCAGCCCCAGACCATCACACTACCACCACCATATTTTACTGTTGGTATGATGTTCTTTTTCTGAAATGCGGTGTTATTTTTACACTAGATGTAATGGGACACACACCTTACAAAAAGTTGAGAGTACTTTCCCAAAAGTCTTGGGGATCATCAAGATGTTTTCTGGCAAAACTGAGATGTTCTTTTTTGCTCAGCAACAGTTTTTATCTTGGAACCCTGCCATGCAGACCATTTTTGCCCAGTCTCTTTCTCATGGTGGAGTCTTGATCACTGACCATAACTGAGGCAAGTGAGGCCTGCAGTTCTTTGGATGTTGTTGTAGGTTTTTTTGTGACCTCTTGGATGAGTCGTCGCAGTGCTCTTGGGGTAATTTTGGTCGGCCGGCCACTCCTGGCCACTCCTGGAACATCACTGTATAGATCACTCCCGGCCACTCCTGACTCCTGAAGCGTTCTCCACGCTTCCATGTTTTTGCTATTTGTGAATAATGGCTCTCACTGTGGTTTGCTGGAGTCCCAAAGATGTAGAAGTGTCTTTATAACTTTTCCCAGACTGATAGATCTCAATTACTTTCTTTCTCAGTTGTTTCTGAATTTCTTTGGATCTCGGCATGATGTCTAGCTTCTGAGGATCTTTTGGTCTACTTCACTTTGTCAGGCAGGTCCTATTTAAGAGATTTCTTGATTGTGAACAGGTGTGGCAGTGATCAGGCCTGGGTGTGGCGAGAGAAACTGAAATTTTAAATAGAACACTTTTTCACACAGAGCCATGTAGTTTTGGATTTTGTTTTCTCTTAATAATAAAAACCTTCATTTAAAAATTGAATGTTGTGTTTACTTGTGTTATCTTTTACTAATAATTAAATTAGTTTGATGATCTGAAACATTAATACATTACTGTATATATATATAATTAATTAGTTATATATATATATATATTCAGTATACAAGATGTACAGTATACAGCTGTGCAGGCTTAAGAAATCCACTTATCAGTGAGCCTAATCGGAAAAAGCTGAAGCAAAGGAAGAAGGTCATGTGGTCTGATGAGTCCCTCTTCCAGCATGAACCCTGTTCCAGCATGATGGGTGCTTTAGGGTAAGAAGAGAGGTGAATGGTGCCTACTGGACAAGCCTGTTGGGGCAGTGCTGTAATCTGGGGTTGCTGCAGTTAGTCAGGTCTCGGTTCAGCAAAGTTATATGCCCAAAGAATGAGGTCAGCTGACTATACTGAATATACTGAAATACCAGGTTATTCCATCAATAGATTTTTTTCTTCCCTAATGGCACGGGCATATTCTGAGATGACAATGCCAGGATTCATTAGGCTCAAATTGTGAAAGAGTGGTTCTGGAAGCATGTGGAGTCATTTCCACACATGGATTAGCCAGACCTCAACCCCATTAAGGATCTTTGGGATGTGCTGGAGAAGACTTTGTAGCCGTCTGACTCTCCCGTTATCAATTCAAGATCTTGGTGAAAAATTACTGTACTGCAGCTCTGGAGGGGAATAAATGTTAAGACATTGCAGACGCTTATCAAAACAATGCCACAGCAAATGCTTGTTGTAATTAAAGCTAAAGGTGGTCCATTATATATACAATAATCCCCCGCTTTACCACAGTTTGAATCTCGCCCCCTCCTGGTTCATCGCGGAATTGTATGAAGGAACATCACTGTATAGATCACTACTTTTCATGCTATTCAATAAGTGAGTACTTATGTACTGTATCCATGCATAATTGTATACAGTTTATTTGTACTAGAGTCATACTGATGTTGGAAGTTTGTACTTTTGAAGAAAGTATAGAAATTAAATGTAATATTGTACAAAGTGCTGAATAATTAGTCCACAGTCTCTAGTTGGTGTATAGGGTTTTTCACTGCCTTTTATGTGTGTTTGTGTGTGTGTATGTGTACATTTGTGTTTACCAGGCGGAATTCGAAGGGATCGAGGCCACACAGGGGATGTCATCAGAGACAGCTTTGACCTTCCTGACACGCCTCATGTCCATGGTGGACGTGTTGGTGTTCGGCAGTTCGCTCAACTTCAGTGAGATCGAGGCTGAGAAGAACATGTCCTCTGGAGGACTGATGCGCCAGTGTCTCCGACTTGGTCAGTGTGTGTGTGTGTGTGTGTGAGTGTGTATAAAAGAAAGCGAGAGTGAGAGAAAGATCATAGAGGACATGTATGTTCTCTAAAAACCCGGACATTTTTTTTTACTCTTTAAACAAGAAAAGCAACATTTCTATCTGTTTTGTTTCTAGAACGATGCGTTATATAATGTTTTATTCATGCCTCAGACTCGGCCTGTTATTTTTCAATGCTTATTCTGTTCGTTGTCAGAACGCATTCATCACACACACTCTTACACACACTTTTTGTCTTTCTTTCTTCCTTAGTTTCTCTCTCAGTATGTCTTCAGTGTCTTTAGTGTATTAGATTTACTGCTGTTTCCTCTCTAAAGCTTGTACAAGTTTATATGCAGTGCTGCATCACAGGCTACAAAACTGACATAGCGATCATGATTACCATGATGCGAGTATAAATATGACCTCTCTCTCTATCTCTCTCTCTCTTTCTTTCTCTCTCTCTTTCAGTGTGCTGCATGGCTGTGAGGAGTTGCTTAGAGTGCAGACAGCGTCACCGGGACAGGGCAATGAAGGCCTCTGTGTCCAGTGTCAAAACTCTGGAAAGCATGCAGACTTTCAGCAAGGTGTCCTCTCTCTCTCTCTCTCTCTCTCTCTCTCTCTCTCTCTCTCTCTCTCTCTCTCTCTCACACACCCTCTTTCTCTCTCTCTTACTCCCTCTCTCTTTCTATTTCTCTCTCTCTCTCTCTCTCTCTCTCTCTTTCTTTTTCTCTCGCTCTCTTACTCCCTCTCTCTTTCTATTTCTCTTTCTCTCTCTCTCTCTTTCGTTTTATTAAATCTCAGTCTATATAAGACTGGAGTTTAAAAAATCAGACTGGGGTCTTATTAATTTGACATCCAGCCATAACATAGGCATTATTCGATTCTATTCATTTTATTCTATTGTATACCTACTATTATATTATCTTTAATAATAATATTACATTTATCATAGCAATTAATATTATATTTAATTATACTGCATATTGCTGTGTTCTATATTCTATAGGTTCTATAATACCCAATAATATATTATTAGTTCTACATCACAGCAATCATTGAATCATACTGCTTATTGTCTTTTATTCTATTATTGCTCTATTCTATTCAATTCAATTCAATTCAATTCTATTCTATTCTATTCTATTCTATTCTATTCTATTCTATTCTATTCTATTCTATGGGGGAAGTGGCAGCTCAGTGGCTAAGGTGCTGGGTTACTGATCAGAATCAGAAAGTCGGGGGTTCAAGCCTCAGCATCGCCAAGCTGCCACTCTTGGGCCACGGAGCAAGGCCCTTAACCCTCTGTGCTCCAGGGGTGCCATATCATGGCTGACCCTGCACTCTAACCTCAGCTTCTTAACAAGCTGTAATGTATATGTGACAAATAAAAGCTATTCTGTTCTATTTTTTTTACTATATACATATTTTTTTAGTGCCCCTTAGTATTAAATAAAATTATCAGTGTCATAGCAATTTCTATTATATTCACCTATTCTGCATATTGTTTTGTTCTATTCTTAGTAATAAAAAAAAAAAAAAAAATATATATATATATATATATATATTGCCACTAATTATTATTATTATTATTTTCTATGCAATTTGCATTATAATATTTTTTCTGCTTATTGCTCTATTCTATTCTCCTTTACGTACTATTTTAGTACCTTTTATTATTACTTATATGTCATTAATATTCTAATTTATTCAGTTAATATTATATGAATTAATTCTACTTATTGCTCCATTCTATTCTATTCTATTCTATTCTATTCTCATTTATTCTATTCCTTTACCACTTCTGAAGCCTCTTCACCCTACCTGACTTTACTTATGCCCTTGTGGCTGAATGATCACAAATCATAAGCGCGTTTGAAAAACTTCCCAGTACAGTGATTATTATAACAGTAAATGAGGAGAAATTTGGAACCTGATGTTTAAAAACCATGTACCAATGTGACTTATAGTCATGTGTCCATGAACTGCAATTAACTTCCATGTACTATCTGTCTGTCTGTCTGTCTCTCTCTCTCTCTCTATCTATCTATCTATCTATCTATCTATCTATCTATCTATCTATCTATCTATCTATCTATCTATCTATCTATCTATCTATCTCTCTCTCTCTCTCTCTCTCTCTCTCTCTCTCTCTCTCTCTCTCTCTCTCTCTCTCTCTCTCTCTCTCTCTCTCTCTCTCTATCTATCTATCTATCTATCTATCTATCTATCTATCTATCTATCTATCTATCCTCTAAATTTATTTAGGAAGCAATCGCCTGACAAATTTTACTCGTTGCTATTTATAGCCTCAGTGTGTTAATGAAAGTTCACTGTAGTGAGATAAAGTGTGTTGACACGCATATTTTTTTTATCCGTTCCAGACTGGTGTTGAGAATTTTCCCAGCAACATTTCTCCCATTAAGGACCTGGATCATCTCCTGCAGGATGTGGACATCAACCGCCTGCGTGCCGTCGTCTTCCGAGATGTCGTAAGCGATTCTTCAGCAACAGAAACCCTCGTTATATTATGAGTTCTATTAATAAAGTGTGTGGTTCTACAAAACTGCAATAATAAAAAAAAAATCTATAAATATCTACTCAACTCAATATTTATTCAACCATTTTTTTTACATTTCTGTTAGTTTAACAAAAAATACTGTTTTTCATGACTGCCTCAGTCTCAGATCTGATTTATATACTGTAGGCAGACACACATTTGCCTGAGAAAAAAAAAGTACAGTAATCCACTGTTTATGAAAATAAATATAAATGAATGGCAAATGCACCAAAAACGGACAGTACTGTATTAACATTTTACTTCCTTTTAGAATTATAATTATATTTGTATTAATAATTTGTATTATTTATACATAAAACTGTATATATAACCTATAAGTTTTATAAGTCTATGGTGCTTTCGCCGAAGACCCGGAAAATCAGCCAAACAAATGTGCCGAATGCAATTCAGCGATAAACCAGAGAGGGCGCCAGATTCCAACCGCGGTACAGTGGGTGATTATTGTATCAGTAAAAATTTCAAAATTGAAAGTGTTATTATTAATTAATAAATAAATAAAAATGCAGCAGGGAAGCTCTAACTGAATACTTGTCACAGGTAGACCGGGTGTCACGAACCGGCAGTAAAACAAGGTGTTGTTTATTGATCTTGAATAGGCACAACACAATAGAGTAAGAAACGACAATGCAGGAAACGATAACTGAGTCGTGCTTCACTCGAAGCGTAGCTAGGAGCATGGGCAACTCAGGCGGTTGTAAAAACAGTAGGTAGCCTGGACGATGGGATGGGGATCCATGGTACGTAAACTGTAGATCGGACGGTGAGTGAAGGGGAAAAGGGACCTTATAAAAGAGACGGGTAAATGAAGGACAGGTGTAGGTGATTAGTAGGAGGTGGAGGCTGAGTGAGAGTGTTGAGCGTTGGAGGGAGGTGGACCTGGTGGCTCTCTGACAATATTCCAAAAACTTTTTAGGTGAAAAATATGATTGATGGAAAACATACAAGTTTAATGGACTACTAAAAACTCGAATTCCCACCAGAGCCTCCAAATATAGCTGCCGTGTCCTCAAACTCCCACCACACACACACACATTTTCATATACCCATAAACTCATAAATAAAAAAAACCCATTCATAAAAAAGATGAAAAGTAAGACACTTACTGTGAATTTGTTTCTTTGACATTACCAAGCCTTGATGATTGATTGGATTGTTATATTATTGCTGAACTTTTTCTATGGGGTTTCTATGTTCATGGGGTGGTACCTTCTGACAATCCTCTTGCTTAGAAAAGTGTATACACCGACCAGGCATAATATTATGAGCGGTGAAGTGAAGAACACTGATTATCTCTTCAACTTGGCACCTGTTATTCTGTAGGATTTATTAGGCAGCAATTGAACATTTTGTCCTCAAAGTTGACGTGTTAGAAGCAGGAAAAATGGGCAAGTGTAAGGAACAACTTTGACAAGTGCCAAACTGCAATGTTTAGACGACTGGGTCAGAACATCTCCAAAACTGCAGCTCTTGTGGGATGTTCCTGGTCTGCAGGGGTCAGTATCTATCAAAAGTGCTCCAAGGAAGGAACAGTGCTAAACCAGTGACAGGGTCACTGGCAGCCGAGGCTCATTAATGCACATGGGGAGCGAAGGCTGGTGCATGTGGTCTGATCCAACAGACGAGCTCCTCTAGTTTAAGCTACCGAAGAAGTTCATGCTGTTAATGCTCAATGGGTCAGAATTGGTTTAGGGGACCAACACGATATTAGATCAGTGGTCATAATGTTATGCCTGGTCAGTTTACATTATAAATTATATGGAGAAACACTTATGGAGACCTGATAATAAGATTTGTATGTGCTTTTTAAGAAACCCATTACATATTTAGTCAACATTTGCTGTTATAATTCCCTTTACTTTTCTGGGATGATGCTATATATATATATATATATATATATATATATATATATATATATATATATATATATATATATATATATATATTTAAAAAAAATGTCCATCATCTGTGAGTTATTTGTCACATCTTTGAACTTTCCAGCAGCTTTGGCCCTTAATGAAACTTGAAACTTGACTTGCATTGTTTCTCTGCAGTCTTTGCATAATGAGTTGCGATGTGTTTTGCAGGATGATGGGAAGCAGGCGCAGTTCCTGGCCCTGGCTGTGGTCTACTTCATCTCCGTTCTCATGGTGTCCAAGTACCGCGACATTTTGGAGCCACAGCGCGAGACGACGAGGGTCATCAGCCAGTTAGGAAGGAGCATTCGCCAGGAAATCAATTCTCCAACAAGCACAGGTGTCACTGCTCCTCATCGTCACTATTATCATCATCATCATCATCATCATCATCACCATCGTTGTGTTCTGTTATTTTTATTATTAGTATGGGACAGATCTTTTCTATACAGCATCTACGCACAAAGGCAAAGACAAACTTTTTCATGCTATCTGTAACAATGAAAGCGGAGACTTAATGTTAGTGTGCATGAGGTTCATTCAAAGGATAATGCAAACAGACAAAAGGCCAATATAGCAACATCAAGGCAGTTAGCAAGACTTCGCAAATTTGGAGTAAAAAGTCCAGATGTGAATTATAAAAATTTGGAGGAAACAACACCCTCTGCTGGTGGAAAAGGATATCATTTTTATTTACTGTGACTCAGTGACCCTAAATAATCTGAACTCATCTTTTTTCTTAGCTTGATAAGTTTCCTTTTTCTATTACTCTTAGCGCTAGTATGCTATGTTATGGAGAAGCTAGACTCACTCGGATGTTCATTACCACAAGCCAAGCTTAATCACTGAGCAGGAAATCCATGTCTGTCTCTAAAATTGAGACTCCTAGATTATTATGGCGTATGAAATCGAGCTAGAGAGTCAGTCACACTTTAGCTAAAAAGCTGGAATTTGAATGGCTTATCGAATAATTTTTTGAGAGGAGTTGAGCTTTAAAGAATATGATGAAAATGAGAGGTGGAGAGAAGAAGGAATGAGCCAGAGGGAGCAAAAAAAGATAGAATGTGACACAGGGTTATATGGAGAGAAAAATGGACAAAGCCAGCCCAGAAAATGGTATTGCTATTTCCACCGCTGACTGTCAGGGTCCATTAGGCCGGCAATACCACAGAGAAGAATGGGATCATACAGGCTGCTGCACCACCTCAGAAATTTACAGCAAAAATAAATAAATAAATAAACAAATCTAGACACTAGGCAGCAGACAGCAGACTGCTATCTGAGCCTGGGATGGCATCTAGACATTATTCTTAGCATCATAAGTTTTCATTAACCTCATTAGCAATGCATGAATATTCATCAGGATAGCAGGTTGTTTGGAAAACAGCTGGGTGTGAATTCGTCAAGTGTTTCCATCTGCCCACATTTTTCTGTTTACACTCCAGGAATGAGTTTTTTTTAACATTAATAATTTACAATACTGATTTCAAAAACCTGCAACAAAAAAAGTACTTTATTATATACAGTGTTAAAATATTGTACTGAGAATCAGGAAAGTGCTAAGCTCAGTGGTTCAGGCCTTGGGCTTTGTATCTGACGGTCTTGAGTTTAAAACCCAGACCACCAAGTTGCACCTTCTGGGCCCCTGAACAAGTCCCCTAACCCCATAGTCGCTTAATTGTATGAATTAGATAAAAATTTTAAATCGTTTTGTATAAGGGCTTTTGCAAAATGCTGTAAATGTAATTTTATTTAGCTTTGATTTGGTTTAATGTAAAATGATTAGAGGAATATTGGAAAAGGTGTGTGTGTGTGTGTGTGTGTGTGTGTGTGTGTGTGTGTGTGTGTGTGTGTGTGAGAGCATCTAATATAACATTGGTATACACAGCCTATGAAACACTGTTTTTATGTTTTTTTTGAGAGACACCTGGATGTTCATTATTTTTCTAAAGTAATTTAATATGAAAATTAACTTTGATCAAACAAATATATAAATATATATCACTACACAGATGTTCCACTTTATTTTCATTGGAAAAATCCCTCCTTTAGCATGAATAAAAGCTTCACACACTCTCTGCATCTGGACAGTTTGTTTCTCCAAACATTCAGCTGAAATATTTTGCTGTGCCTCTTGTAAAACTTGCCGAAGGTCTTTTTTACTAGCGATTTTTTTACTTTCTTGTGATCCAGTTCATCCCAGAGTAGTTCAACAGACACACACACACACACACACACACACACACACACACACACACACACACACACACTCACACTCACACTCTTTTTCTTTTTCTTTTTTCCTCTCCATTGCTCACTGCAACAGAGTATATTCATTAGTAAAACTAAGTAAAAAAAATAATTTGATTCTGACACTTTTTTTTTCTGGATTATCATGGCGCCTGTTAGTGGTTGGAAATATTGTGCAGCAAGTAAACATGTTTTCCTTAAAGTTGATGTTAGAAGCAGAAAAAATGTCTGATCGTAAGGATTTGAGCGAGTTTGACCAAATTGTGATGTCAAGACGAATGGTCAGAGCGTCTCCATAACTGCAGCTATTGTGGGATGTTCCTAGTCTGCAGTGGTTAGTATTTATCAAAAGTGGTCCAAGGAAGGAACAGTGGTGAACCGGCGACAGGGTCATGGGCGGCCGAGGCTCATTAATGCGTGTGAGGAGAGCTCAAATTGTATCGCGACTGTATCTCAAAATCCTGAAGAAGTTAATGCTGTTAATGTTTGATGGATCAGGACTGATTTGGCAGCAAAAGTTGGACCAACACAATATTCAGCATGCGGCCATTTTGTTCTGCCTGATCAGTGTATATTTATAATGGTAAATATTGTTTTAATGGCAAATATTGATAATGTAATGAAAGTTGAAAAGCTCCACTGAAGTGTTCTAATGGACTGGTGGAAGGACAGACACTGGTCTACTGATTTCTAATATATTGTGTGTATGTTAAGGTGTACATTTGTAAAGCATTACAAAACTATTCAATTATGCCTGTGTGTTTTTTAACAGAAAACCCTTTGACCTTCTCAGACAGCAGTAAAGATTCCAATCTGCTCTCTGAGAAACATGCTGAAGTTTCCCTGCCTCCTTCTGACTCTGGGCTTGGGGACGAGCCTGTGTCCTGCATGTTTAATGGAGCCGATCTGGAACCCAACTCCAGAGGACCGGATGGTTTGCGTGGGATCCTCTGCACCCTCTCACCAGAGGCCAAAGCCCAGGAGAGCTTGACTGAATCGGATCTACTGAAACCTGCCGCCTCCATCTCCAGCATCAGCCAATCCAACAAGGGCATCAACGTCAAGGAGATCCTCAAGAGTCTGGTAGCGGCTCCTCTGGACGCCAGTGAGAGTGGCCCGGAACCAGCGGCTTATCCTGAAAACCAGGTGTTAAAGAGGGAGACGCAATCCATGATGCCCATGCAGTTCCACTCATTCGACAGGTACAGAACTTTGATTTGAGAGTCAGAAGGCCATAGCTTGCCTTTTCATCTTCACCAAACCATTCATTTATTCATTGTTCTTGTGGATGGGGCGAAGATCTCTGTTACGAGACCATGCCCATCGTGAGTAAACTGTTTCCTCACAGGAGGAGGTTGGTGAGCCAGCAGAAGTGCAGAATTGATTTGCAATGACTTGAGAATGCCAGAGAATGTCATGTCCTTTATTCATCTTTTCAAGTTGCACAGTTTTCGTTATGCTGAATGGTTGAGCTTCTCCCGCATGTTATACAGCTGAGTTCAGACAAGAAACTCTTTTTTGGTGTGTCATAAACCTGACACTACCGTTAATCTGGTCCAATACTTACCACCTATTTTAAATAAACCCTTCAAAAAATGTAGGTACCCTTTAAACCCCAATAAGCAACCCCACGATGTCACATACTTTTTTCTGTATTTATATATATATATATATATATAATAAATACACAGTGTATTGGAAAAGTACACATTTTTCAATTTTGTTATGTTGTAGCCTGGTGCAATTGTTCACACCCTTAATAACAAAGTGAAAACTTAATTCTATAAATGTCTGTAAATTAAAAACAAAAAAAACCCTAAATATCACATGTACTTAAGACCCTTTGCAACATCCGTTGAAAATTAGCTCAGGTGCCTCCCAAATTTCTTGATAGTTGCTGAGATGTTTCTACAAATTGACTGTAGTTAACTTGTGGAAAATACCTAGAATATACCCATTTTTTTATACACACACACACATGCACGCACGCACGCATGCACGCACACACATATTATTATTTATAATAATATTTAATAACAATTAATAATAATAATAATAATAAAAATAAACCTACATTGTTTTTTTAGCATTCTATAATATATACCTTTGTGCTGTACTATGTAAATAAAAAAACCTAAACCTAATTTGAGCAAATCCAGGCTTTCCAAAAAGCAATCCAATACAAAGCACTAACAAGAATCATTATGAGATGTTGGAGTGAGCTTCTTTCCTGAGCACAGCTTTATAATTCTTTTGGGAGACGTGGCCTCAGGGGGATAAAGCAACAAGCTATTAAAGTGCACTGTTTGGAAGAAACTCAGATGAACTTTGTGGTCAAGCGCTGTAGCCATGCGGAGCATCAACAATATTCCTGTCAACTGGACGACATGATCATATTTAAGCTCGAACATTATCTGATTCATTTCTTCCTTTTATAATTAATGTTCCTTAAGATCATCTGATATGAGTGATTTTAGCACTCTCTCTCTCTCTCTCTCTCTTTGTGATTGCATGATGACTTTCTCACATAACAACAGAGCGCAAGACCTATTAGTCAGCCAGTGATAAATACCTGGATTATTCCTTTCCAGCGTCAAACGGCATAATGATTTTTCACTTGTAAGCAAGCTGTAAGTCACGTTAGTCCCGTGCGCCTCCTATCACTAAGAATTTCTTTGTTTGGAAAGGTCTCCGGATCATAGCTGAACGTTTCGGGTGCTTGTTTACATTCCGGGCTCAGATAAGATCTCCGAACGATCTATCTCCATTTCAAGAAGGGAAACATCCATCCTCGGCTAATCCCGTAAGAGTGTTTAGGGCCTGCTGCTAAACTCATACACGCACCAGGAGTCCATGCATTCTGCCGTTTTTTTAATCTTTTACATCATATTACACATTTCAAAATATTTTTTTTTGGTGAGAAATGCCACTGATAATGTCATGGTTTTGATCTTTTTAATGGTTTGTTACTTAAGCTTGGCAAGTACACTCATTTAAACTGAAATATGTAAGGAGTATGATGTTATGGCAAACTGATCAGTGATTGCCTGGTGAAATATGCTCGATGTGAAATTTCATACTGAAGAAGTTCAAAAGCGATGGCATTCGAATCAGAAGAATGTACAGTACTTTCGGGAAAGATTACGTAAGACTCAGTGATTACTATTGAAGATCTCAAATGTATGGTGCATTTAATACTCATTTGTCTTCTTTTTTTTTTTTTTAACAGACAGAGGCTTGTTTCTAATTCATAAGAATGTAAAAATCCACGTTGCCAAAGTTGCATTAGATCATTGCATCATTTTTGCTATAATCCACTTAGAATTCCATTTGATGTCGTGGAATGTCCAGACAAATAACTTCCTGTGCATTATGGAGATCTTTTTATCTATATATCCGGTTTGCCGAAATAATAACCCTCTTCTGGGATGATGTTTCAAAAGATCTTGGCTTGTAGAGATTTGTGTGAGATTCATTCAGCCACTAGGGTGTTAGAAAGGTCAGGTACCGATGTAATTTAGGTGAGGAGGTCTGGGGTGCAGCCAGCGTTCATGTTCATCCTGCTCAATCGAGTTGAGGTCAGAACTCTACAGCAGGCCACACAAGATCTTCCACTTCAGTCCCATGTAATCCAGATCTTTAGCTGGTTTTGTGCACAGGAGAATTGGCATGCAGGAACATGTTTGCTTCTCCTAGTTTAAGTGAACGGAAAAAAATGCTACCACATCCGAAAGGCATCCTATGTAATTATACGCCATTTTTTGGTAACAGTTTTCGCAAAGAACCACATGTGCCTGGAAAAGTCAGGTGTCCCAACACTTTTTGTTAATATAGTGTATGTTTTTGCACTTATGATCCTCATCTTCTCTGGGGTCAGAGCCCAGAGTTAGCTATGAAACAGCGCCCCTGGAGCACAGTGCGTTACAGGCCTTAATCCATAACCCAAGAGTAGTAGCTTGGTGACACTGAGGGTTAAAGCCCTGACCTGATCAGTAACCCAGAGCCTTAACTATTGAGGTACCATGTCCACTTACTATACCTAAGATAATACATATTATATTTCCATTTAGTATAGAATGATAATGTATCAGAAAACATGCATTAATAAAAACCTGTATATTGAATCACATCAAAGGTCACAGTCGTTTTGAATGGGGATGTAAGAAACACAGATTCGCATCAGTGTATCGGCATAAAAGTTAAGGATGTGATGCAACAAATCAAAAAAGTGTGCACAGGACGCAAATTTCCATTTACATAAACATATTTACATCAGTTAAAAATTATTTATTTACGTATATTTACGAGTAGATGCGCACTATTTTTTATTTATTTCGTAAGTGACTACTAATAAGTGACCAATATTTGATCTGTAGATCGATTTCTCCTCGCTAAACCTTTTTCTTTCAGATTAACATGGCAGAGGTAGAGCTGTACCTTCCTGCAGACACAACAGGAAAAGAACATCTGGGTTTAGTTCAGCTTTTCTTTTTGCCATAAAAAGGCTTGTTTGTGAAAGGGTCATGTGTTAGACGTTAAGACACTTAAGTAAATTTATGATTTGCTGTCTAATAAAAGTGAACTATCTGTACCATATTAAAATGTCATAGTCATATTTCTTCCATTGCATTGTATTGCATTAAATCGTGTTGCGTTAAATAAAACGGAAATCGGCTCAGACTGCATTGTAATGGGGGGTGAATCGTATCTCATCGGTCGCTGCTTCATATGTATCTTTAATGTGTCATATCGTTGGCTTTGCATCGAGATGCAAATTGCATTAGCCCAAGTTATGGAAATGAACATTCCTAGTTCTGACCAATCATATATCTGAATTCAGAAGTTTTGTGCTATAACTTCTAATATATCTTCATATCATGTATTTTATGTATTTCAATCAGTGTAGTTTCAATACAAAATACCAAAAATGTAGCATCTGAAAAAGCACTTTATCCTACACTGATACAGCAATGTTATAGAGTTTCTCTTGATGACACACTATTTGCGTACCGCTTTCACTCATTTGATCACATGATCTTCTCGGCATCCTTTTGAAATCCCACAAAGAAAATTTTGGATTGAAATCGGAACGAGATCGCAGCAGCACAGGCTTGATTATAAACTGGGCTGAAGGTTACAGATGAGGTGTGTCTGCTCAATAGCAAAGGCGCTGAGCGTGTATTGTGTGTGTATTGTGTATGTATGTGAGGGGGAGTTCGAGAGGGTCTCCTGGGCGTCGATGGCAGATTAAACGGAAAGGGGTCCGGCGTGTCCCCTCAGCTCTCTCCTGCTGTCTCGCTCAGGCCTCAGTCCCTTAATGAAGGCTGACAGGATGAAATGAGTCGCCGCGGCCAAGTGTATTATTTTTGAAATGCTTTCACACGGGCTGTCGTACACGGCCGCGATGTACTACTCAAGGCCTGCACGCTTTAATGTCATCCGCCGTGGCCCAAATTGCTGTGTCTAATTGTTTGCCACCTGCCACCGAAATGAGCTGCCAGCCGCCGACAGGCCTCTTCGATTGTCTGTCAGAAACACAATAGATCTGGAGTGACAACATCAAAAAAGAAAAAAGGGGGGGAGAAAAAGCCTTCAAAGCTGATGGGGGCAGCTTGGTGTTTTTCTGGAACTTTCCTGAAGGTGCATTTTTCAATTAGTCTTCAATAGCCTGGAAGCACGAGTCGCAGCTGGGGCTCGGAGCATGACAAATCCGAATCAAAGCCAAAGCTCCGAGCGCTTCTCTGATTGCAGATTAAACCAATGCGCAGTCTATTGACGCATTATTCAAATACACCACAATTATGCTCTCCGGTACTAATTTCTATCTGATCTAGTTTAAAAAGGGGGAAAAACATTTTTGATTGGTGTCTGTAAAATTCTAATGGAAACCGTCACGTACCCAGAGGTTTATTAATATTCATCCGAAGAATAATCCTCGCTTTATTCAAAGCAACTCAATTAAGAAAATCCTATTAATAAAATATGTGTTGGGTCAAATCCATCATTCATGAGCTCTTGGCTAATGGATAATTCATGAAAACGTGTACATATTTTATTACAGCGCTCCGGTATTATCAGCTCGTGCTGTCAAGTACCTGCTGGAAGCCGTGGACGTAGAATAAACAGGGAATGCGTTAGGGGAATAAATCACAGCGTTTGTGTTTTGCCAGGGTTTGCACAGATATCTGAATGTTAAATACTGCTGATAGTGAGAAATGTTTAGGGAAAAGACCTCAGACAGTTTTTTTAGATTTGGAACAAAACACTGGTATAAATTTTTTTGTTTTGACAAGACTAGTTCTTACTTTCCAGTGTGTTTCCCAAAAGAGCGGCTCGTAACATCATTTATTTATATAATTGAAATTATTTTGTGCGATATTTAATACTAACAGTGTACAAAGCATGAGCCGAGGTCAGAGTTACAACAGGAAACATAGGGATGTAGAATGTAAAAAGAGTAAATGTCACTTGTGTGTTTGTGTGTGTGTGTGTGTGTGTGTGTGTGTGTGTGTGTGTGTCGGTGCCTGCACTCTGTACACTGTCTGTCCTGTTAACAAACACCATCCAAGCATTTTGACTTCACACACACTCACAGGCTTAGAGGGTGACAGCTCAGTTGGACCTGTGCTGCGTCACACAGACACACACACAGAGCAAATACACAAAACACACCTCATACTTACCTGTGTAAACAACAAGCTGAACATAATCCCATCCGAGGTCAGATCACGGTCAAGAGTTTAACGCTAAATCGTGGCCATCTCCCGTCTGGCCCTTGTGAGAGCCATGATTTCCATTTCAGTGCGAATAGAGTTTGAAGAGGGGATATATATATATATATATATATATTTATTTATTTATTTATTTTAACAAATTTATTTTAACAGGCTAATTTTATTAACACAATTAATGCAGTGCACATTTATGTCTGACCATTTGTTTATTAAATATATAAATAAAGAAATACAAAAGAGGCGAAATTAAAACCTTCAATGCAACGCATATTTATTTACGATGTCCTTTCTTTATTTAGATAAAAAAAAAAAAAAATCACAAAACATTTGTTTTTACTGATGCACCAAGTCTCAAATCAACACCAAAATCCGGCAGTTACAAACGTTTGGTATATATATATATATATATATATACACACACACACACACACACACACACACACACACACACACACACATATATTAGGGGTATGAAAATTCATGGTTCGATAAGTAACATGGATTTTAAATTTTTTTATAGATTCTTTAATGCTTTCATGCACAAAACAAATCTTATTTCAGGTATGAAACTCTAGTTTATTTGTTTATTATTATTATTATTATTATTATTATTATTATTATATACGTGACATTGGTTTTTAAATTTAATTTTTTTAAATGCACTCAAAGTGCGAGGTGGAGACTAAACAAACTTGTGATTCACCACTTAATACGTTCCTGAGGAAACTCAGATGTTAACTATGTTCCGCATGTAAAAAGGACTGCATTGGTACGAGTGCGTGTACTGTTACAATATATACCGCATGGTTTTTTTCTGGTCTAAATATACCTTACATTAATACTTTTCACGTTTTTATTACTCTAATCAGCATGTGCATGGACACATATAAATGCTTTATTCAAATGTATGTTTATTATTAGTGAAACCAAACTCACCATAGAGCATGAAGACAAAATATTCTCGTAAATAAATTGCGTAAATCATCAGGACACCAAACGAAACGTTTGTACACGGACGGCTGTAATTACTGGATGTGCGAATCCTGGTGGATTTTGGTGCTGATTTGAGACTTGGCGCATCAGTAAAAACAAATGTTTTGTGATTCAAAAGTTTATTATTGAATTTTTGAAGGACATCGTAAATAAATATGCATTGTGTTGAAGGTTTTAAATTTTAACATCTTTTATATTTATTTATTTATTTATATATTTAATAAACAAATGGTCAGACAAAAATGTGCACTGCATTAATTGTGTTAAAATGAATGTGTATATATATATATATATATAAGAATTCAAAATAAGAAAAATAAATTGTGCAAACCAAAATTCAGTTTAATCAAAAATGTGTGTATATTTATAAATTACATTGGATTTATTTATTAATTAATTAATTTATTTATTTTTGTATTTTTTTTTTTTTTTTTTACAAAAGATTAAATGTAAAAATATACGAAAAAAACTCAAATTTCTCTCAGTGTAATATTTACTTGAGGTGCCAGTATTATTTGAGGGTCTGCATTTTAAGCCTCAGCATAGCATCATGATACAGTTACAGCTATACCATATATGGATTCTAAATATTTGTTATGCTACAAATTGATACTGACACACAATATGCTCAGTGGTGCACTGATTAATGATATATTGGGACTTCTAAGTGAGATTTATTGGCACTATATGTTGGTTCATTTCTGAATTTTCAGTATTAAAACAGCAGGACAATTTAATGTAATATTTTCCATTCAATATTATTTGCACATTTAGGCCACATATACACACTAATTATTGCATACATTATTAATATTTGTACCATCTGAATGAGCTGCAGAAGAAAAATGTATTTATTAATAAATGAATACACACTGTGTAAAATAAATGTATACACACACACACACACACACACACACACACACAAACAGTTAAAAATTCTGCTGTTTACTAATAAGTTTATTATAGTGTAAGCATATAATAAAACGTCTAAATATATGTACATCAAATTAATTTAAATCTATTCCTTCTTTAAAAGTCTATTCCATCCAAATATATACAATTCTAATAAATGAGGGTGTTCAATATAACTGAAATGTATAGTTTAATATGTTTGAAATGTATTTATTTATTTATTTATTTATTTATTTATTTATTTATTTATTTATGTGCTTTTCAATTGTATAGGAGGACATTGTACATACAATTTAAAAATAAACAATTAAAATACCTATGTTGAAGTTTCCAAAACGAGATTTAGCATTTATAAAGGAGTCTCCAGTGTTTTGTGGTTTGTAACAGCTATAAAATCTTTGCTTTTTAATTTAAATTTGAGATTAAAAGATAAAAGCTATGGGGAATAAAAAATTCTAGCTGCTATAACATCAATTACATAAAGTATTAAAACTTTTCCAACTCTATTTATATCAGTGCCAACAATTTTGCACCATGCATGACTTTACTGTACTTCATGCATGCATGACTGCAGCATGGTCACATTGCCCTGGCAGTACCTGGCGCTGCAGGCTGGCTTTCTCGTTTTGACGTTTTGTTTGGTGTAATGCGGTTCGCAGAGGTTTAAGAGGGAAACTGTAGCATCTACACACACATATACACACAGATGCACACATATACACACTCGATCTCTCTCACACGCACATGCGTGCAGGAGGCCAGGATGTTTACTCTTGTTCCGTGTCTGCTGCTGATCCTCTGGGTCTGGGCACCATCATGTGAACTTCACCTGACATCTCCATCAGCGCGCTCAGCCTGCAAACATATAAACTTCATACAAACATCCGTGACATTTACATCACACTAAAGTGGGTGGGGGGGGGAATGCGACGACAACAGAATGTCAGAACGCAGAAATGAAACTAAGACTCTTACAGTGAATAAATAATAATAATAATAATAATAATAATAATACAATAATATGATTATAAAAAATTTAAAAAATACAAAAATTTAAAATGATAATAATATGATGATGATGATGATGATGATGCTACTCACTCTTTTTCATTCTTTTTGTTTTTAATATTTATTTACATCAAGGAAAAATAATAATGCCGAAAAGATTCAATACTAAAGACGGACGAAATTAAAACCATATGGGTTTTTTTTAAGGTCTATCTATCTATCTATCTATCTATCTATCTATCTATCTATCTATCTATCTATCTATCTATCTATCTATCTATCTATCTATCTATCTATCTGTCTGTCTGTCTGTCTGTCTGTCTGTCTGTCTGTCTGTCTGTTGTACATTCATTAAACAACTAAGATTAGTTATACATGCATCAGCCTTTATTTAACTCGGTATTATGTTAAATGAAAATCATGCATTAAAAACAAACAGACAAACAATCAAAAAAATAAATAATGCATGGTCATTTCAGTACCTACAACCTATTATGAAGCATAATTTTTAAAGGAATAATATACACATCATATTATGATTAAAGATCTAATTTTGTTCTCTCTCTCTCTCTCTCTCTCTCTCTCTCTCTCTCTCTCTCTCTCTCTCTCTCTCTCTCTAATAGGAGTGTGGTCGTCCCGGCTAAGAAGCCCGCAGCAGGCAACACAGCTGTTAACACAGTAGTCACTTCCGGTTCCTCCGTGGCGAGCTCAGGAAGCACTCCCAACATCTTCACTGCAGCATCTGCTACACCTAAAAGCATGATCAACACTACAGGTGGACACATCTTTCTCATTTCCACACCTTTGTATCAGTCATAATAGTCCAAATCTCTCTGTGTCCTTAATGAAACTGACTTTTATATGGAAATAGTCTTGAGCAGAATTGTTAGAGTGGAATCATTTAAACTTGGTTTGTGCTCAGAAGACTGAGATCCAGGATTAAAGATCATCTCTTTCCACTAGAGGTCTCTGCTCACTGCTACGGCAAACTCATCTAAAGCAGCAGTTCCAGCAGAGAGGAGCTGGTGTTTATATTTACATTAATTACATTCCTAAAATAAATCCTCTGTGTTTAATTTCACGACTGTTAACCTGCTATATCCATGCAAAATCCAATTTCAGTGGAGACATGAGTCATTAAAGTGGATCTGGCATTATTTTTTAAATAATAAACATGACATGGACCCTCTTTATTTTTACAGCAATAGAACTTCGACCTGCAAGAAGAGTTAATTGATATATAATGAGTACTACTACTACTTCTACTACTACTACTACTACTACTAATAATAATAATAATAATTGTATAAGATATTACCTATTTACTGATTGAGATTAAAATACAGAACTGTTTATGGTGATTGCAACCCTATTCTCTTCTATACTCTACTACACTTTACTCTATTAGTCTATACTTTATTACACTATACTTTACTATTCTATACTCCACTACACTATACGTTACTGTTCCATACTCTACTACACTATACTTTACTATTCTATACTCTACTACACTATACTTTACTATTCTATACTCTATTACACTATACTTTACTATTCTATACTCTACTACACTATACTTTACTAGTCTATACTTTATTACACTATACTCTATTACACTATACTTTACTATTCTATACTCTACTACACTATACTTTACTAGTCTATACTTTATTACACTATACTCTCTTACACTATACTTTACTATTCTGTACACTACTGCATTATACGTTACTGTTCCATACTCTACTACACTATACTTTACTCTTCTATACTCTACTACACTATACTCTACTTCACTATACTCTTCTACACTATACTATACTATACTATACTATACTATACTATACTATACTATACTATACTATACTATACTACATTTTTGTACTCTACTACACTATACTCTTCTATACTCTACTACACTATACTCTACTTCACTATACTCTTCTACACTATACTATACTATACTATACTATACTATACTATACTATACTACATTTTTGTACTCTACTACACTATACTTTACTCTTCTATACTCTACTACACTATACTCTACTTCACTATACTCTTCTACACTATACTATACTATACTATACTACATTTTTGTACTCTACTACACTATACTGTACTTTTCAATACTCTACTACACTATACTTTACTCTTCTATACTCTACTACACTATACTCTACTTCACTTTACTCTTCTACACTATACTATACTATACTATACTATACTATACTATACTATACTATACTACATTTTTGTACTCTACTACACTATACTGTACTCTTCAATACTCTACTACACTATACTTTCCTGTTCTATATTTTACTACACTATACGTTCCTATTCTATACTCTACTACACTATACTTTACTATTCTATACTTTACCACACTATACTCTACTTCACTATACTCTTCTAAACTATCATACACTATACTATACTATACTATACTATACTATACTATACTATACTATACTATACTATACTACATTTTTGTACTCTACTACACTATACTTTACTATTCTATACTCTACTACACTATACTTTACTATTCTATACTCTACTACACTATACTTTACTATTCTATACTCTACTACACTATACTTTACTAGTCTATACTTTATTACACTATACTTTTAATATTCTATACTCTACTACACTATACTTTACTATTCTATACTCTACTACACTATACTTTACTATTCTATACTCTACTACACTATACTTTACTAGTCTATACTCTATTACACTATACTTTACTAGTCTATACTTTATTACACTATACTCTATTACACTATACTTTACTATTCTGTACACTACTACATTATACGTTACTGTTCCATACTCTACTACACTATACTTTACTCTTCTATACTCTACTACACTATACTCTACTTCACTATACTCTTCTACACTATACTATACTATACTATACTATACTATACTATACTATACTATACTATACTACACTATACTCTACTCTACTTCACTATACTCTTCTACACTATACTATACTATACTATACTATACTATACTATACTACATTTTTGTATTCTACTACACTATACTGTACTCTTCAATACTCTACTACACTATACTTTCCTGTTCTATACTTTACTACACTATACTTTCCTATTCTATACTCTACTACACTATACTTTACTATTCTATACTCCACTACACTATACTTTCCTATTCTATACTCTACTACACTATACTATACTTTCCTATTCTATTCTATACTCTACTACACTATACTATACTTTACTATTCTATACTCTACTACACTATACTTTCCTGTTCTATACTTTACTACACTATACTTTCCTATTCTATACTCTTCTACACTATACTATACTATACTATACTATACTATACTATACTATACTATACTATACTATACTACATTTTTGTACTCTACTACACTATACTGTACTCTTCAATACTTTACTACACTATACTTTCCTATTCTATACTTTACTACACTATACTCTACTTCACTATACTCTTCTAAACTATCATACACTATACTATACTATACTATACTCTACTACACTATACTTTACTCTTCTATACTCTACTACACTATACTCTACTTCACTATACTCTTCTATACTATACTATACTATACTATACTATACTATACTATACTATACTACATTTTTGTATTCTACTACACTATACTGTACTCTTCAATACTCTACTACACTATACTTTCCTGTTCTATACTTTACTACACTATACTTTCCTATTCTATACTCTACTACACTATACTTTCCTATTCTATACTCTACTACACTATACTATACTTTACTATTCTATACTCTACTACACTATACTTTACTTCACTATACTCTTCTACACTATACTTTTTTATACTCTACTACACTATACTGTACTCTTCTATACTCTACTACACTATACTTTACTATTTTACACTCTACTACACTATACACTACTTCACTATACTGTTCTACACTATACTTTACTCTATTTTACTTTACTACACTATACTGTACTATTCTATACTCAATTATATTATACTTTACTACTTTATACTTTATTGCACTATACTTTTCTCTACTATACTTTACTATACTCTTTTATACTATACTATACTACACTATACTCTTCTATACTACACTTTACTCTTCTATATTCTACTACATTATACTTTACTCCTCTATACTCTACTACACTATACTATACTATACTATAATATATTATACTATACTGTACTTTACTGTGTTGTATTGTACTATACTTTATTATTAGAGCATAAGTTGAGTAACATTTTTGCATGAGTAAGTGAGCATGGCCTGACATTTATTCTTGATATCATTAGTCCTACTTAGTTTTTAGTACAAAGTTTTTTTAGTCTGGTTTATAACTCTTAACACCGATTATCTTCATTGGAAGATTACCTTTTTCATATCGCAAAACTCAGCAGATCAAAAAACTTTGCATTCCTCTTCAGTCATGTCTAAATATATAATTGGGTCAAAGAAACACACAGCCAACTCTCGAACCTTTTGCTGACATCTAGTGAAATCCCTCACCTCTGCCGGTACGGCACAAGGGAAAGTGCATGGAATTGATTTTGGATTTGACCAAAGTCTGCTCCAGGATGGATCCATAAGACGCTATGTCTCCTAACGTCAACGAGGGACGCCTGTCTCTGCCAAGCCGAGTGACGGCTGTGTAATAGAGTTCCTGTCCTCGGCTGTCTCGAGACGGCTCACGCTTTCAGGCGGTGACAGTCTGTCCCTGTGATGTATCTATCACATGTTGGGGGCCGAAGGAGCTGCGTCGTAGATGAGGCTATGACAGGAACAGAAATGAGAAGTATGTAGACAGTGATCAGAGCTCTCGTGGGGAGGAGGTTGATAGCTTCTGTTGATGTTTCCTGACCTAAAATCATATTGTAATATGTTGGAAAAGGCAGCATTATGGGTTTGGTGGCAGCATGAAAATGCTTTGAGAGATGATTAAGATTCTTTTTTTTAGGTAAAAAAATGTTGGTTTTTTTTTTGCTTTATAATTACATTTATTCAAATAGCTGACTCTTTAAATACATGCAAGTTAAAAATAATAGAATAAAATAATCTCAAAGAATGAAATCATTGAATTCATCATTTTAATCGCATTTACATACAAAATACATTTCTGAAAGTCCTTATAATTGAGCTTTTAAACACTAGCAAGTGTGTTATGTATAGAAAAACGTCACTTGTGTCACAAGTCAAAGTGTTTTTTTTACTCATTACATAGCAACAATACTATAATTATTAATTTTGTATAAGTTATATATAATATAATTATATAATATAATATATTATTATTATTATTATTATTATTATTATTTTTTATTTTTTTTTATTTTTTTTTTTTATGTGTCTTCAATGCTGAGAAGACAGACATATACTTACCCATCATGCAATACTATCAGGGAGGTATATATGTATATGTATATGTGTGTGTGTGTGTGTGTGTATATATATATATATATATATACACTCTTGGCATTCTCTTGATGCCTACTTTGAAGAACCTAGAATATGACATATTTTCAGTTCACTTTTTTGGTATGTATATAATTCCATATATAATTCCACGTGTTAATTCATAGTTTAGATGCCTTCGGTGTGAATCTACAATTTTCATATTCATGAAAATAAAGAAAACTCTTTGAATGAGCAGGTGTGTCCAATCTTTTGGTCTGTACTTTATATATAATATATATATAAAGTACAGTATAATGTATATATATTAGTTTGGACACAAGGTGTGTCCAAACTTTTGATCTGTACTATATATATATATATACACGTATATACTCCTGAACAAAATATTAAAACAGGGGTAAACATTCCAAGTATTCGCACAAAAACTGCTTCACACTGTCAAAAGAAGAAAAGGAGAAAAAAAAAAAAGATTGGCAATTTATTGAAAACTGCATTTAAACTCAAACAGGCTGTTCATCAGCTGATCAAACGTTTAAGACCACGACCCAAAAATCCCAAAACAGAACTAAAAGTGTCAAAAACGGGACTTAGTAGTGAGAAGCCCCACTGTTCTTGTTCATAACTTCAAACACTCATTTCAACATGCTTGATGCAAGTGTTTCCAGGAGGCTGGTGAAAACGTTGCTCCATGTGGTGAAGATGGCTTCACGAAGGGCATCCACAGTCTGAAACTGATGTCCATTTTTGTAAACATCCCTTGCCATCCATCCCCAAAAATTCTTAGGGGGATTTAGATCAGGGGAACATGCAGGATGGTCCAGAAGTGCAGTGTTATTGTCCTGGTAAAAGTTCTTCATCAGGCAGGCGATGTGAACTGCAGCGTTATCACACTACCACAGTCATTACCACACAGACGCGGGGCCTCAGTCAAGAAGGATGCCTGCTGCAACATGTCCACATAGCCAGACGCCGGTTGACGCCCCTGCGCAACCTGTAGCTCCATTTTCTATTGAAGGAAAAAGCACCCCAGATCATGATGGAGTCTCCTTCACTGTGCCTTGTAGAAAACATCTCCAGTGGGATCTTCTTGTCATGCCAGTATTGTTGGAAGCCATCAGGACCATCCAGGTTCAATTTTTTCATGTCCAAGAAAAAATTTCTCCCATCTTTCAATGACCCATGTTTGGTCTCCCTTGCAAATTCCAAATGGGCAAGTTTGTGGTGTGGGAGGAGACGTGGCTTTCAAAGATGTTTTTTGTTCTTAAAGCCCTTCTATCGCAGATGCCGTCTCATGGTTATTGGGCTCTCATCAGCATCAGAAAGGGTCCTGATTTGGGTCGAGGTTTGGTCTGTGTTTTCACGGACAGCCTGTCGGATCCTCCGGTTCAGTGAAGGTGACATTTTTTTGGGTCTAACACTTGACTTATATTGTCCTATAACTCTCAGGATCTTTTAATAAATTTAAGATGACTGTCTTACTGCGTTCAACCTCGGCAGCAACGGCACGTTGTGAGAGCCCTTGCTTGTGCAGCTCAACAATGCTGCCATGTTCAAAAACAGAAAGCCTTTTTGTTTTTCCATCAGGACATTGTGACTGTCTGAAGGACAATGACATTAAAGCCATATTTTTGCACAGATTTTAAATTTTTAAAGGCTGTGGTCTCCAACTTTTGATCAGCTGATAAACATCCTGTTTGAGTTTAAATGCAGATTTTAATAAATTGCCTACTTGCTCATTTTTGTCCCTTGCTCTTGTTTCTTCTGTTGCCATTTTGAAGAAGTTCTTACTTGGTTATGATCCACCAGTGCGAAATGCGTACACTTTGAATGTTAATATAAATAAACAAATATACAAGAGGCAAAATGAAAACCTTCAACGCTACACACGTTTATTCCTGACGTCCTTTCTTTTCTCAGACGTAAAAAAACTCCACTGAGAAATTATTAATTACTCAACATTTGTTTTACTGATGCACTGATGCACAAAGTCTCACAAAACCGCACAAAGTCCGCCATGATTCACACAATAAACCTTTGATGGCATTTTTTCCTCATAATGCCGAAAGGAAATTAAATTAAATTAAATTAAATTAAATTTGATCATACAGATTAAAGCAATACATCATTCAAATCTGTAAAGAGTATTCTTTTATTTGTATACCCTCATAATAACAACAAAAACACTCTGCTTTTGTAAAATAAAAGGAAACAGACAGGGTGCGCTGTCTGCAGTCTCCATCAGCTCTTTTCACAGACACGTTAACAAAACCTGACCCTCAGTGGACTTATTTTATAGTTATATTTATATATATATTTTTATATATATATATATATATATATATATATATATATTCTGATTCTCATATTCTGATTATGTCATCTGTATGAAAGTTATAAGAGGTACAGGTTCTCAGGTATCACCTCATTAACCGTCCGTGTGGAAACATATCAAAAGTATTGTTTACAAGAAATAATTTGAATAAACATTAACAAGAATAATTTGTCTCTTTATTTTTGTTTCTTGTTGTGTGGTCCATCCACCATCCAGATCCTTGAGTAAATGTTTTATAATAAACGAGTGCATTAGCATAATGTGAGCTGATTAAAATTTTTATCAGCACCATCTACACTGATTCACATGACATATGGAGTGTGTTGAAAGTGTGTGTTTTTTGTCTCATGTATTCTAGGAGCTGCAGACCCTGCCTCTTCCTCCTGCTCATCATCATCCGGCTTTGTGAACGGAGCCACCAGTAAGAACCTTCCAGCCGTACAGACGGTCGGACCAATGCCCGAGGACACCATGGAGAACATGAGGTGAGAGGGTGGCTGCTAGACGGACGAATACGATTAAATTCTGTCACAATGTGTGAAATTTTATACACTAACGTTTTTGTATTATCTTGAACACGGTTCTGGTTGCTGCATTTCCAGCTCATTCACTATCGTATTTAAAACCAATATAATATGTTGGGAAGCTATGGAGGCTTAAAAGCTCACAATTTTGACATGAATCAATCAACAGATCAATAACTGTGATGAATAATGTATATTTACCCCCTTCATCAGTCACATCAGTTTATGGAGAAAAGTTTAGGGACACCTGAATATTTCAGACCTTTTCAGAATAAAATTTTCCCTTCATGTAAACTAGTGGATCTAAACCTGTTCGGCCATGGCACTGCTCCAGTGCAAAAATGCCAGCTCCATATAAAGATGCTTGGATACATGGGTTTTGGTTATAGTTCTTGCTGCTATAGAGCTCTGACCTCAACCCTACTGAGCACCTTTGGGATGAATTTGAATGCTGACTGCACCCCAGACCTTCCCGCCTTCTCATCTACATCCGTACCAGAATTCTCACAAGCACAAAATCTAGTGGAACACCTTCCCAGAAGTGTGAATATTATAAGAGCAAATAGGGACTAAATGTGGAATGAACTTAATGTTCAAAAAGCACATAGCAATCTTATGTCCACAACGCATGCTTGTACAGTAAAGTCAGCTGAACATAATTACTGATCTGGGTTGAGGAGATCGTATCAGCTTAGATCAGTAACCCTGCAGTCACCTCCATGCGCTTTTACATTATAGTGGCGCTACTCTACTCCATTTGCCCTGGATTTAATTAAGACTTTTAGACTGGTAGCTTAGTGGTTAAGGCATTGGACTTTGGATCTGAAGGTTATAAGTTCAAATCCCAGCCACACCAAGCTGCCACTCTTGAGCCCCTGAGCAAGCACTTAAGCCCATAGCTTCAAAAGTCTCGGTGGATAAGCGCTTCTGCCAAATGATCATAAATGTAAATAGAATGATATAAAAAAAAAAAGCATATTTGAGATTATGATTTAAAAAGTAAAGCATTGGAAGAGTATAAGTGTCTAATTTTATACTTTTGTCTTTATAAAGTGGAGAAAATGGCAAAACTGGTCACAGCTTATTATCCACTGTTACAGTGGACCTGATTTGTAATGAGCTACAATTTCAAGATCTCCAGCCTACCAGTTTACTGCATCTTAATGTTGCTATGTTTTTTATATTTAAATATTTTATATTGTAAAAATAATAAAAAAATAGTAATAATTAATAATAATAATAATAATAATAATAATAATAATAATAATAATCATCATAATAATAATCATAATAAAATAATTATCATATTTCCCTCATTATTATATTATATTATAATGGTTGGAAGTGGAAAGAAAAAAAAATATCTAGCTAAATAAGTAATGAACTACATTTCTTACTAACTAAACAAATAATAATAAAATTATTAATAATAATGATAATAATTATTTTTCTTCTTCCTTTACTATTATTATTATTATTATTATTATTATTATTATTATTATTTATTTATTTATTTGTTTGTTAATTACATAAAAAATACATACAACAATTATATTTCTTTATTAATATATTTCACTTATATTATTTAATGTGTCTATTCCTTCATGAAAAAATTATGCTAATGTGTCAATTTTGTGTGTGTGTGTGTGTGTGTGTGTGTGTTCAGTCTGTGCAATTAAAATAAAATAATGCAGCAGCAGAGCACTGCCAGCAGAGGGGGACTGAAGTCAGTGCCTGAGTGTGTGTGCCTGAGAGACAGAAGAGAAGGGGAGTGTGTGTGTGTGTGTGTGTGTGTGTGTGTGTGTGTGTGTGTGTGTGTGCGTGTGCGTGTGTGTCAGTATCCGCTTTCAGATGCTAGAGCTTTTTCTTTTGTTTCCAGCTCAGGTGAAAGATCACATGACTTGCTTTTGTCATTGCTGCCGAGGTTGCGACAAACAAGACATCCTACACATCACACCTACACCTTACACATCACCTTAGGTGGCGTGTGTGTGTGTGTGTGTGTGTGTGTGTGTGTGTGTGTGTGTGTGTGTGTGTGTGTGTGTGTGTGTGTTTGAGCTGTCAAGCTGGTCTTATTAAGTGCTAATCTAAAATAACAGTAAGGTGTCTGTAAGTCTGTTAAGTGTGTGTTTGTCTCTGTGTGTGTGTGTGTGTGTGTGTGTGTGTGTGTGTGTGTTTGTGTGTGTGTGTGAAGACTATTCTTCCATGGACCTTGAGCCCATTCATTCTTATGACAGAAATCACATAGTCTATCTATTGTGTGGATGCAGAAAAAGAAGTGTGTGTGTGAGTGTGTCTTTCTATGGTTCTACATATGTGAGACTCATTTTTCTCTGGGGGTCTTTCCACTTTCCACACACACACAAACACACACACATTCAATCTTCGGCTCATCTCCCACACTAGGAATGGCAGATCAGTTGCCATGGCAGCAGTAACGGGCAGCACTCACAGAGAGTGTGAAGTCAATGATGAAGGTGTCTGGCTGCACAGACTGCGATGTCTAACCTGTGTTCAACTGAGAGACGCTCACACTTATACACACCATACACACCATACACAACCTACACAACCTACACATCACACCATACACACCATACACATCACACTGATTACACTCACACACATCACACTCACACACCCTGCACATCACACTCATACACACCATACACCACCTACACATCACACCATACACATCACACTGATTACACTCACACACATCACACTCATACACACCCTGCACATCACACTCATACACACTATACACACCATATACACTATACACAAAATACATATCACACCATACACACCATTCACATCTCACTGATTACACTCACAAACACATCACATTGTACACACCCTGCACATTACAGTCATACACACCATACACACCATACACACTATACACAAAATACACATCACACCATACACACCATTCACATCTCACTGATTACACTCACAAACACATCACATTGTACACACCCTGCACATTACAGTCATACACACCATACACACCATACACACTATACACACCCTACACATCACACCATACACACCACACTGATTACACTCACACACATCACACTCACACACTTCACACTCATACACACCCTGCACATAAAACTCATACACACCATACACACTATACACAACCTACACATCATACCGTACACACCATACACATCACACTGATTACACTCACAAACATCACATCGTACACACCCTGCACATCACACTCATACACACCATACACAACATAGACATCCCACCATACACGTCACACTGATTACACTCATACACCTCACACTCACACACATCACACTCATACACACCCTGCACATCACACTCATACACACCATACACAACCTACACATCACACTGTTTACACTCATACACCTCACACTCACACACATCACACTCACACACATCACACTCATACACACCATACACAACCTACACATCACACCCTACACATCATAGCGGTTACACTAATACACCTCACACTCACACACATCACACTCACACACCCTGCACATCACACTCATACACATCACACACATCACATCATACACACCCTGTACATCACACTCATACACACCATACACAATTAACACATCATGCCATACACACCATACACACCATTGGACCTCCTGGAGTGTTTGAAGGCTCTGGCATGGAGAAGCTGGTGTTGGATCTGTGATGATCACAAATGTTGAGCTATTTTATTATTTTATTAGATATTAAGTTGCTCAGTAGCTCCTAGTTTTATAACCATAATGACTGTATAAGACTGTAGAAAGAACATTACTTATAATCACACACTCCAGTGCTCATGTTAGTTCTCACTCTCCAGTGTTCTGTATTGTTGAAAGATTTATGATCAAACTCTTGATGTCACCCAAATGAGGATGGGTTCCCCTTTTGAGTCTGGTTCCTCTCAAGGTTTCTTCCTCATAACATCTAAGGAGGTTTTTCCTTG